>CM044108.1:15683294-15764885 GCA_024174645.1 Lemna minuta
TTCATTGAAATTAAATTGATTAATTTTTATTCACGTGTGACGTCTACATTGAAGCCCATGAGCATATGTAATGACTAAGTGAATTATGATGAGATCATAATACAATGACCACTAGTCTTTCAACATTTGTTCTAAACATTTCTATTCGTGGGATATTCAATAGGGACATTAAATAATCCGGAAAGAATAACACTCTTTGATCCAATTCAGATGATGAGAATGGCTGATCCTGTAGCCAGCAGTGTGGAGACATTATGAATAGATGGTAAGTGCTCTTTGGAGAAAGAGTTCATTGAATTGACCCATATGAATCCCTAAATAGTATTATACCTAACTGTCAATCAAGTTGATTCATGTCACAGTTGTGTATGTGGTCCTTTGACTTGAGACACCAAAGACATCTTGTGGATAGATATTTTGATTATGATTTACGAATCCCTAGCCACAGGATATCTAAATTATCATATATTAGATACAACATAAAGTCCTCAAAGATGATTTTGTGGTCAAGATGGGATCATCCACCTTTGGTATTTGAAGAGATTGACTCAGGGAATGATATGCAGTGAAATCCTTGGCCAAGGTAATGTAAATATTGTAGGAGTTTTTGATGATTTTTTACAAGCATTAGTACTAACTCGAGTGATCAATTAAGGTTTGATCGTTGACCATACCCTAAGTCATTCATGAGTCTCGTGCGAATGAAGGATTATGTATGCATGGTAACCAATGATAGAAAGGTTCCATTAAGGAGTTATTAGATACTCCATATGTCCTAGACTACGTGGTGAAGCTTGGCACGTAACAAGCTGGCAACTCAACCTATCGATTAGGTTAAATTAATCCTTAATTAATTAAATAATCTATATGTTGATATGGATGATTAATTAATGTTGACCAATAAGGTGTTATTGGGCCTCTATAGTTATTAACTAGTGAGATATATAGACCTAGAGGGTCACACACATAAGGTCTATAGATGTAGGTGGATATCGATATAACTATAAGGAGTTTTATAAAAAATCCACACACCAATAGGGGGCGAACGACCAGAACTCAAGGTGTTCATACAAGCCTTGTGGGAATTCTCTCATTTATTCTCTTTCTCTCTTGGTGAAGAGTTTTTAAGAGGAGATCCAACCATCGAAAGATTGTGTGGATACCACTTGAGGCTAGACACTTGAATAGCTCCAAGAACTCCTTCAAGAGAACCCTGTAAGTATGTTTTCTCATACATAATAGATGATAGGATCATATATTCTTGGTGCCTCAATATTTTAAATATCCGATTCAATATATTCCGTTGTATTCGATGTTTTGATTAAAATTTTCAAAGGCTTGTCGACGGCAGAAACCATCACCATCTTCATGCAATGACATGACAAAATCTTGTGCTCCATTTCTAATCTAAAAACCATGACTTAACGATAAATTCACCTCCGTACATTTAATCATGATCGTTGATCTCATCAATGAGAGATTACAACAGTCAAAACCAATTTGCAATTTCTTCAAATTCTCTCTCTTCAATGATGTAACCATTCTTGGAAAATCCAATTAATTAGACTTTTAAACAATTTCTTCTTTGAATCTCTTGACCAAATCGTGTTCTAACTCATTTCTGCGTCCATAAAGCCTTTGAAATATCTTTGAAGATATACAATCGACAAAAGATCAAAGATTGCTTATGCTCAACTCTTGATAAGCTTAGAATCACAGTTATTAAAAGCGCAAGTTTACATGTAAAAAATTACACTAAACTCTTCAAATCTGATCTAAAAATTTAAAATTTTGGCGAGTCGAGGTCAGATCCATACAATGGACAGTTAAAATATTGAAATGAAGGAATATCTTTGGTATCTTTTTAGATTAAGAAAGCAGAAATGGTTGATAAAAGGAAGGAGACATGAGAAGATGAAATGATCTGATCAAACACTTCCAATTTCCTTTCAAAGATTGAAAACTCTTGATCAAAGGGTGGACAGATGATTTAGGGTTGAAAATGTGAAAATATGGATGGAAAAGGTTGAGAAAATAGAAATGATTGAAAAGAATAAACCCTAATCTAAAGGTTTGCAATTAGAACTCACTCTAGTAATCTTTGATCAAACGCTCCTTTGAGAGCCTGTATATCTTGCCTAGACTTGGCAGCTTGCATCCAATATATAAAAAATGAATAGAAAAGAGAATAACTCACTAAAAATGATGTTCGTTTCATAGAAAAACCATAATCTAAAGCAAAATTTAAAAAACCTAAATTTTTTACTTAAAGGCTGTGATGGAAAGAGAATGAACAGATGCATTTGTCCATAAAATTTTGCTACAAAATTCCATCATGACCGTTATATGTTAGGCTTTTAACCGACCCGAGGAAGATGTGGCGAGGCACACGCTGCAGAGACAGGAATAGGAGGGAGAGAGAATAAGAAAAGGAAGAAGAGAGAAAAGCAGTGCGATAGACGAACATCTCTCGCCGCGCGAGAGAAATCTTCCACGCGCGTGCGCAAGAGAGATGAGCAGAAAGCGAAGAGAGGGACAAAGAGAAAGAAGAAAGAGACTGGCGGGACTCTCTTCTGCACATGCGTGGGAGAGAGAGGATGAAGAAGGAAATTTTTTCAAAAGAATTTTTTTCTTCCGTTTGCACGTGCACGCACGCGAGAGGGAGGGAGAGAGAGAGAGAGAGCGAGAGCGAGAGAGAGAGAGGATGAAGAAGGAAGGAGAGGAGGCGGAAAGGGATGCCGGAAGAAAAAACTCTTCAAAAGCATTTTTTTTCTTCCGTTTGCAAGTGCACGCACGCGAGAGGGAGGGAGAGAGAGAGAGAGGATGAAGAAGGAAGGCGAGGAGGCGGAAAGGGATGCCGGAAGAAAAAAATCTTCAAAAGAATTTTTTTTCTTCTGTTTGCGCGTGCACGCACGCGAGAGAGAGAGAGAGAGAGAGAGAGGGAGAGAGAGAGAGAGAGAGAGAGAGAGAGCGAGAGCGAGAGAGAGAGCGAGAGCGAGAGAGAGATGGTGCAGTGGTGGAAGAAGAGGAAGAGGAGGGGAGAGATAGAGAGAGGTGGCGACGGAAGAGAGAAGCGCACGACGGAAGAAACTTTGTCTTCTATCCCTGCGCGAGAGAAATCGAGATAGCACGAGGGGAAAAAAGGTGCTTCCGCGGAGAGAAAGAGGAGTAGAGGAAGAAAAGTTGGCAATGTAGGAGGCAGCAAAAGAGTTTTTTCTTCCGTTTGCTTGCATGCGCTCGCGAGAGAGAACGAGAGTGAGGGGTAGAGAGAGAGAGAGAGAGGATGAAGAAGAGAGGATGATGAAGGTCCTTTCAAATATACTTTCTATTTTTATAAATTCATTTCTAATAAATTTTGATTTCAAAAATATCATAAAAATCTAGAAAAATAAAAAATATATGATAAAAAATATTTTAACAATTTAATACCCTGTTAGTCCTGCATTCATAAATATTTTTGTATAAATAAAATAATTTTAAATAGAAAATTCATTTTATGCCTTAATAAATTATTTGATTAATAAATAAATATCATAAAATTCTCATAAAATGTTATCAAAACCATGAAAAATCAAGAATTTCCTTCTAAACATAAAAGATTATCATTTTAATCATTTTAAACCATGATGACTGTCCCTATGACCATATTTATAGAAATAAATGAATAAAATGCATGATATGGATGGATGAATTAGCGTATTATCAGTAGCTTGAAGGTGACCCTCGGTGACAGCAACAGAGACCCTAGAAAGGCAATGATTTCAATGGGCAACAGCGGCAACAACCTTGAGGAAGGGAAGCTGCTCTAAGGAAAGGCAACGATTGCCCTATGCTTGGCAGAAATAGTCATAAGGGTAGTGGCATTCGAGGCAATTGGATAAGAGAAGAGGGTGACCACCATAAGCTGTCCAGGGTAGCTAGTAGCGGTTGTGCCATTGCAGTGGTGGTGGCAACTAGAAAATCCCTAGTGGTTGTGATACCATGTAAAATATAAAGCTAAATTATAATTGATGATTAAAGAGATCAAAAATCTATATTTATGGATAGGAAAGAGAGAGAGGAATGAAAATATACCCCATGTGGGACTAATGTCCTCTGCATAAGCTATATCTAACTCTTTAACATTCCCCTTATTGTTTGTTGATTTTTTATGACAAAGTGAAGGTTATATTGACAAGAAAACAATTAAAAACCATCTCTAAATCCTTCATTAGATCTTCCTCACTCTAAAACAATCACACCTACCTCACAGACCTCTCTCTCTCTCTCTCTCTCTCTCTCTCTCTCTCTCTTCCTTCCTCTATCTCTATCCAGACTTGTTACTCTCTATCTAATATCTATCCCTAAATTCCCCTATCAAAGTCTCACTCTCAATATCTATTGAATTATCTAAGTTTATCTCTCCCCTTCAAACTTTATATCTCAGTGTCTCACTTATACACATCTTATCTTTGTTTCTCTCTCTCTCACACACACACGTGTAGACCTCTCTCCCCCCATTACACCCTCAATATTTTTGTCTCTTAGTTGATTTCTACATCTCCCTCTCTCTCAATGTCCCCCTTGCTTATCTTAGTTTCTTTCTTTCTCTCTCTAAATTTTTAACCTCTCTGTCTCTTGAGATCCCTCTCTCTCAGCTCCTCTTTTTCTTCTTTGTTGGTCTCCTTGTGTCTTACTCTATATTCTTCTCTCAAGCTGATAGAGGAGACCACATGTTTTTGTGCTTCTGCTTGTAGTGGGGGCGTCTTTGGTGGGGCACATACCATAACCCCACCATCTTAAGGGCCAACATTAACATAGGAATGCAGGACAACATCATTATAGGAGTTGATGTTGTCATTAAAAGACACGAAAACATCATCGGAAATGGCAACCACTACTAGGTTCATGTGTTGTCATCTTCGCCAAGATGGAGCTTAGAACCTTGACTTCCCCTACTTTTAGGATATATTTCTTTTAAATTTTATGTTTTCATTTTTTTCTCTTTCCTCCATGGCCAATAGATAGGCCACCCTTGACCTTGAGTCATTCGTATATAATTTTAGAGAGTTTCTTCATCTCAAGAGTGTGTTGTAGAGATCTTATGTTGTTGCCCATAGTTGTTGTTGTGTAGGATCCCACTTTGCCTCCTCATTATCTTCCAATGTCATCTTGAGCCCCATGACAAGCCACAATAATGTGATTGTTTATAATACATGATTATGGGTAAAAAATAAAGTTCAAATATGCTTAATTGATGATTAATTTCAGTATAGTTAGTGAACAAGAGTCGAATCCGATGAGGATTAGGAATGATTTTGAGGTGTTTTAGTGTTTGGTCAAATTGGATGATGAAATGAGGTGAATAGTTTGGTAAAAATATATTCAGAACTCAAATTTCAAATTGAGGGCCCATCAGATGTAAATCAAAGGAGAAGTAATTAAGAGAAGGTATAAAGAGCAAATCATGATGAGGAGGGAGAAAATGCCACTAAAAATTCGTTACAATTAATCTACTTTGAAAAATTTTAACTTTAAAGGTATTTTATGATAGATTAGAGCAAACCACACCAAATTGACCTAGAATCATAAAAAAATATCTCAAATTTCTCCTCAAATTGAATAAATTTCTGGTCTCGGAAAAGTCGCACACTCAAAGTCACAGTCCTATCTCTTTCTACCTCTAACCTTTGATCATTAGGACTCAATAGAATTAGATACGAGTCTAAAATCCATTAAAATCAAGGGATTCAAGGGCCAAGATCCCAAAAAGGTTTGCACCCACAATTTTGTCCAAGAATACAATGGTTAGAGTAGAATTCATGCTTAAGTAGAGAGAGAAAAGTTAACGAGAATTCATGCTTAATTAAGTAGTAGTTGCCCCATTCCTTTTAAGGGATGATGGATGCACACGATTGCACCATGACACCCAAAATTTTAATAAGTGAAAACTGCCAAAAATGATTCATGGTTCTATCGCAATTGAATGATCGTTATTTCACAGCAAAGAGAGAGAGAGAGAGAGAGAGAGAGAGAGCACTCTGATTTGGACTATCAAATGTACTTTGTCGGCACTGAAGGGTCTTGAGGTTGCCACATGCCAAAAGATATTGGGGTCATGGGCCATGGTTGATGTTGAAAAATTGGGCATTATCATTAAGCCTCCATCAGATCCAATGGCTTAGATTGGATTTCACTAATTTAAAATTTGAGCCACTAAATTGCACCATGTACATTCATGGATAAGTGACGATGAATGGTTCTCCTCTAATTTGCTTGTTTGTTGCTCCAAGAGAGGTGCAATGCACCAATGAAAATAATGAACTACAATTAGTCCCACATTGATAAAGTTAAGAAGAATTATAACAATATAATAATGACAAGCTAGTGGAAATGAAATTGGTCCTTTGGAGCACTCATTTAAATAAATCAAAACTCTCTTATGCGGTGCCACATAAGCATCACCTGTGCACCATGCGGCACCATGTGCACTCCCATATCCATAACAATTGGTCTATGTGGATTCTCAAAAAATTTGGAAAAATATTTAAGAAAGGAAAAATTTAGAAAAATCATATATTTTAAAATATAAAGCCTATTTGATGAAATTTGTGGCCAAATTTAGAAAATTAAATAATCTATATTACCATGTCATTTATAAAAAAAAATAAAATATGAACAATTCTCCTTCTTCTTGTCTTCTTTAATTCTTTGAATTTATCTATAACTTGCAATTATTAAAACTCAAGAAAATATTTAGATTCAAAGTGTTTCACCGTTTTTAAAAAGTCAAACGTACCTAATATAAATTGAACATTAAACGGATAGAGAATGAGAATTTGAGTGAAAATAGCATGATATGCGTAAAAATATAAAAATATGGTGATAACATGCATTAAGCACATATTTTTTAATATGAGCACGTGTTCCACAAATAAGGTAATGTTCACTTTCCAAACAGGTTGTATGCCCCACACACATTGTTTGCCATAAGCACTCCACAAATCTTGCACACACACAAGTTTTGCCTGCCTTGCTCCCTATGACTCCTTCACTCGCCTCCTTAGCACCATCATCTTAGCAACTCCCTTGCATCAAATCAACCTTGAAAGTTCACTCTTAACCACTTCAGAGGTCATATGTTTTAACCTATTTAAGGTATCCTCATATGTGTTTCCATGACCATTGACATTAGTTATGTAGGTTCATGATTTTTCATGTTCGACTATTCGCAATTTGACCATGAAGCTTTGTTTTCACCGGGTTTGAAACAATCATCCTGCACTCGACCAAGGAACGGGCCGGCATAACCATCGATCCATTTGACGGTTCGGACTCGAGCATGTGTTTTGGTGGCCTATTGATTCATCCCTAGACTGCCTTAGTCGTCCCTCTCGAGTCAGTTCTAGTGATCTAGCACCTCCGACCTAGATTGTATGAAAAAGGGAGACAAGAAGTGGAGCTTGGAGACGAACAAAGAAAAGAGAAAGAGACTAAAAGAGAGTTGGGCAAAGGGAAGACAATTTCTTTGAACTTCCTACCCCTAAAATGAGAGAGGGAGGAGTTGAAATCATGATTTCATTATTTTTTATTATTCTACTTAGAGTTCAAGAATTTAAGAACTAACTAGAAGAAAATAGACAGATTAGCCCATCTCTCTCTCTCTCTCTCTCTCTCTCTATATCCATCCATCCATCAATCCATCCACCATCGATCTCTCATATCAAGAAAATTAGCTTAACTTTCCTTATTCTCGAGATAATTCACTAACTAAAATTGTAATATCCCTTCCTAGCTTGCTACGTCGGTAGCCTTCCACGGTTACACCCCAAAGTTCCAAAAGCTCTCGGTCCTGGATTTCCTCTGCCGCAATCGAGCTCCGAGGATGAGCTCATTCCGCGGCATTCCTTCCACATCACCGCGTCACTCTATTTCCGAGCTGGCGGTGATCCCTCTAGCTTGCCGCAGAGTCCTTCCCCGCCGCAAATCTCTCATCCCTTCCTGCACCCTCTCTTCCTCGACTTCCTTCTCCACTCCTTCTCTGGCTTATCCCTCGCTCGGAGACCTCACTAGGCCGGATTTCCCCATCCTCCAACAGGTAGCGGCGATCGAATTTTTTGTTTTCCGTTTTTCCTCTTTCTAGGTTCTGACTTTATACTTTTTGTGAAATCGAGGTTATCCGTTATAATTTTGTTTATTTTTTTCATGAATATATGCAGAACGTGAACGGTTTTAAGTTGGTGTACTTGGACAATGCTGCAACTTCTCAGAAACCGTTTGCGGTGTTGAACTCTCTTAGGGATTACTACGAGTCGTACAATTCAAATGTTCATCGCGGTGTCCATTACTTGAGGTATAGGAGAAAGTATCCGATCACTTGAATCTGATCACTTTTGCACCCAAATTTTTATTCAGGATTTCCATGCCTAATGTTTCTTATCCTCATTATTTTCTTGTGAAATAGATTGCAATATATTTAGAAACTTTATATACTAGTTGATGTGCATGTATTTTTCAAAATAAGTTAAAAAGCTGTTTCATATTGATGTGTATGTACTCTTCATTACTTGGCTCAGTGCGAGGGCTACTGAAGCATATGAGCAAGCAAGGGCAAAAGTCGCAGAATTCATCAATGCATCAGAGCCCAGAGAAATCATATTTACGCGCAATGCTACTGAAGCCATCAACTTGGTTGCTTATTCGTGGGGCCTCTCAAATCTTAATTTTGGTGATGAGGTATGTCCCTAGTGTTAAATGCTACTGAAGCCATCAACTTGGTTACTTATTTCATACATAGAGGAATCTTAATTTCAAATAGTTTAGGTTTCCGCACATCAACTTGGTTGCTTATTTATTTCTTGAACAGTAAAGGAAGATCACCCAAAATCGGTGATCAACCAGTTCTAAGTTCCTTCTTCTTCCCAACCAAGAGGTCACTCCTCCCTGGAATGCCCAAGCTTAAGCACCCTTAATCCTGGAGATCTTCTCACCAGGCATCCCTCTTCACTGGAAATTGCCCGTCCCTGCTCTGCCCTAGCCTGAGCAGGCTTAACCCTGGAGTACTGCTCTGCCCCTCTTCCCAGAAGGTCACCCATCCTTGCATTGCCCAAGCCTGAGCATATATAACTCTGAAAAACCCTGAAAGTAGAAAATATTAATCAATGAAAATATTTAGGAATGTGAGGAGTGTTGACTATTTAATGAATGTTGTTTATTTTATGATAGAGGCATCTAGTGATTCACTACATGCCATGTGAAAAGTGTGTCATTTTTGCTGTAGCCGGAGCACAAATGATCATTTGGGAGCCCTATATGCCTCTTGACAACCCTAATTCCATTGACAAGATTAGTATTTATCTTCCTTCCTCATGCAGCACCTCCCAAATGGTCTTATCAGCTGCTGTGTTTCTTTGTCATTAATTTAAAATTATAATATCAGCATCTTCTATGGTACTCTTGTCTCTCTCTATCAGTAAATCATTCAATGAGAGCAGTGAAAATTCCAAGTGATCAGGTCGTTCATGATTCTATTCCTTTACATGAAAAAATAATCTAGATTTCATCTCTTTTGCAGATTGTACTTACTGTTGCTGAACATCACAGTGCTATCGTCCCTTGGCAACTTGTTGCTAAAAACTGGTGCCGTTTTAAAATTTGTTGGGTTGACAGCGGAAGAAACCCCAGACATTCAGCAGATTAGAGGGCTAATTTCAAGTAAAAACTAAACTTGTTGTTGTTCATCACGTCTCCAATGCCCTTGGTAGGTATATTTCTTCTCTAATGCTTGAATAAATAGATAGATATAAATATGTACATTTGTCTTCAACTCGGTAATCTCTTATCGGTTGTGAAGCCTGAAACCCCATGTAGAGTAGAACGAAAGGGTCATAGTAGGGTTCCTGGTGTTGTCTAGTTGATATCCATGGTCTCGACTAGTTTACAATGATATCTTGTTATGAACTGGTCTTGACAAACTTGAGCCAGTGGAAACTGGGGCCCTTGACAGAAGCCCAAATTTCTCAGGAAATTCTTTGTAAAATGTCTCTAGATTCCAAGGAAGATCACTGTGTTTCAGAGTAGAGATTTGGAGGACCTCTAGAATACTAATGTAGTGAACAACCATTGGTTAGGCAGGATTGCAAATTGTTGAGAAAAGGAAGGCACCAGGGATCGCAAGGCATAACAAAATTTCCCAATGTAGTAATCACATTAGCATAGATCTCTATTCTGCTCAATTTCCAACCAGAAGAATATGAGAGATTAGATAATCACCTCTTGAATGAGATCTCCACAGCCTTTGCTCAGGAACTCCAAGATGCTTGACCACCAGAACTCCCTCTCTTGAATTGACTGCCCTTATTTATAGCCATCACACAAACTATTAGGGGTATATTACTTGAATACCTTTACAACTCGCCTATAAATGAGGACTTTATTGGTTATTAGTATTCACTCTCTTTTGGGTTTGTATGAAAACCATTCTTGCTTTGGCTGTCTGAAGAAAGAGAAAAACCAAACTAGTAATTTTCTTGGAGACAGGGATTCCTATTCTTCCAATAACTTGGCTTTAAAAAAATGGTTACATAACTTTCAGAATATGGGCACGAATATATCAAATGTCCAATAGTGTGAGGCAGGTCCTGATAGAGTGTATCCACAAATACAATAATTCAAGAACATATTATTAATGATCTAAACATTATAAAGTTTTCTAATTGACAAAATGGGGTCCTTTTTATAAAGGTTCTCTCCTTCCTGTCAATGAAATAGCCCATTGGGCTCATTCTGTTGGTGCCAAAATTCTCGTGGATGCCTGTCAAAGTGTTCCACACCTGCCAGTCAATGTGCTAGAACTAGATGCTGATTTTCTGGTTGCTTCGTCCCACAAGGTACTTGATTTCCTTTTTCTGTGTTAAACCCAAAGGTTTGGATGTAAAATAATTTAGTACTCAAAACTTCAACCAGATGTGTGGGCCCACAGGTGTTGGATTTCTTTATGGAAAGATTGATATTCTTTCTGAAATGCCTCCTTTTCTAGGTAATCTCTTGCTCCTATTTTATTTATTGTAAGTAAAATTTCATTTTTTTCTGCCCATGGATAAAATCAAGCAAGACAGGTGGTGGAGAGATGATTGCCGATGTTTTTGAGGAGTATTCCACTTATGCTGAACCTCCATCGAGGTTAGTCTAATTTTATTTTTCTCTCTCTCAAATCATACCTCATTTCTCTTACTTTTTGATTCACCCAATGAATTCTAGACATTATTTTTTCAGTCTTTTTTTTTGTTCAGTTCGTATCTTGTAATATCAATCTCAAAGTTAATACTATTTTGATCATTTATACCTGTGTTGCATCGTGCATTATATATTTTTCTTCAATTGAAGGTTTGAGGCCGGAACTCCTGCAATTGGGGAAGCCATTGGCCTCGGAGCAGCTATTGATTATTTGAGCAATATTGGCATGGATAGAATCCATGACTACGAGGCATGTAGTTTTCATAAACCTGAGTAGAATGTTATGTTTTTGTCCCCCTGATGAAATACTGAAATCCTTCAGAATGAGCTGGCCGCCTATCTCTATGAGAGACTACAAGCCGTGCCGAAGGTGAAGATTTATGGGCCAGCACCTTCAGCAACTGTCCATCGGGCTCCACTTTGCTCATTCAATGTGAAGAACATCCATCCGACCGACATCTCCACATTGCTTGATCAGCAGGTTTTTTTTCGTGCTCAATTACCTTACTTCTGTTTTGTTGGAACTTATATGCTACAGTCATAGATTGAGCCCTGAATATTTTCTCCGATTAAAGGTCATACTGGTGGAATAGTTGAGGCAGAAAGGAGAATATCTATTCCATAAGAGAAAGGGGGGAAAGGTGAGGAAGATGAAGGTGTTCATCTTCCTCATCTTTCCCTGATCCCAATAGAAGGGATAAAAGGTGGGTGAGAGATAGAGAAACAATCTCCCTGTTCCGAAAAAGAGAGAAGTATCTGTTATATATGTAGCAGTAACATGCTGCCTATTGCATCATGTGATGACCAGGCAATCTAAGGGATGATTATCCTAGTTTTTCTTGAAACTTTCTAATATCGACTTAGATGCTAACTAGTTTTTCCTCTCTCTCTCTCTCTCATATATATATATATATAGATATTCCAGCTCTTTCTTCCCTCTGGATCATTATCATAGGTGTTTAGGAAACTTCATCATTTCAACTGATTGTGGATATATTTCATTGGTTGGATCTATGATTAATATCTATCGTCTACTCAAGAAACATTGGAACTATTAGTAATATTTGTTTTATTTTCTAAAATTTTGTGTGGTTAAGCTAAAGATGATTGATCTCATGTGGACCATTGTTTTTGGTTGGGTGTTCAAATGAGATCAGCATGGGGTGGCTGTCCGGTCCGGACACCATTGTACCCAAGTGCTCCACCGGCACCTGGGAATCAGCTCAAGTGCTAGAGCCAGCCTTCACTTCTACAACACCAAGGAGGAGGTAGATATCTTCATCGAAGCCCTTAAAGACACCATCAACTTCTTTTCCTCGTATTTGTGACATTCTTATATCTTATAAACCAGTTTTTTGCCACACACATTCATCTAAACCCGAAGGATGAGCATGGAGATAGTAATCACATATTTAATTAACAATGCCACGCCTTAATTTTAAAAATCATGAAAAAATATTGTCAATTAACTACATAACTTGGATGGATAACTTAGTCATAATTGATAATTATTTTTTTAAAACTAAAACTGAAAGTCAAATCTAAGAAATAGAAAGAAATTAAGAAAATTTTGCATTTAGAAAGTTCAAATAACCCTTTGGGTCGTGTGAGAACTCTTGTGCCACAACCCTTGACAAAGCCTACATAACAGTTTGTGCATGTGACACAGTCCACAAGATTGACATGAGATAACATGCAATTTCATATATTATATCATGCATTTATGCCCTTCTTCTTAAAAATATAATTATAAATATATATTATCATTACTTAAAATGATTAAATTGATAATTTGTATGCTTTAAATGATATTCTTGATTTTTTATAAATGAATGACATTTTATGAGCATTTAATGATACTGATTTATCAAAAATATAATCTTCTTTTGTTATAAAATGGAAAATTTAATTTATTTCTTATCTAAAACGACTCTATTGACATGAAAATATTTATGAATCTGTTTTATTATAAATTTTATTGAATAAATTTATTTATGTAAGGAGCTTATTTTTTAGATTTTTTGAAATTTTACGATAATTTTTAGACATTATAATAAATGAGGAAAAAATTTAAAAATTAAATTAAATAAAATCTAAAAAAATGAAGAGATAGAGGCATTCTCTCTCTCTCTCATAGGAGAGAAGCATGAGGAGAGGCACTTCTCCATTTCTCTCTCCTCTTTCTCCAGTCTCTCGTATTACCTCTTTTCATTTTTCTCTTTTGCGCGCACACGTGCGTGTGTAAGGGGGAGGATGAGGAAATTTCTTCTTTCCATCTCCTCATCTCCCCTCCTCTCATGCGGGCATGTGCCCGCATAATGGGGAGAGGAGAAGGATATTGCTCTCCCCTCTCTTCCCTCTTCCTTCTCTCCTACGCGCGGGTAGGGCTGGGCGGTCCCCGTCATGGTCCAGTTTTTGGCACACCATTCAGTCCAAATCTTAATTCCATCTCGGTCTCAATCTCAGTCAACCTCGGTCACGGTTTGGTTTGGTCTTAATTTTGGCCTCTCTCAACCATGGATATGCGTACCTGAAAAGAGATAAACATATCAACTTCTATTAATAAAAAAAATTAAATTTCATAGTCAAAAACCTTGCTGATGATACTTACTCATTTGAAACAAAGAAGAAAGCATAATAGAATGAAAATTAGTTTGCATCTTCACCAAATTCTTCTTCATCACTATCCACTTCATCCTTTTTACGCCATGATTTTAAGGTCATCAAAATAAATATAGTTTTTTGAGATAATTTCCCCATTTTGTATATTATAAACCCTTAACGTGATGAGAAAAGATGCTCAGATGGAGAGCTCGAAGCACAAACTGAGAGAAACCCCTTTGCTAACGTTTCAAGTTGTGGATATTTTTCAGACCCAATCTTACTTACACCACCATTATAGAGCATAAACATGAGAATATTCGACTTGAGAGTCATGCAAATAATCAAATATTCATTAGATATTGGTTTTTCTAATTAGATGTTTATGTTCTTCTTTCTTTTGCACTTCATCAATTCAACCATCAGTTTTTAATAAGTTGTAGATAATGGCTCACTTTGTGAGCAAGTACTCGATATTGGCGAGGCAGGCATCAATTGAAGCAAATGCTTCAAAGTTTTGTGATATATTGTTGCTCATTAGCTGGAATATGCTCAAATTTCAAAGATGGATTTAGCATTGTAGCAATAGAGAAGATTGGCTTTTTTTTTACCTATGGCTCGTATTTAAGTAACTTTATTTTCATCATTGTATATGCTCCTTTGAGTGTCATTGATAGCTCTATGTTCATTGGTCTTCCCATCGCACCTTGAGAAGGATTAACTAAGACAACAATTGATGTGTTCCACTGATTTAACAAAAGATCAAAAATAGAAGCAACAAAAGATTGGCTTTGATTTACAAAACATCTCGGTGGCCTCCTAAAAAACTATTTTCCTCAAGAACAAGTTTTCAAAGCCGGTAAAGAATTGCTCCAAACGGTCTTTGTGAAGTAACTTTCTTGTAATCTTCTTCACACTCTTCATCACCCTCCCTTTCTAAACATAAGGAAGACAATGATGAATCACCCAACTCCTTCAAGCCTCCTTGAACAACTAGGGTGAGAACATGGGCCATACATGGCACATGGAATTGCTTGGTGAATGTTGATCCACTCTCACTCAATAAATTTTCTAAGCTTGCCACCATTGTCATGTTATTGCTAGCATTATCTGTTGTGATAGAAAAACCTAGCAAAAAAATAAAATTCATGTTTATAGATTTAAGATTGAAAATAAGAAAGGTAAAATGTTACTTACCTTTTGAGTGAGATCATACTCTTCTAACACATGATGCACCACCTCTGCCAAAATTGTCCCTTGATGTGATAAACCCAACTCCTCAACGGTGTGCACTTGTTCATGAAGTCTCCACATATTATCAATTCGATGTATTGTGATCCCAAGTATTGCCACATTATTTGTAGTTGTTCAAGTGTCTGTTGTAAGGGGCACCCTTTCAATTGGTTGAAGTAATTCTCTTACCTTATCCCTTTCATCTTTAAAGAGTGCTAAAAATCCCTGCTTTGCCTTGTACTAAGTAGCTGCGAAAAAAAATAATTTAGGATGATCAAGTAGCGTAAAAGGTGCATCTGTCTTAACAATTAAATCTATGCACTCTTTCTTTGTCTGCTCTGAATTCCTGCCTAAAAATTTAGAAGTCTTTGAGAAATAGTATGTTAAAGTATTAGGAACATTTGATGGCCTTAGTTGCTTATAAATCTCAACATGAAACCTTTCCAAGTGTTTCCATAACTTGATTGTCCTAGTACTTATGTCCCTCTTCACTTTTATCTCTTTGGATGGGGTGGTTACCTTACAAATTTTTCAAAGATACTCATTGTATGTGATCTTCATGAAATGTACTAAGACTGGTGAGGCTTTTCTTCATTGTGAAGAGCTTGTAGTTGTAGCATTTATAGAAACAAATGTTGATGCATTGTTTGATTCAATATGAAAGAAAACAAATAACGTTAGTAAGCTATTGTCATATATTTTTAGAGATCAATGTATAATAAAATGTACCTCATGGAGATCTAATTGATTCCATTGATGACAAATCTAAAACACATGTTAAAAATTATATTTAAAAGGAAAAAATTAATTAGAAACTAATGTGGGCCATCCAAAATTCCAAATATCCAATTGGATGATTATTTCTATTCTTATAATTTTGTATCTCATGAAAAAAATCAGAATTTGTTTGATATTCTATTGCATATCAAAATAATGGAAATATTATATCAAAACCATAATAAACATCAAAAGTAAATGACATTTAATACACATGGATTTTTTTGTCTAAATGTGACGGAAATGAAAATCAAAAACACAAAAATCATATTTATTTACTTTTCTCTCTTGAACTGTGTTGGCGATGTCAGTATACATTACTTCGAAGACCAAATCATCTTCATCATTGTCTTTGTTATCATCATTGTTTTCATCATGCTTCTCTATTTGTCTATTATTTTTTCTTGTGCACCGTGTTGCATAGGCATTTACAATGGTTGTAAGAAACAAGAAGAGCATGGGGTACATCGTACACAGTCGCTCTCTCACTCAACTTCAAAGGCCCGACATCACTCTTGTATTATCAATTTTAGTCGGGCTCTGTCGTTGACTTTGTGAAGTGGTTCTGGGTTTTGGAATCAGGAGATTGTGGCGTGGGCCAGGAGAAGAAGGAGATCAAGGGTCACCTAGATGTGCTCGAATTCTCCTTTAGGGAACTCGATGAGTTTCAAGTAGTGAAGGAAGGAATTCATTTTTCCTTCTTTTTTCTTGTGGGTGTGAACCTTGAGATTTCTAATCTTGACTAACACTCCAATTTTGCAACAGAGGAATCTAAAGGAGAATATGCCTGGTTTGGAGACAGGAAGCCCACCAATATCAAGATGGTCGTTCTTCTTCTTTCTTGGGGGTGCCATGTTCTGCCTTTTCACAAGCAGCACATGACATCTCTTCTCTTGCCACTCCCGCAAGCTTGCCTACATTATGCTTCACCTAGACTACGTTGGAATAGCCACCCTCATCCCCACCTCCTGCTACTCGCATGTCTACTCCTTCCTTTGTGAACCTAGCTTCCGCTTCCTCTATCTCTCTGCCATAACGCTCCTGGGTGGGGCCACTGTAGCTGCCTCCTTGCTGCTCATCTTCCAAACACCAGAATTCAGGTCTCTTAGGGCAGCTCTCTTCTTTGCCATGGAGCTTCAAGGGTTGTTATGGTGGTGAATAAGCTTGTTATTTTTGGCATAGGTTGGAGGCACTACACACGGTGGGATACGAGGTGTTAATGGGCCTTCTGTATGGGCTCAACGCGCTGCTATACGCCATCGAAGTGCCTGAGAGATGGTGGCTTGGATACTTCTATGTGGCCGAACAGAGCCATCAAATCTTCCACTTACTCTGTGGCCGTTGCATATGTTTATTACCAAGATGTTTTGGTTTACCTCTTCTAGAGAGATCTACAAGGTTGTTGAAGAGGAAAAGGGGCTGGACGGAGAAGAGAAGACCCCGATTTGGTCGGACAAGAAGAAGAAAGACCACCACCGTGAAGAAGAAAATTTTCATGGTGATTCTAGCTTGAACGGATTTGGTGATTCCTATCTTTGCTAACGATATCAGGTTTTTAAGATTATTCTACGTTTTCTTTGATGAAGTAGAAAATTTTATTGGGACAGATAACATAGATTGGAGGAGATATACACAGATTGGAGGAGAAAATTATAAAGATATCAAATTTCAAGGAAATTAACCAAGAACTTTGCAAGGTTATTAATAACATGCTAAATAAACTTGAAAATACATGATAATTAATGCAAATTAAGGCATAAATCATTCCATTCTAATGCATGTTATCATATTTTTTAGTGTTTATCTATCATTCTATGAAAAAGTCGTTATAATATCAAATTTTATTAATTATGATGAACTCAGGATAATATTTTTCATAACCCATCTTTACTTTAGATTATAATTAGTTTTTAATGTTAAATAATTAGATAAATCATTTCATATACACTCATATATTTTTCTAAGTTTTAAAATATAAAAGAAAGGTGTATTTTTGAAATAAAAAATTAAGCTCTTATTATTTATTAAATTTAACTTTTTAGAATGATAGATAATTTAATTTTTGATCAAATAAAATAAATTTGGATTCATTTGGAGTTATACTTTGAAAGTTATGAATTTTCTATTTTTTAGGAATTTTTTTTATTTTTTCTGAATTTTTATGAATTTAAAATTGATTTTATAAGTGCACAGGTGATGTGGGGGAAATCTGGAGCATTCGATCGCATGTTTAATTGTGACTGTTAATTGTCACTTAAAGGCAGGGGAACGTGGCACAATCTCATTCGTCGGCGAATCATTTTAAAATGATATAATCTCAGCTGTTGATCTGAGGAGTTATAACGGCTGAGATTAAAACCGACAAAACACATCTCGGGCATCCAATCGAGATCAAACGACGGCAATTCGATGCGTTGCTCATAATGCGCGTGACGTGGCATCATCTCGGCAGTCCATCAGAGATCCAACGACCACGACTTAATCGTAACAATTCGCAATCATGTGTTTCATCAGAGCCGTTGATTAAAGAATTAAAGGTCGATCGGATGGTTACACCCAATTCGCCCTATAAATTGACATGTTCTTTGACATTGTAAAGCATTCCAGGGAAATTCGAGTAATCTAACTTTTTATACACCAAATCCCTTGAATATTTTGCTTCCAATCGCTTCTAGACTCATTTCTGCGTCCACGGAGTGTTTGAGAGTAAGATTTTGTTGAGAGAATAAGAAGAAATCGACGCTTGAACATCAACGATCATGTTTCCAAATTCAGAATGAAAAGCCTTTAATTCGGTGACTAATTGGATCAATTCGAGCGCAATCTTGGGTTAAGAATTGTGTTTCATCCTAAAATTCCTTCTTATAGCTTTAGGTTTCAATTTTGAATCGTAATTTGAGTCAATTTCAATTTCAATTTTGGGTTTTTGAGATTTTATTTTTTGAAATTTCTCTCTTGTTCATTCAATGATTTCTCCACAAATCTTGATCCAAATTCAGTGATTTTTTTATTTCGTGGATTCGTCCGTGAGTCTTCTTTCCAAAAATATCAAAACCCCTAATTTATATCCACATTTCATCTTCCGATTTGACCGAATTTTAAAAGATCATCCAAAATTATTTTAATTCCCTGTGGATTCAACCCTCACCACTATACCCCTCAATTCGTGATTATTTGATAAAATTGGTGAGTTTGGTCATTGTTTTGACTCTTGACCGTTTGTTTTCAATGACCTTGCAATCTCAATTCATCAATTACCTGGACGAGGTGTGCAGATCCGTCACCGCAAGGAATCCCTAGGATAGCAAGACTACCGAAATTTCAAAAATGTGAAAGGAATCACCAAGAATTGCCAAAAACTGCCACAATTGTTGGGGCAGTTTTTTTCAATTCGGTCAATGACCAAATTCGAGGGACCAAGACTGAACTTGGACCAAGATCGTCAAAGGTCAATTTCAAGGGACCGACGGTCCCAGTCCAATCCGGTTGATAGAGTTCTCGTTAGTCTATGTTCATCCCAATGCGCGCGTGTAGGCACGTAAAGGAGAGGAGGAGAATTCTCTTCCTTCTCTCCCTGCACTCACGTGCGTGCGTAAGGGGGAGGAGATCATCTTTTTCTTCCTCCCTCTTCTCTTTCTTCTTCTTTCTCTCTCTCACATGATGGATTTGCATCACACGTAAATCCATCAATCTCCTTCTTTTCTTTCCTCCTAAGATCCCAACGCGCCTCACCTATCCTCTCTAATGTGGTGCTAACATGCAAATTATACATAAGATAATAGTATTAATAATGCAAATTAAGACATAAAACATTCCTTTCTTATGCATGTTATTATACTTTGAGTGCATATTTATCATTTCATGCAATTTTAAATTATAACATTTAAATGCACTATTTTAAGGATAATTATACAGTTTTAAAGAATATATTTTAGAGTAGATTATTCTCATCTATATTTGAGATTATAATTGGGTTTTAATATTAATTAATAAGAGAAAATACTTTTTATATACTCATTTATTTTTCTAAGTTTTAATTTCTAAGAGAAATCAGTGTATTTTTTAAATAAAAATATATTCTCCTGTTATTTATTAAATTTGACAATTTAAAATGATAGATTACTTTATTTATGATCCAACCAAACTTATTTGGATTAATTTTGATTTGTATCTTGAAAGTTATGACTTTTCTAATTTTTAGGGATACCTTAGAATTTTTATAAATTTATTTGGATTTATTTTGAATTAAAAATAGAATAAAAAACATATTTTTATCGCGTCTTTACGTGGTAGTTGATGTGTCACAAGCAAAAATGCGTCGCCACATAGCGGTATATGAACATGCCACGTGGCACACGCATATGTGGGGTGCGCATGTACGTGCAGATGTGTACAAGTGTGTGCATGTGTGTGCGTGTGTGGGCGCACTTGTGTGCGTGTGAGTGATTAATGAGATAAAACATCCTTTTCAGGATTTAAGCTACCTCACGTAATGAACACATTTTATTTATTCGTCGAATTGCAAGTATTTTAATTATGTAGGACTATTTTATTTTGTTTTTGTGCGCAGGTAACGTTGGGAAACATGGAGCGTGCGATCACGTGATTAAATCGCAATCGTTGATCTTCACTTAAGTGAAGGGTTACACAGCAAAATATGATTGGGCAACGATTCATTTCAAAAAATTTTTAATCTTAGTCGTTGATCTGAAGAGTTATAACGGTTGAGACTAAATGCACTTGATGGACTTCGATGGATGCATCGCGATATCTCAGACATCGATTTCCAATTGAACGAACGCTATTGTGCGACGATTCTTCTTCACACGTGATGTGGCGAAAATTTGGGTGCTTCATCTTCAATTAAATGGACGCAAATTAATGGCAATGATTCACATCCACGCGTTTCACCTGAGCCGTTGATTGAAGATGAACAGACAAATCCAATAGCCACGCCCAATTTTGCCTATAAATTGACATGTTATTCGATGATGTAAACCATTCGAAGGTGTTTCGAGTAATCAAACTATTTAGACATCTCAATTCTTAAATCTCTCACTTTCCTTTTCTTCTAGACTCATTTCCGCGTTTGAGGAATGTTTGAAAGTAAAGATTTTCTGAGAGAATATGGAGAAATCGCTTTTTGAATGTCGACGATCGTCTTCAAATTTGTGAAATGAAAAGCCTTTGATCCAGTGATGAATTGGATTAATTGGAGCGCTATCTCAAGTTAGAATTCATGTTTTCCTCCTAATATTTCTTCCTATAACATCAAATTTCAATTTTGAATAGTATATTAGTCGAATTTAAGATTAAATTTTGGTTTTCTCTCTCTTCGCATTCAGATTTTCTACCTAATTTTTGCTCGTTGATTTCTCCGTAAATCTTGATCCAAATTTTATGATTTTTTATTCCATGGATTTTTCTTTGAGCTATTTTTCTAAAAATATAAAATTCCCTACTTTCTCACCTCAATTCATTGTCCAATTTGATCAAATTTCAAGAAGTTCTAAAAAAAATATATATTAATTCTCCGTGGATTCAACCTTTACTCACCACTATATACCTTAATTCATGATTATTTCTTAAAATTAGTGATTTTGAAAATTATTTTTGACACGTCTCAGCGTGTATTAAATTAATTTAAGGAATTGCTTCATCATACGGCAACTTTGCCTTCTTCCACTCTTTCCCTTTTTTGTCTTCGACTCACGCTCCACCATCGTGTGAGCGTGTAAATTCTGTCGCCCCTACATTATGTCCTTCTCTTCCTCCACCTTCCTTCTTTCCTTCCGATTTTCCGCTCCATCGCGCTCTCTCATGCGTGAGAATATGTAAGGAGAGAGAGAGAGAGCCTCTTCTCCCCCACTCCCTCTTCTCGCTCACTCTCTCTCGCTCTTCCTCGCTCTCTCACGCCTCCCTCTCTCTCTCTCTTTTAGTTATTCTCTCCATCACTGCGTCTTCCTCGTCAGCACTTCTCGTCATTGTAAGAGATAGTAGAGAAAAAGAGAGAGAGAGAGAGGAGAGAGAATAACATTTTTAGTTTTTGTATGGCACAGTTGGACCGAAAAACTTTGACTTGAGCACTTTGACCGGAGCAATTTGAGGAGAGAGAAAGCCCATCAATGGCCAGATATGTTCCAAATTAAGATCATAATATATCATGATCATAATTGAGTTAAGGGCTAAAATTTTGAGGGCATGATCATCATTTTAAGCTCTACAAATCTATCACAGATTATTATAAATTTGGGACAAAAAATAGGGTTCTCAATGTTTCATTATGTGCTACTAGGATTGGCTAGCCAAAAGGAAAGAAGGCACCAATTGTTCATTCTTCTTGTATGAAAAATCATTTTTAGTGGTTTTCTTATCTTTTCTATCCATTCCTTGTGTAAGATGCAAGACACCAAGTTCAGGAAAAATGTATGGGGTCTCGAAGGTATGTTTTGATTAGAGAGCATCACCAGAGTGTGTCTTCATCATGAATCCTTATACTAGAATCATTTTATATTCATATTTCCATTTTATTTATCTTTTTATCCATATTTTCATATTTTTCAACCCAAAAATTACTCTCCCACCATCGATCATGGGTTTTCAATCTTTGAAAGGAGTTTGGAAGTATTTGATGGATTCATTTCATTCTCATGAACATCTTTTTCCTGTCATCGATCATATATGCTTTCTAAATAAAATAATAATAAAAAATTTCTTGATTTCAATCTTTTGACCTTCCTCCCTATGGATTCAACCTTGACTCACCTCTATTTTTTACACATGAATTTGCACATTCAACGATCATAATTTTACGCATATCAACATGCTTTGCATGCAGTATATATGTGATCAATGCATCATGATGTATATTGTGACATAAAACATAGACATGGGACCCAAAACACACACTTGCACTTGCAAGTTAGCAACAACAACATGACTTTTGTATTGATAATTTCTATCGTGAATCATTGGTTGGAGGCCTAACAACTTGACTAGGAAAACTAATTCTTGTGGATGGCTATTGGCCAACTTGTGCCATAAGAAAGAGTTAAGAACCATAATTATTGAAATTAGATGATGTGGTAGGCAAACCAAGTGTTGAGGTGTTTCTTCAATCCCTTGTGTAAATAACCAAAAAAGTCCAAACCAAGCAACGGTCAAGAGGCCATGCCACAAAAGATTCATTTTATCATTGTATGAGGTTTTCGCGAATCCAATTTGTGAGGTCATTATAAACACACTTCCTCATGTCAAAATAATTTTAAAACTTACTCATTTTGAGGGTTAATCATGAATTGATTAGTATAGTGGTGAGTAAGGGTCAAATCTACAAAGAATTAAAGAAATTTTCAAGATGTATTTAATATTTGATCAGTTTGGATGATAAATTGAGTGAGAAATTATAAAAATTAATATTTTTAAAAACAAGACTCCAAGACAAATCTTTGAAATCAAAAATTACTAAATGTGGATTGGTATTCGTGGAGAAATTGAGCAAAATAAGGAGAAAAAAATCAAATCTCGAAGATAAAGGAAATGATAAAAAAATTTAAAATTAAATTAATCTACTGATAAAAAAATTAAAATCTAATGGTATATAAAAAAATATTACAAATAAAACCCGTAATATAACCCAAAATCGTGCTCAAAATGATCGAACTAACTTCCAGATCAAGACTATTCATTTTGTATTTCAAAAATTCAGAGTTTAAGCAGTGGATTCTTCCTTCTTCCCTGATGAAATCTTGATTTCAAACACTCCCTAGATAAAGAAAGAGTTTAGAAGAGGAAGAGGACAAAAGATTCAAGGATTATACTATCCAAAAGATTCGATCAATCAAAAATCCAAGAATCCTTTATACCATCAGAGAAGGAGAGTATAAATAGATGAAAATTGAGCCTGGTCGTTAGATTTGCCTCTTCATCTTCAATCAACAGCTCAGATGTAACGCTCGAAGTTGAATTGATGTTGTTAAGTTGTGGCCGTTAGATTTGCGATGAACGATTCTGATTTCACTGTATCGCATGTGAAGAGGAAACGCTATTAAATCTCAATTTTTTTATCGTGTTTTGATGCCTCGGATCTCGCAAAGGCATTTCAGATCCTGGCTACTATAACTCCTCAACTTTGATGACCATCATTTTTCTATTTCATAAAACGAATCAACTTCATTTATATGCTATCACGTACCCCTCCAACTAAGTGAAGATCAGCAGTCACCATTATCTCCACAAATCGAACGTCTCATATCACGCCACATCATTTGAGAAGAAATAAAAGCTGAAATAGTCCCACATTGGAAAAATAAAGGAGAGGCGAGAGGTAAATAAGGGAGGACGCTTATAAGCGGACACTCATGCCCTAAATAGGACGCTTAACTACTAATCACCCTCACTAATGATGTGAACATGCGTGCGCCACGTGGCACATGTCGACACACAAGCGTGCTCGTCATATCAGTTGTCACATAAGAATCCCCCTTTTAAAATATTTTAAATTAAAATAAATTCATAAAAATTCTAGAAAAAAATCTCTAAAAATTAGAAAATTCATAACTTTCAAAATATAAATCCTTTTTTATCAAAAATCTAATAATCTCTTATTCTATGCATTTTAATTTAAGAAATAACAAGAGAAATACTTTTTACTCAAAATTACACTCATCTTATTTTAAAAATAAAACTAGAAAAATATATGAGTGTACATAAAAATATTTTCTCTTATTAAATCTCAAATGTAAATAGAGATACTCTATTTTAAAATTTTATCTTGATTTATCCATGATTATCCTTTAAAATAATGCATCTAAAGATTTTTTATGTAAATTGCATAAAATGATGAGTGTGCTCTCAAAATATGATAACATGTATAGGAATGAAATGTTTTATGCCTTAATTTGTATTAATAATCATATAATTATAAGTATAAGTTGCATGTTATCAGGTTTTCTTCCCAAGTAAAGGGGTGTCTAACATGGCTAAACTTCTTCATTGATCTTATATCTTCCCCACAACAACACTTTTCTTCTTCTACTCTGTGTCCTAGCTTTGTTTGTGTGCACTTCCTTGGGTTTTGCAAACAAGTTGGTGGTGACCAATCAAACTTGTTTGTGTATAAATAAATAAAAATGAATAGGATGATTTGAATTCATGTTGGGTTGATGATCTACAAGGTAGTCCAGATATAAACATTCATTCATTTATTTATAAACCTGGTATCCATTATCATACATATGTGATGTTTATAATGAACTTTATGCTTGTGGGTAATGATTAAGTAAATTATGATGAGATCATACAATTACAATTACTTACCTATGATCATACATTATAAAACTTCCTATGCATAGGATATTTGATAAGGACATTACGTATTAGGATAGAAGAGCAATGCATGTTGATGCTCATATTGCAAGGATGGTTGATTATGTAACCATTTGGGTAGAGACACTAAGGCAAGACATTGGTGTTCTTTAGAGAAAGAGTTTGCTGAAATAATCTATATAAGCCCCTAGATAATATTGTTCCTAAATGTCAACTACATATATTCATCTCACAGTTGTATAGGTGCTCCTCGCTTCTAAGGCACCAAAGATACTTATAGATAGGAAATCCATGAAGGTGACATGTGAGCTCAAGAAAGGATTTTCCACTCTGGGTACTAAGAGGTGACGAATTTCAAAATTCTAAAATTTGTCATCAAAGTCCTTGGCCAGGGTGCAATGTGAAATATCAAAATAAAGTTTTTTTTAATAATTTTCCATTGCACTAGTTACAACTAGAAACATAAATTAATTTTCAAAAATTGACCATGCTTTAAGTGATTCAAGTAGTACCTTTAAAATTAATGATTATACATATGCAATAATTAATGATAAGCATGTTTCATGTGCGAGTAATACCTCTAGTGTAGTGGCTAGGCTTATTAATTAGATTAAATTGATCAATTATAAATTATTTCATGTTGGATATTGAATAAATAAATTGGACAAGACAATTAAGAGTTATTTGACATATAGGATTATTAATTTGATGTGTACTTGGGCCAAAGGGCATCACACTCATAAGGTTTTTGGATAACGTGGGGTAAGCATTTTATAGTTTTGGTTTTTTTGTGAAAAAATGTCAAACTCTATATAAAGACTTTAAGGGTAGTACATAGGGCCCATGTAACTCTATTCCCTAAAGTACCCTTGTCTTTTCCTTTATCCTTTTAATCTGGATGACAAGTGATGGTGTGAAGATCAATACATACCAACGCTACATTAGCTAGGGCTTCTACTAATGTGCAAGGAGAAGATCTATCAAGTAGACAACCCTATGGATACCAATAGAGGTTGGGAAAGTGTGTTCCTTGCAGCAATGCATTTAAGGAATAAAGATTCTTACAGATTTGACTCCATTTAAGGTGATGTGATCACTTTTATTTATAAGTTTCTTTTTTCTTGTTTTGCTTTTTATTTTATCACATTAGTTAAGTGATATCCAATTCATTTTGATTATGCATATGATGAAAAGTGTTAGCCATTGCTACATCTTAGGTTGCATTCCATGGAAAAGATGTGACGGCAGTGGACGGGTCCTACACCCAATGTTTACCTAATTCGTGACAACACTTGGCTGGGTGTTTTTGGCAGGATGACCAAGTTAAGGGGAGACTAAAGGGAAAAAAACAAAAGATTTTTTTTATGGGCAAAGAGCATGTTGTCTTTGTGGATTAAGTCATGTTTCATTTTCATGAAGCCCCCTCTACCTTCAACAGCCTCCTACCCTCTCTCCCCCATTCACTTTTACAGCAATAGAGAGAGAGAGAGAGTTACAACATGGGGGAAAAGCAAATCATCAAGGCTGTAGTGAGCACTACAAGGAATGCCCAAGTGTTCTCCATGGGAGTGTCA
Source organism: Lemna minuta (assembly GCA_024174645.1). Lineage (NCBI taxonomy): Eukaryota > Viridiplantae > Streptophyta > Magnoliopsida > Alismatales > Araceae > Lemna > Lemna minuta. The sequence continues at coordinate 15,710,021 of CM044108.1, forward strand.
ATCATAAAACTGATCCCTAACCTTCAAGAGGATGGCAGGTATGGAAAGCATGGTGATTGAAACATTAGTTTTAATGTCAAAAAATGGCATGCCCTTAAAAATAATGTGACATTGAAATATATTATCACTAAGGTTTGGATCGATACAAAATTAGGATTCACCCTAAAAAGGTGGAAAAGTGTGCCAATGAAATTTTGAAAATTAGGGAATGAAAATGAGGTTAGAGTTGAAAGAAATCAAAATTGAAGCAAATCACTCGGAGAAACAATGAAGATATAGAAGGAGAAAATCAAGGGCTAGGAGAGAGAGGGAGACAGAGATAGTAAATGATGAGGATATTAGTGAGAATGTTGCTATAAATAATTATGAGCACTAAATCAATAAATCTAATTTTTCAACAACCTAAGATGTTGATAAATCAAACTAATCAACGCCAAATCAAGGCTATTCGTCCAATATATCCCACTATTGAGAAAATAATATACCATCAAAAGAGCACTCCCAAAGATTTTCTTATCACAATTTGATGCTAAATCACTCAAAATCATGTTAGAAGATGTCAAGGATCACCATATTTTGTGACAAGGCTAGGAATAGTTCTAGGTTGGTTGACAATAAAACCTCTTAGGGAAGAGAAAGAACACTAAAAAGACACAGACATTTCTAGAAATTAGATCATCCCATGGATTGGGTATGATGATCGGAATTCTGTCAAATGGAGCAAAAAGAAGAGAGGAAGAATAGAAATCCTCACAAGAAAACTTGGGCATCAGATTGCTCCATAAATGCTTGTAGTGATCATTATGCTACAATATCATGAGAAGAAGGGGAGAGTGAGAAAGAGAAATTCTTGTGTCCATTTCTAGTCATCAGTTCCAATGAGCACACTATAACTTGTTTCTATGATTTTATTGAATAAGCAGGACCTGAGGAATGAAAATATTAGATTTTGATGTAAAATTTCATTAGACGATTGGGTTTCTCCCCAAAAGTGAATTGCCTTGAAATGACATGCTGCAATGGATATTATTGAATCAAACTAGCTCAACTTGGAAAATGAGCTTGACTTGAATTTTCTCCTTAATTCTTTATTCATTATTCATTTGGCCTCAATACTTTAATCAATAATCTCAAATAAATAGTAGTACATGAGAAATTATGACCATAAAAAATTTAAGCATGTTGAATACACCAAATTAACCATAAAAGATGCTTTTTGGGGAATATGATAAATGGCATGATGGGAAAAAATGTTTTAAAACATAATAACATAAGTCATGTTTATGAAAATTATGCATTACTAGTAAAAATGATGTAAATTCATATATAGGTTTCATGTACGGAGAAAATTAGAGAGAGCGACAGAGAGATAGAGATGAAGGTAACTGTAATATGAATCAATATTAAGCATGAGTGATAAGTAAGAATTAGTTGTTTCATCTGTACATTAAAATACCATATTTTCGAGTTAATTTATAGTTAAATAAAATAAATATTAACCTCTCAAAGAATAACTATGACATAACATGTGATGTAGAATATTTTAGGAAGATGAGGAATATGAGAATATGAATATGAGTAAGATGAATATGATGAGAGTGAGAGTGATTTATATGGAAATTGTAATAGTTTAATAATTTCTAATTAAATCCTACAATCTAATTGAGGATCTATGAATGATATCAGTGAGTAATAGGTATATAATTAAGAGAGGATATTGTATAGGATAGTTTGGAATTATAGGAATAATAGTGAAGATGAAATTTAAAGTTACGTGAAGAAGAAAAGAGAATGAGATGATGATATATATGATGTCGTAATGAAGAGTAATTCTTATTATATTTTTTGTAATGAAGGGAGGATATCAGATTGAGAATATGAGGAATAAACTAAATAACACTAAGTATATGAGGTAGGAGAGTGAGAATAGATGATTGTATAATAGTGATAATGATTGTGGATGTGATGAGAAGAGATATAAAAGAGAAGATGGTGTGGATTATGTAATGAATAAGAGAGCTGACGTGGAGAATAGTTACGTTGGATATTGGATGGGTTATAGAAATAGATCAGTGAGATTATGAGGATGAGAATACAGATATTGATAGGGGTAGTAAGAGAGGATAATGCGTGAGGTGAATGAGATGATAGTGAAAATGATTGAAAGTATGACGAGAAGGAGAGTGGATGAGGTAAGATTTCGTTTTTATGGGGAGACTGATAACATGCATTTATAACTTAAATTCTTATCCTAATTAACTCATATTCATGCTTATTTTATGAGAATATGATGCATGTTATCATACTTTTTAGGAATTTTTTTCCATTGGTATGTCATTTCACTAAAGTTGATATTTATGCATAAATTAGGGATAATTTCATACTTAATAGATGATTAATCTTTTGTTAAGTTTAAATTAATAGAAGTCAATCTCTTTTATTGAATGATTTTGACTTTAGTGCATGTTTTGAAGGATAATTTCAAGATGAATTTATGATTTAGAATATTTATTAAGAAATGAGTTAAGTAAATTCTAATTCATCTTGATTTCTTCTTTGAAAATATATTTTAAATGACATGATGTTAAAAAGGAAGAAATCTGTGATCCAATGGAGAAAATTTGGATTAAAAAGGAGTTGTATATTTTAAGTTATGAATTTTTTAAATTTATGGCCTTTTCTGATTTTTTATTTGATTTTTAAATGAAATTTTTAAGTGTTTTTCTTTATTAAAATCACGAAAAAAAGGGAATTTACTTACCTGCAGGATAATGTGGCGAGCAGGGCCAGCTGGCGCGCTGACTTGGCACGCGGGACCACCGCGCGTGTGCGACGCGGCGCTGAGGCCACGTGGCAAAGCCGCGGGTGGCCCACGCGAGGCGCAAGAAGCGCACAGGGCACGGACACGTGGCAGGAGGCCACGTGTCCACGCGGACGCTCGTGTGGGGCGCCACATGGCAAGAGCGGTCGACAATTGGAGGGCCCACGGGTATAGTGGGCCCTGGTTTAGGATTGGGGGGCGTAACGCAAATGCATTACCGCACCCCACTATTTAAGCTCACATATCATTATATTTTCTTCCGTGTGGGACTATGTCCCACACGTTTCTTACCTTTTGCAGGCGACGTGGACGCACGACAGGTGTCGGATTTGGTCAACAACGATTGCAAGGTGTCGATCGCATGGACTCGAGTCCACGCGATCATCAAATCAAGCACGTGCGTTAAAGCCACTTTAAGTGGCCGCGATTGGAGAGCTCACCGAGTGCCATGTGGCATCACGAGGAGCGCTTATCATCATCAATGGGAATATCGCGTGATCACGATTAGACGGCCACGATCAAGTCGATCTCTTTCTCATCGTGGCGACGTATGGACCATCAGATCTTCATCAAGGCTGACGACCGCGATCGACGGCTTACCTGGCAACTCGTGGGGACAGTCTGATCTCCATCAGACGGTCAAGACGCACTCTGATCTTCATCTCACCTTGGCGACGCCTGGACTTCTCTGGAACGTCCGATCTTCATCAAGTCGCGATTTCCATCGAACGGCGGAGAAGACTCGTGGAAGAAATCCACGATCGTGGCACGATTGAACCGCGATCGCAGTGCGATCGAGCCGCAATCGTGGCTCCTTCAGTGCGGAATCAAGGATGATCCTTCCCACTGATTCGGACGACGATCTCTTGAGCACCAAAATCACGATCGACGCGGATCGTGGCCCGATCGTGGCGCGATCGTGGCTCCGCTTGAAAGCGGAATCAAGGCCAATTCATGGCCAATTCGGGAGACACGACATCGTCAATGGAAACCGCTTCCACGACCTCTGAAATTCCGCCCCACGACCACATCAATCGGCCATAATCTTCGGGCTAAATTTCTCTTTAAAAAGCGATGTATTCTCCCTTTGAAAATCAACTTTTGATCGATTCGTGAAGAAATTAAGCGAATTTCGAGGAAGGTCTTAAGTTCTTGTGATCCTCTGCTTCCAAGAGTGTAGAGACGCATCCATTGAAGCATGATAATCACGATTTCATCTCTTGATTTCATCGAATTTTCCCCTTGAATTCCGAACGTCCACGAGGAAGAATCCGAGCAAATTCGCTTCAATCCACGAGAATTGAGGCCCCATTCTTGCCGCAATCAGGTTAATAGTGAGATTCGATCGATTATCAAGAGGTAATTTGACTTTTTATTAGATTTAGAAGTTTAATTTTGCCAATTAGTTCATAGTATTCTTCATTTTCCCCAATTTTCAGTCCGAAAAATTGCTGATTTTGAAAATAGGATATCTCTCTGATTATAATTCCAAATAATTTGATTTTGTTTTTGGATTTATATTTTCATCAGCTTTCCGTGGATAGCAAATTCATTGAATTTCGAGTTCATTTGACCCTTCAATTTGACGTTTGACCGAGGACTGTTCATCTTTCATCAGAAGTCAAATGTTGACTTTTGGGGTCAATTACTTTCAATTTACAAATCAGAATTCGATCATTTCTGTCTCTTTAGATTCCTCTCGTTCTTAGCTTTCCATTTATATATAAATTGCAAGATTTAGATTTCATTTGACTGGTCAGTTTGACAATTTCCTCCGAGGTGTTCATTTCGGGGATTTTCTGATATTTGATTTTCAATAATTCATAGTAAATCCATTTCTTATCCAAAAATCACTAATTATATATCAATAAATTCCATTTTCTCTCTAGTTTTCAAATATATAATTTTCGTAATCTTCTGAAACCTTTTGATTCTCTGATTTTACAGTACACTTACTGTTAGTCAAAGTGAACGCTTTCACTTTGACTTTTGACTTTTCTCTGTCAAATCCGAGAATTAAATTCTTAAAACTTCTTATTAGGTCTATTCATATTATTTCTATTCATCAAATCTTATTTTTACTTCTTTAAAACCCCTTTTAAACCTAAGTTTGACCAAGTCAACTCTGTAATAAAAGTCAACCTGCTCTCTGTAGATCGACCTGATACTTACACATTACTTGATTTTATATCTTATCTTAGTGAGTTCAGTTTTATAAATTTTTTTGACCAACATTTTTGTGATTTAACGACGCATAAAAATGTAACGTCATGTCGCACATAGCAGCTTGGAGACTATGATGCCTTCAGCAATCTTCTCTCCCAAACTCCGCATGTGCGCTACTAACCTAGTGAGCTTCGCAGCGAAGTTAGCAACAGAGGCTTCCTCTCGCATCGTGAGCATCTCAAACTCACGCTTGAGCGTTTGAATCTTCGCTTTCTTGACGCGTTCCACGCCCACGTTCATTGTGCGTAAAGACTCCCATGTCTCTTTTGCCGTCACCTTGTTATCAAGTTGTGCCAGCACATCCTCTGGCACAACACTGTAAATCACTGACATTGCTCGGCGATCTAACTTTCTCGACACATTCTCATCTTCAATCGCCCCCAGCAAACCATATGCTTCCAATAAAACCTCCATCCTCATAGCCCACAGAGGATAGTTAAGCTGGGACAGCATAGGGATGGAAGCACTGATCGCTGCATCACCCGTTACCCTCAGCATTCCAGCGTAGGTGATGTCCACATTCATAGAGGACCTTCCGTCAGCTTGCGATGTCGTTTCCCCATGCCTTGGCATCTCTTCGCTCCTTAGATCTATAGAGAACTAGCTTTTATACCAATTTTAGGATCCCCAAACTCTCTTGTGATCTCAAGGAGAAGAAAACTAAAGAAGAAGTGTGTTTCTATTTCTGAAGGAGAGCTACATTTATAGGCAAAAAAAATGAAACCGTCGTTTCAACAACTCAATGATCCGATGTTTCAACTGCTCAAAAACCGCTCTATGATTGCCTAGAAAATGCAGGATTAAAATAATGCAACACCACCCATAAGAGCCCACTCTCGGGGAAACCCTAGGTGTCATGGTTATGGCAGACGGCGATGCGCCCAAAGGGTCAAGTGGAGGTTGCTGCCTCTCTCTAACGAGGGATAGGCATACCCGCCATCCCGCCCTACGATGGTTGTGCAGCCAGCAACCTCTGCACTCTGAAGGTACTGATAACATGCATTTATAACTTAATTTCTTATCCTAATTGACTCATATTCATGCTTATTTTATGTGAATATGATGCATGTTATCATACTTTTTAGGAATTTTCTCCATTGGTATGTCATTTCACTAAAGTTGATATTTATGCATAAATTAGGGATAATTTTATACTTGATTGATGATTAATCTTTTTCAAATTTAAAATTAATAGAAGTTGATCTATTTTCTTAAATTACTTTGACTTTAGTGCATGTTTTGAAAGATAATTTCAAGATGAAAATGTGATAAAGAAGATTGCTTAATAAATGAGTAAGTGATTTTTAATTCATCTTAATTTATTCTTTGAAAGTATATTTTAGATGACATGATATTAAAAAGGAAGGAATTTGTGATCCAATGGAGAAAATTTGAGTTGAGTTATACAAATGAACTTATGAATTTCTTAATTTTATAGTATTTTCTGGATTTTATTTTGAGTTTTTAGGATTTAGTTAATCGTGCGGGACCCACGGAGGTGACATGGCATGATGCGGACACATGGCGGGGCCACGCAAGCCCACATGGATGCCTACGTGGTTCCTACGTGGCGTGAATAGTGATATCAGACGGTCGGGATTAAATCGTGCAATCGGACGGTCGAGATTAAATCGCGCAATCGGACGGTAGGGATTAAATCGCGCAATTGGACGGCTGAAATCACACGGAGTGAAATCCGCGTCACGAGCCACCAATTTCGCGCGATCCGACGGCTGAAATCACACGGAGTGAAATCCCCGTCGTGGGCCACAATCCACCAATTTCGCACAAACTTATCTATAAATAGGCCTCATCTCCAATGTAAAATTCATCTTCTAGTTAGCCTCCTTGTGGAGGTTGGCCATTGGGATCAAGGCTGCTAGGGATCAACTATCTTGGTATGTTTAGTTATTGTTTGTTCTTCTTATGTTCTTGTGTGTTCGCCTGGTATCTACGATTGTGCGGCGTGACGAACCAAGTGCATCTAGATTCCCGACTTGCTTCTTCGTATCCTCTTTTGTGATCGCTTGTTCCATGGCAAGAGTGTTTCATGTCGAAAGGCCAAGGGAGCACCGGTGGATCAGGTTTTATCTTCTTATCGTATTTAGGATTAATCACCATCGGTTGAATCGATCTCGAGAAAGTTAGAGGGCCTTGTCACTGAGATCCCCGCTCAAGGCTAGGGCTAGGGTCTTAGCCCCGTGAAGACTGAGGATAGGGGGCAAGGTTGATACTATGCGAGTTCTAGTTGCTTATTCAGCTCATTATTCTACCGTGATAGACGCCAAGCTTGGGCGGTAATTCAAGCACCGGTAGAATAATGATGACTGCATCACAATTAGACGGATTAACCAACACTTAGGGTTTATGTGATAATCTTAGGACATTTCCTTCCTCTTATATCAATCTATTAATCAAACCAACTATAAAAATATCATCTTTAATTTTTCAAATTAGTTCATAGTGTTCTTCATTTCTTTCCAATTTTCAATCCGAAAAATTGCTGATTTTGAAAATAGGATACCTCTCTGACTATAATTCCAAATCACTTTATTTTTGTTTCTTTGGATTCCTATTTTCATCAGCTTTCCGTGGATAGCAAATTCATTGAATTCCGAGTTCATTTGACCCTTCAATTTGACGTTTGACCGAGGACTGTTCATCTTTCCTCAGAAGTCAAAAGTTGACTTTCGGGGTCAATTACTTTCAATTTAAAAATCACAATTCAATAATTTTGGTCTCTTTAGATTCCACTTTTTCTTAGCTTTCCATTGACATATAAATTGCAATATTTGGATTTCATTTGACCGGTCAATTTCACGATTTCCTCCGAGGTGTTCATTTCGGGGATTTTCTGATATTTAATTTTCAATAATTCATAGTAAATCCATTTCTTATCCAAAAATCACGAATTATATATCAATAAATTCCATTTTATCTCTAGTTCCCAAATATATAATTTTCTTAATCTTATGACACTTCTTGATTCTCTGATTTTACAGTACACCTACTGTTGGTCAAAGTCAATGCTTTGACTTTGACTTTTGACTTTTCTTTGTCAAAACCGAGAATTAAATTCTTAAAAATTCTTATTTAGCTTATTTATATCATTTCCACCCATTACTTATTATTTTTACTTATTTAAAACTTCTTTTAAACCTCAATTTGACCAAGTCAACTCTGTAATTAAAGTCAACCCTGCTCTCTGTGGATCGACCCGATACTTACACAATACTTTATTTTTCTATCTTATCTTTGTGAGTTCAGTTTTGTAAAAAAATTTTGACCATCGTCTTTGTGTTTTAACGACGCACGAAAATGACACGTCAGGTACCAGGTGGCTTGGACACTGCCGCACGGAGAAGAAGCGCCATAGGGAATGCATAGAGAATGATATGGGAATCACCGCCATGCGAAGGATAGAAGTACAAATGTCAGTATTACATGAGCTCGTAATACTAAGCATGTGACGATTCTTACATCACCTCTCCCGTAAATTTCCCATTAATTGAAAGATGGTCCGAGAGAAGGTATCGTCCATTTCATGAGAACGTATCGTCCATTTTATTTATCAGACCAAGACTTCACTTGCCGTTAATGTCATCTATCCAAAGATGAAGCATTCTTGCAATGGAGATTTACTCGAATTGCAAATTCATCCTCTTCTGCGAGCTCACTCTTTGTCCTTCACTTGAAAGAATGTGATGTAGCACAAGATAGAGCCCAAGAGCCTATTCATGATAGGGAACTAGAAAGCCCACTCCTTGAAGTCCATTTAAAGACTATTGGACCATGGGAGAATCTCTATGGGCTCATAAAATTTATAGAATATCGCCTAGAAATGCACAAATATTTGTCAATAAATTTTATAGTAGCAAGAATCTATATAATTTTTTTTCGGCCTCTTAGAGTCTAGAAGCTTCGTTTTCTCGTTAATTCTGCTACTTGACACTTGCATGATATTGGACCTATATTTTTTATTCTAGTAGTCGTCCTTTTCAAGGGATATTTCCTTAAGATGGACATTCCCTATTCATTTACCTAGATAAGGCCCCTATTATAATCCTTGAAGGCATGTTTGATGGTTTTCTCCTTTGAGAGCTTTGCTTTTTCCCTTCCAGGTGTTCTCACTATTTGTGAGTCCTCTAGTACTTGTAGATTTAAGTACAACACTCTTTTGAATTTAAGAGTTAAGAGGTTAGTTTCATGAAATCAAAATCTAATTCCTCTTATAGAGAAAGGCTTGAGTATTTAATTCAAAGTTCTTGTGCTAAAGTTGCGTCATAATTGCTCTATGTTAAATGTTGAGATTTTTCAAACATCCATTTAAAGTTGCATCATAGGGTTATAATTTATATTACTATAAATTAGACGTGCTAGATTTTATAGGTTGCTCAAATCTTATCATGTCTTAAGAGAAATTATAATTAGGTGCTATATATCCTTTAGGCTCATGTAAATAGACGATCTTCAGGAACATTACTTTTATTTGGCATCAATGATGCTGTTGTGAAACCTATAAACTTAAAGGTGGAGAGAAAATGAATAAATGACATTAAATCTCCCCTGCCAATGCATTTTACATCCCACATCTCATCTAGTTTAGTAGTAATAGCTTTCCTTATATCATGACTGATTGCATTTTACATGTTTTGAGTAAATATAAGTGCTTACCTTTAAAGGAATTGTAATAGGTTTATGTACATTCTTCTCATTATGAGAGGCGATCATTCAAGGGTATGCAAATAATACTATGTATACATATGGATCCCTAAGTTGTGACATAGTATTATACTTGAAATGTGTGATAGATCCCATCATATATGCCTAAGTCTTGCCAACACGATGAATTCATGATGGAAGAATGTTCTAACGATAATGTATGATATGCAAAGAAAGTGAATATAATTTCTCTTCAAAAGGGGATTAATTATTGAATCCAAAATACTCACCTATTTTGTCTTTGGATTACAAGGGATTTGGGTTTGAATGCATGTGTTGGAGCCCTATTAAGCAGGGAGTATACTTCAATTGTTCCAAGACCCATAAAAGAGAACACAAACATAGGCTCGCAACAACTACATGTTAGCATGAATGTTAGAATATTGAAATCATCATCTCCAGGAAAACTCCCAAGTACTACCTAATTGGCTCATTCAATAAAGTCTCCTACTCATGACATGGCCTCCATAGTGATTGATGAGCAAACATATCAGCTTATATGCAAAATATCCTGAAATGGAAATGTACTTGAATTGCAAATTCATCCTCTTTGTTGAGCTTACTCTTTGTCCCTTTCCGTTACCCTGCATCATAACATATACAAAATAATGTGACGTAGCACAAGATAGACTACAAACCATTATATATGATTCATCCTCTTCAGTGATGAAGTTTTTCTTTTTCCACACAAACCATTATACACGATTCATCCTCTTCAGTGATGAAGTTTTTTTCCTTTTCCACACATACATATAATCACAAACCATTATATACAATTCATCCTCTTCAGTGATGAAGTTTTTTTCCTTTTCCACACAAACATATCATCACAAACCATTATATACAATTCATCCTCTTCAGTGATGAAGTTTTTTTCCTTTTCCACACATACATATCTTCACAAACCATTATATACGATTCATCCTCTTCAATGATGAAGTTTTTTTTCCTTTTCCACACATACATATCTTCACAAACCATTATATACGATTCATCCTCTTCAATGATGAAGTTATTTTCCTTTTCCACACATACATATCTTCACAAACCATTATATATGTAGGACATAAGTATCATACATAAGTGTACTTTCATTTACTTAAATGCATGTGACGAACGGGAGGGGCGCCCACGGCGCCTGGCGAAACCGACAACCAGGCCATCGGAGTATCTCTATTTCTAGCGTTTTTCCCGTTCTATCCTCGTTGGAAAACAACGATAAGTAGGAGGTTCCTCTCGATGAGGGAACCAACTCTGATTTTCTACAAGGTAGTTGAAGAGTTCTTTTGATAGTTCCGGAAGTTTGTCTCCGAGAGCGCGAGAGTTTGCCGAGAGGGCGGGTGCGACGCTGTCGACGTAGTGGTGACACCTCTCTTCCCCGTTCCCTCCCCTTCCGCCTCTCTCCTATTATCTTCCTTTATCTCGGATACGCTGAGCAGTGGAGTGCACGCATCAAAGAGAGAGAGAGAAAGAGACGCAAGTAGAGGAGCAATGGAAGAAATTTCTTCCGTCCGCTCTCGCACGAGAGAGCGAGAGAGTGAGGGGTAGAAAAAGAGAGGGAGGCAGCGACGGAAGAATTTCTTCCGTGCGCGCGAGATTGCAAGAAGAAGGTTAGGAGGGAGATTGAGAGAAAGGCGGAAGAAGAAGCCGAAGAAGGAGACGGTGGCGAAGAAGAGGGAGGCACGTCGGCGCGATGGAAGAAATTTTCTTCCGTCCGCTCGTGCGCGAGAGAGCGGGAGAGAGAGGGATATAAGTTCTCTCTCTCCCCCCGCAGACGTGGTTGCCACGAGGATCCGACTAATTTCGGCGGCTGACGTGGACACGACGCGTCAGCAGCTGGATAGATCGAGGACAGAGAAAGAAGGTTGGGATAGATGGGGCGAATTAAAAAGGTTGGGATAGATTAGAGACAAGTTGAAAAGGTTGGGGATAGATGGGGCAAATAACCCTTATTTTCACGTACGTTTAAAACCGCGGGGAGATGCGAGCAGATACCGGAGTTTCCATTTTTACTGTAAACTCGTTCTTCTCGGCCATGTCGACTTCTCCTACAGCCTCCCACCGGAACCTCCTCACCAGATTCCCGATAAAAAATTCCAGATGCACCAGCGCGAGATTCATCCCGGGACAGATCCTCCTCCCCGCTCCGAACGTCAGCATCTGGATCTTCTTGCTCCCCGTAACGTCGATCTCCTCCCCTTCCCCTCCAGGAAGAAACCTCTCCGGCTTGAATTCCATCGGATCTCTCCAAATCTTCTCATTCCAATTCACGATCGCAACTCCGTAGTTTATGCTCATGCCCTTGGGTATCGTGTATCCTCCCACGCTGGTATCCTCCATGGCCGCATGGGAAATCAAAAGTTGTCCCGGAGGATGGCGGCGGAGTCCTTCCAAAACGACCGCCTTTAAATACGGCTGATCTATTTCTCTGCTTCCGAGATCTTGGGCGAGCTTTTCCTGCAGGCTAGGGTTTCTGACCAGGTTCGCCATTATCCACTCTAGCGACGTGTATGTGGGCTCGGTTCCTGCGTCGATGAACTCCGCGCAGAGGTACATGATTTCCTCGTCGCTCAGCTTCTTCTTTTCCCCGTTTTCTTCCGAGATCTCGAGGTCCAGGAGGGAATCAAGATACGAGACGGAATCTAACACCCTAGATTCCTTCTGTTCCCTCCGGGATCTGATCAGCGGGAGTAGAATCTCCTTTTGCCGGCGTAAAAGTTTCAGTAAAGTCTTCCATTTTCCCCAGAATAGAAACCTGGCGAATTTGGGGGTAAATTCGAGGAGCATGATTTTCTGGAAGAAGCCGAGCAGATCTCTCCTTGCGCTCTCGATATCTCTGATAATAGAACCTTCCATCTTCTCCCCGAAGCAGAAAAATATGAGGAGACTGAAGATCGCGTACCGAAAAGCCTCCCTGATGACGACGACGCCATTTTTGTTTTCTGCTTGAGATCGGATCTCGTCAAGGAGGATTTGCAGGGCCCATTGGCGAGTGTCCTCCATGTTCTTGACGCGAGAAGGGTTGAGAATCTCGGTGGTGAGGTTGCGGCGGAGAAGGCGCCACCGGGAATTGTAGTGGCCATTAGCGATGACTTCATGGTCTTCGGCCAAGGTCCCGAAGACGGCTCTTGCAGGGCGGTCGGCGAAGATAGATCCATGCCGGACGAGCATCTCGTGGGCAAGATCTGGGTCGGATACCATGATAAGTGGGAGAGACCAGAGCTGGATTTTGGTTAGAGGACCGTACGTTGACGAGAGATTGTTAATAATCGTCTGGAATTCTGCGGATTTGCTGGTGAGCCAGATGAGGTTGCCGAGGAGAGGGAAGGATAATGGACCCGGCGGAGAACTCCGCCGGCGGCGGAGGACGGCGGCGACAGCAAGGGCGAGGAAGGCAGTGAAGAGTGCAATTCTCCACGGGAAATTCTCCATTTGTCCCTCCTAAATTTCCTTCTTTTCCCCCTCACTACCCGTCCTTAAATGTCCTTCATGAAGGACATGAAGGGCATGTCCTTCATGGGGAGGAGATAGAGCCACGTGGAAGGATGGGTTGCCACAATATCAAGAATGACCTACGGGGAAAACTGAGTTGGCCTATTTTAATCCTTCAGAGTTTTAACCAAGTCGCTTGATATTTTAGTTTTCATTGATCTTCTTTTATCTGAAAAATTTCTTGCAATTAAATCCTTCGACTTATTTTTAATGATCTTATTTTCTTGTTTATTTTACTAATAAGTTTACTATAATTTTGTCTTTAAATTACTCTAGCTTAGAGTAAAGCTTTTATTTAAATGGTCAGATCTTCATTTTTATTCATTTTCTTTCATTTTTCTATATTTATATCTGTGAGGGAAGTTGATCATCATCGCTAACATTGTCAACTATTTGACATGATAATGATTTTTTTGAAGCTCAGATTCGACCTTTTCGGGTGGTTCCTTCTAAAAAGTTTTGAGTCTAAAAATGGTTTTCTTGTTCTTAGTTGTTAAGAAATGCGTTGTCGAAAAGGTCCATCCGTCTCCATTATATCCTTTCTATTTGATATTTAAAATTATAAAATTATAGAAATGGGTTATGAAATTATTTATCTTTAATTCATCACAATTAACCCTAAATTAAAGTATTTTGATATTATAATGACTTTTTCATAGAATGATAGATAAATACTCATAAATATGATAGCATGCATAGGAATGAAATCTTTATGCCTTAATATGCATAAATAATCATGTTTTATCATTTCTAATTAGCATGTTGATGACATGTTATTTAATGTATTAAATTCATGCATTTTACATGCTTATTGGCACTAAATCACATGTATATGCATGTTATCATAAGAGAAAATGATTAATTCTGGATTTACAGCAAAATTCTTATTTTTCCTAATTTTCTAGTATTTTTTGGTAATTTTTCGACTTCAGAATCATAGAGAAATAAATATTTAAAGTCAGAATATATTTTGGGATTTATTTAAAGGCATTTATAATTTTTATAATGATTTACTTAAGCCTCTTGTGGATTTAATCAGATGGCGACACATGTCATGATCTGAACAATCCAAAGTCTGGAAATTAAAACGTGCCCCAATCATTGGATGTCAACCCAATGATTGGGCACGCCTCTTTTAACTTATGGATTTTAATCGAGACACGTCAGTCGAGGAGGGCGGTGGCCAATGGAAAAAAAGGAGGGACTTTTTCCCTCCTAATAGGACAATTATATATTTTTCTTTTTTTAATTCATTTTGTAGGAACGATGATGACGTGGCAAAAGCAGATTGGACGAGGACGCTGCAGGAGGATCGCTAACGCGTGACGTGTCGGCCCATGATTGCACATAATGTTTTCACGTGGATCAAAGCGGCAATTATCCTTGTTCACGGAAATCAAGGCAAGGAAACCAATGCCATGTCATCAATCCATGCCCAGTCCAAGTAGGAGAGAGAATTAATCAATGGCTCAGATTTCTCCAACTTCCAAGCTCGATATCCGACAATCCAGAAGGCGGATCAAGCCCAAATTTTTGTGGGAATGACGAGAGGAGACCGTGAGGTCATCAATTTCACACAATCTCGTGTCAAAACAATGTCCAAACTTACCAATTTGATGAATATATTTCGAATTCAGGGGTATAATGGTAAATAAGGGTCGAATCCACAGGGAAATAAGGAAATTTTATGATGATCTCTTAAAATTTGATCAAATTGGAAGATGAATTGATGATAGAAATTGGAGAAAATGGTAAATTATGAAAGAGAACTTCAAGACGTTTCCACTGAATCAAAAATCATCGAATTTGACC
Organism: Lemna minuta; assembly: GCA_024174645.1. Taxonomy (NCBI): domain Eukaryota; kingdom Viridiplantae; phylum Streptophyta; class Magnoliopsida; order Alismatales; family Araceae; genus Lemna; species Lemna minuta. Next base: position 15,725,094 of record CM044108.1, read on the forward strand.
TTGATTTCGCGGAGAATTTGAAGATCAAAGTGAGGTGTGATTGCTGAAACTTAAAATCGCGATTAAACCAAAAAATCAAATATAAATTAAACTTAATTCATAATCGGAATGAAAGTTAAACATGAATAGACGAAAGATTAGTAAAAACCGCCTCCACTAGCCCAAGATTGCGATTGGATTAGCTCGATTAATAGTCGGATCAAGACTTTTAATCGAAAATCCAAAAAACCGCGATAATGAGATTCAAGCGTCGATTTCTTCCTCTCCTTTCGGCCAAATCTCGATCTTAAGCCCTCTGAAGATGCGTAATTGAGTGTAGAAGAGGATAGGATCGAGAGAATCAAGATTATTGGTTTCTAAACAAATCAATTGGATTGATTTGCTCTCAAATGCTTTAAAAATCGGAAGAACATCTCAATTTATAGGGCATTTGGGCGTAACCGTCCGATTAAATTCAATCGACGGTTTTGATGAAACGGTTCATCGTGAACCATTTCAATTAAATCGCGGCCGTCCAATCTTGATGGAGCGCTCAAACGAAGCCACGTGGATATGCGTTTTGAAACGCATCAAAATCCCCGCCGTTGGATCGTGATCCGACGTTCCAGATGCATTTCCGCGCATTAAATCTAGACCGCTAGAACTCTTCATTTAAGACACGTGCACTGATGTGATCCGGTGGACCTCGTGTCCACTTCATCAACGCGAGACGATCCGCGCTCCTTTAATCCAACGCGTCGCCTTCAGCCACGTGTCCTGCAAACTTAAAACAATAGTAACTTAGTCCCACATGGACAAAATTAATGGGACTCATCAGGTTTATAATGTGGCGTGAATATGAGGGTTAGCTTATATGTACTATAACCCTATATTATGAGTAAATATAAATATGCACACGTCACATCCGCGCCATGCAGGCGCTCGCGTGGGTCCATGTGGCTCTGCCACGTGGCCTTGCGTGCCACGTCGCACCCACGTGGGTCCCGCACGATAAACTAACCCCTTTTGTCCTTATTTAATTATTTTTAACACTTAAAAATCGAAAATAAATTCAGAAAAAATCCCTAAAATTAGAAAATTCATAACTTTCAAAATATAACTCCAAATTAATCCAAATTTCTTTCATTTGATCCAAAATTTAATTATCTATCATTCTAAAAAGTCAAAATTAATGGATAATGAGAGTTTTAATTTCTATTTCAAAAATATATTTATTTTTTAAGGATTTAAACTTAAGAAAATTTAAATAAATGTTTATAAAATCATTTCTCTCATTATTTCACTTTAAAAACACTTATAATCTCAAGTAAAGATGGTTTTATAAAATTATTTATCTTTAATCCATCATATTTAACCCAAATTTAAAGTATTTTGAGATTATAATGACTTTTTCATGGAATGATAGATAAATACTCATAAATATGATAACATGCATAGAAATGAAATCATTGATGCCTTAATTTGCATCAATAATCGTGTTTTATCATGTCTAATTAGCATGTTATCAAGCAACTTTCTCTCTCTCTCTCCTCTTTCCATCCATGCCTTCTAATCTATAAATAGGGCACAAGAGGACCTTTTTTATCTTCTATTTAGCCTCGTTATGGAGGTTGGCCACTGGGATCAAGGGCTAGGGATCAACTATCTTGGTATGTTTTGTTATTGTTTTGTTCTTCTTATGTTCTTGTGCATTCACCTGGTCTCTAGGATTTTGCAATGTGGCGAACTGAGTGCATCTAGATACCCGACTTGCTTCTTCTATCTTCTTCGTAATCTCTTGTTCCATGGCAAGAGTGTCTCGTGTCAAAAGGCCAAGGGAGCACTGGTGGATCAGGTTTTATCTTCTTATCATGTTTTAGAATTGTGTTTGACTCTGCTTTGTAATAGTGGGTTTCTTCCCCTTCATTATGATTGTCACTTGATCAAGTAAAGCACTGGGCTTGGGAGGAATGTATGAGCCCGGGTGATAATCATGTGAACGGGAACACCACTAGAAGAGGAATCAAGCACCATCGATTGAATCAATCTCGAGCAAGTTAGAGGGCCCTGTCACTGAGATCCCGCTCAAGGCTAGGGCGAGGGTCCAATCCCCGCGAGGACAGCGGATAGGGGGCAGGGTTGCTACTATGTGAGTTCTAGTTGTTCATTCAGCTCACTTTTCTACCGTGATAGATTCCAAGCATGGGCGCTAATTCAAGCTCCGGTGGACTGATGATGACTGCATCTCGATTAGACGGACTGACTGACACTTAGGGTTTATGTGTTAATCTTAAGATCTTTCCTTCCTTTTATATCAATCTATTAATCAAACCAACGATAAAAATATCTTCCCGATATTGAGGATTTCAATCTTTGCGAGAAGGTTGAGAACCTCAACATCCGCTTTCTATTTTCTCTCTTACTATCTCATCTATTTTGCTCCTTGGTTCTACCCTATTTCTTCCCTCTTTTACTAAAAGTGACGTTTAGATCAATATCCTTACTCTCTATGGTTCGACCCCTTACTCACTCTATACATCGTATCAAGTGTTTAAGGTGCATTATAAATTTTATTGTATAAGTCCAAAAAGCCCTAAACAATGACATATTTTAACACCATTTTTGGACTTATCACATGGTATCACTTTGCTTTTTGAAAATAGGTTTCGCATGGCTGGGACACCACTGCATAGAGAAGACCCTCCCCTAGCGCCATTGAAAATGATCTTGGAGTCACTGCCATGTAAAAGAGATAGTTGACATAAAGGATAGAAGTACAATGGCAATGGAGAGATTGAAGAATGGACCAAACATAAGCTTAGTTTTGGAAAATATTATATTTTCCCGTGATGCTAAGCATGTGACAATTCTTCTATAATTTATAATAAAAAGTAAGATGCTCTAAAGAAAGCTTATTATTCAATGGGAATTCATAGTCAATTTGATTTATCACACCAATACATCAATTGTAGTTGATGTCGTCTATCCAAAGATGAAGCATTAATGTTGCATTGATGTCTTGAAATGGAAATCTACTTGAATAAAAAAATTCTTCTTATCAGAGCTTATTATTATCCTTACATCATAATATAGGTAGGGTTGTACGGTCCCGGTCACGGTCCAGTTTTTAGCGTACTACTCGGTCTAGACCTAATTCGGTCTTGTTCTCAGTCTTGGTCAACCTTGGTCACAATTCAGTTTGGTCTCAATTTCAGTCTCCTTGACTAGGGTTTAATGGTCCCTGTTATGGTTCAGTTATAACTTCACTTTACGTCAACAATGAATAAAATTGCATTGAATACATTTTTTAAGAATATTTTATTGTTAAAAATTTAATTGTGTTCAGGATATTTATATGTCTTAATATCGTTTGATGGATACAAATATCAACATAGAACATGTTGGATATTGTATGTAGAATTATATTAGTATTGTATTATTGGACATCCAAGTTTAAGGCAAGCAAGCCAAGATCAATTCTAACAAAGCCAGTGACTTTTCTACATGCTACAGCCCAAAATTCTCACCCTCTCATGTGGATGCCTCTCCTTGAGCCACATCACCAATTAGCTATTCATTATCCCTCCTTATGAACTAGCCCTCGTGAATAGACAAAGAGAAGCCAAGGGTCAAAATGGCAGCTTTTCAATTCTTCATTGGCCTAGTTTTTGTTTAGCTTTGACCCACATTTAGTCTTGCCAACCTCATATCATATCTTCTTGTTTTAGAGCCTCTTAAGCCTCTTTTCCTTGTACCTCATCACCCTTGCCTGACTATCATCCCTCACCTACTCAGTCTTCACCACCATTACCAAGCCCATCAGGGATCTCTCTATCCACTGCCTTGGTGTTACATCGTTAGATCTAAACACTGCTAAAAAACCTACATCAAAGAGATAACATTATAATTGACTAGATTACTGAATTTGGATAGTCAAACTATAAATTCAAATTTATAGCATGAAAAATAGTAAATTCCTTTAAAAATTCCAGAATTCATCAAATTCAAAATTTTAGTCCTAAAAATTCTATCAATCTTAAAATCCCAACTTGACATATCATCATCACTTCTTTGCAAACTCACAACTTCTTTGCAAATTCTTTCTAGTTCTTCATCTTCTAACTTAAATGTGGATGCAAATCTAAATACAAGGTGACCGTACATAATGTGATTGTAGAATCTATATGTGATGTAAATAGATTGTGAGAGTTTGATTCTTTGATTATGAGTTTTTGATTGTAGTATAATCTCGAAAGAGGAAATGAGATCTTTGATAGAAAGATTAACTGATGTCTCGAATCACCACGATGCAGATGGAATCACTAGGCCACAATGTCAGTAGGAGGAGATGAGCATATTGAAGAAATCAAGACTGCAAGAGTGCAAATGAACAAAGTCTTGAGAGCAGCACTAACTAGGTCACCGGGATGCATACGGAACTTCCAAAGACAACAAGATTGGGCACAAGGTTACCTAGAGGAGATGGGCAAACCAAAGGCAGCAAGATCAGTGTTGATAGAAATTTCAAGGAGATGGGCAAGGTCACCAATAGCATATGAGAAAAATGGCACAATCGCTAGTGCACAATTGCAAAAGGTTAGGACTCAAGACAAGGAGATGAAAAAATTGATGGAATCAGGTGGCACTTTTTTTTTTTACTCGGTCCAAGAACGAATTCTTGACCTAGACTGGATCAAACTTCAACCGAGGCCTTCAAAGGCCCAATTTGAGGGACTGATGGTTCTGGTCCAGTTCAGTCTAATCTAATTATCTGAGTGATAACATGCATATTTAACTTAAATTATTATCTTATTTAACTAATAACCATGCTTAGTTTATGAAATTATGATGCATGTTATCATAGTTTTATGAATTTTCTCCATTGGTATGCCATTTTACTAAAGTCTATATTTATGTATTACTTAAGGTTAATTATGTGTTTTATTGATGTTTGATATTTTGCAAGGTTGAATAATTGGAAATTAACCACTTTCATTGAGTTATTTTGACTTTTGTTGATAATTAAAAAAAATTAATTTCAAGAGGAGAGTGATAGGAAGATATAAAGTAGAACTTTTAAGGGATTATTTAAGATTATTTTGAATTCACCCTATCTTTTTGTTTGAATTTTGTTTTTTAGGTGGCATGATATTAAAGATGAAGAAACTTTTTATCCAATGGAGAAAATTTGAGTCAAAAAGAAGTTATATAAAGAAAGATATGAATTTCTGAATTTTATGGAATTTTTTGGATTTTATTTTGATTTTTTAGACATTTTTCCGGATTTAATTCCTTTAAAAAAGAGGGTAAAAATTAAGGAGATCGTGGGATCGTGGCCCACTTAAATTGTGCAATCTCAGCCGTTGAATCATCCTTCAGCGAATTGAACGATCCGTGATTTTCGCGATGAAATTTTCAATAAAAACGATGTTCTTCCTTTGTAAACTCAACTTGCGATTGAATCGTGAAGAGATTTAGCAGTTTTAGAGCAAATTCTTCAGTTCTTCATGATCCCCTTGCGTTTTAGACTCAATTGCGATCATATTGAGGCAAGATTGATCACGAATCATTGCAAGAATCAATCGAAATCTCCCCTTGAACACCGAACGCACGTCAAAGAAGAAATCAAGGAAATACTCTTCAATCAATGCAAATTGAAGCCAAATCTTCACGTCAATCAGGTTAACAGTGTGATTTGATCATATCCCTTGCAAGAATTGTAGTTTAGATTAGATTTATATAGTCAACTTTATTTTAAAAATTGAATTGTTCTTCATTTCGCCCAAATTTGGGTGCAGATATTTGCTGATTTTGAAACAAGGATTTCTCCTTGACATTAAGTCCAAATCGTTTGTTTTTTATTTCATTGGATTCCTTGTTTCATCAGCTTTTAGTGATACCTAATTTTTAAAATTTCATCATTGTTTGACCCTTCAATTTGACGTTTGACCATCAACTGTTCATTTTCAATCCAAATTTGGGCGTTGACTTGCGGGGGCAATTACTCTTAAAATACAAGATAAAATTTGACAATTTTGGTCTTTTTGGAATCCTCTTATCGTTAGCTTTCTATTCATATGTGAATTTTTTTATTTAGATTTTGGTTAGTCAATTTGATTATTTAGACCGAAGTGATCTTTGTTTTCAATAAATCATAATAAATCCAATTCTTCTCAAAAAATCACAAATTATATATCAGAATATTTCATTTTTTTCTCTAGTTTCTCACTATAAAATTTTTGTAATATTTTACCCTCTTTTTCTTCTATGATTTTACATAAAGTCAACGTCTAGGCAAAGTCAGTGCTTTGACCTTAACTTTTGACTTTTCTTCATCAAATCATTTTGTAAATTCTTAAAATATCTTCTCTCATACATTTATATCATTTCCATTAATTATAAATCACTTTCATTTATTAAAATCTCTATTTAAACCTAAGTTTGACCAAGTCAACCCTTCGATCAAAGTCAACCGTGTTTTCTATGGATCAACCCGATCTTTACACTATACTTGATTTTTCTATGTTTAAATCATTGTGAGTTCAGACTTATAAATTTTTTTGACCAACGTTTGTGTGTTTTCAACGACCGCATAAATAGCTACATCACCGAGCTTTGATCAGTCTTTGGGCAACCCTAAAAATAGGGTAGAAACATATGATGTTGCATAAGATTGAGCCCAAGAGCCTATTTTGTGATGTACATTTAAAGATTATTAGGCCAAGGGACAATCTACAAGACCTAACCTATTCTTAGATAATTACTTGGATATGCTAATATTTTCTTATAGAATCTACAATTGCTAAAATCTAAAGCTTATCTCTTCTAGAAGCTTCATTTGTTCATATCAGTTGTGTTACATGACACTTGCATAATGTTGGACCTGTATTTTTAAGTATTTGAGTTGTCTTTTTTCAAGAGAATTTCCCTTAGGATGACCTTTCCCTTTTTATGTCTATATAAGGCACTCATTGTAATCGTTGAAGGCACATATGAAGCTATTCCCTTTTGAGAGCTTTGATTTTTTCCCTTTAAGTATACCTTTTCTATTCAAAATTACTCCAGTGCTAAAGATTCAAGTACAACTCCCTTATTAATTTAAAGAGGAAAGGTTAGTTTTATGGATTTTTTATGGGATATGATACTCGATAGACTCAAAAATTACCAATCAAAGCATCAAGAACAACGGATTTCATTACATCAAATATTTAAACACCAAGGAACCAAGACATCAAATATCTATAATTAAAAATTTCATTGAAGGAGTTCTCAAAGTTTTTTAAGTGTATAAAATCTTGCAGTATCTATACAATCGTATGATGGTTGGATATCTGCTTTGAAGCTCTTCACTAAGAGATAAAAAGAATAAATAAGAGAGTTTCTAAAAGTCTTGAACAAGCACCTTTGTTTGTGGCCATTTTCTCGTTATTTATAAACATGAGTTATATGAAATTTTCATAAAAATTGTTGGAAATAAGTTTATATCCACTAACATTCATAGATCTCATGTGTGTATGACCTTTTTAGGTTCATATATCTCACTAGTTAATAACCCCATAGACCCAATAATGCTCATTGCTCAACCTTATTAATTACCTATATCAATGTATCGATTAGTTATCCAAGGATCAATTTAATCCAATCGATAGATCAAGTTTCCAGCCCATTAGATGCCAAGCTACACCACGCCCAAGGAGATATGGATTTTAAAAGAACTCTAGTATGCAACCTTTTCGCTAGTGATTACTGTGTACATGTAATCCTTCGTCCGCACAAGACTGGTGAATGACTTAGAGTATGGTAAATTGTCAAATCCTAATATGTTACTTAAGTTTAAAATGATGCATGAAATAAAGATTCTCTTATGTTGAGGGGCAAATCTCATCTTGAGAACAAAATTGTCGATAAGGACTTCACATCTTTAATGTCTTAGATCAAAGGATCATTTACATAACCATGACATGAATCAATATAATAGATAATTTTGTATAATACTATTTAGAGATTCAAATGGGTCAATTTAGTCATTTTTTCTCCACGAAACACTCACTATATATCCTTGGTGTTGATAATATGCAATTTATAATGATAATTATATGATTATTCTTACAAATTAAGGCATAAAAAATTCCATTACTATGCATGTTATCATACTTTGAGTGCATATCTATCATTTTATACAATTTTAAGTTATAATCTCAAAATACATTATTTTAGGGATAACCATGCATAATTTAAAAATATATTTTAAAATAGATTATTCTCATTTAATTGTTGAGATTATAAATATTTTTTAATTATAAATAATATGATAAAATATTTTTATATCTACTCATCTATTTTTCTAGTTTTATTTTCCAAATAAAATAAGTATATTATGTAGATAACTTTTTAGAATGGTAGATTATTCAATTTCTAATCAAAAAATAAAAATTTTGATTAAAAAGTAGCTATATTTTGAAAGTTATAAATTTTCTTATTTTTAAGGATTTTTGTAGAATTTTTATAAGTTTATTTTGATTTATAATATTAAAATACTAGTTTTTGTGTGCCCGTTGATGTGGTAGATGACGTTTGTAGGTTCTAAGGTCAGTAAACTTTCTAAAATTTTGATCAAAACATCAAATGCAACGGAATTCATTGAATCAAATATTCAAAACATTGAGGCACCAAGAACATATGATCCTATCATCTAATATGTATGAGAAAATATACTTATAAGGTTTCCTTGAAGGAGTTCTTGAAGCTATTCAAGTGTCTAGCCTCCTGCGGTATGCACACTGTCTCCGGATGGTTAGATCTCCTCTTTAAAGCTCTTCACTAAGAGAGAAAGAGAAGAAAGGAGAGAATTCCCACAAGGCTTTCATAGGCACCTTCAATTTTGGTCATTCTCCTCCGATTTATAAACATTTGATATGAGGTTTTTTCATTAAAGACTTCATAACAATGTCTATATCTACCAACATTCATAAATCTTATGTGTGACCCTCTAGGTCTATATGTCTCACTAGTTAATAACTCTATATACCAAATAACACCTTATTGGTCAACCTTAATTAATTATCCATATCCACATATAGATTAATTAATTATCCATATCCACAAGGATCGATTTAGCCCAATCGATAAGTTGAGTTGCCAGTCTGTTGGGTGCCAAGCTACACCAAGTACTCTAGGAGATATGGAGTATGTAAGAACTCTCTTATAAAACCTTTCCCTCATCGATTACCATGTATGTATAATCCTTCATCCACGTGAGACTTATGAATGACTTAGGGTATGGTCAATTGTCAAACCCTAATCGATCACTCAAGTTAATATTGATGCGTGTACAAAATCATTAAGAACTCCTTCTTCAATATTTCCACTACCTTGGCCAAGGATTTCATCGCATCTCATTCCTTTAGTCAATCTCTTCAAATATCAAGGGTGGATGATCTCATCTTGATCACACAATTATCTTTGTGGACTTCATGTCGGATCATCCATCCACAAGATGTCTTTAGTGTCTCAAGTCAAAGGATCACATAACCATGACATGAATCAACCAAGATGTCTTCGATCAAGTGGACGCGATCTAAACATAATGATTCACATCCGAGCATTTCATCAAAGGCATTAATCAAAGATTAAATGTCAGATCCGACAGTTACGCTTAAATCTTCTTATAAATACACATGTTCTTCGATAATGTAAAGCATTCTTGGGTGTTTCGAGTAATCGAATTGTTTAGACATCTCAATCCTTGAATCTCTTACTTTCTTCATCTTCTAGATCAATTTCGGTGTCCAAGGAGTGTTTGAAAGTGAGATTGTATTGAGAGAATAGGGAGAAATGGCTTCTTGAATGATGACGATCATCTTCGAATTTGCACAATGAAAAGGCTTTGATTTGGGGGTGTGATAACATGCATTTATAACTTAAATTCTTATCCTATTTAACTCATATTCATGCTGAAGTTCCCAAAGTGGTGGTGGATTCACCTAAGAGGGGGGGTGAATTAGGTTTATGAGTTATTTTTCAAATTATCAAATTCTGATTAATAGTTTACTACGATTCGTGGATTAATCACTCAATCTTTCCTTTCTCAGTGCTCTGGATATTATTATACTGGTTGGGGGACCTAATGTCCCTTAATCCAATCCTGAGTGCTATGGACTCGGAGCCTCCTCCTCGCCAAATGAAACCTAATCCTCTCACCACTTAAAGGGTGAAGGACAATGTTTGAATACAAGGGTTTAGATTTGCCCCCTACGGCAAACCTAACACTCACCTTTACCTGTCCCTACGGCACTACCCACTAGGCCTCGACCTCCTCGGCTCCTGGACGCCCTGACTCCCTCAGGTCGACCTCCACACGATCGCTCGTCCCGTCACGCCCTGTCGTGCCTCTTCTGCTAATGCCACAGACCACCGATAAACTGAGACCTCGTCTTCCCGCTCCCGAGTATAGACTCCTTCTTGTCTCAACGAATGAGACTCTCTGATCCCCTGCGTGTGCATGAAATCAGAAATGACGTTTCTGACTGCTTCTTCCTACTGACTAGGGATGACTCTTCTGTCAAGTGTTGACTTAATGCTAAGATTGACTCTGTCTGACGATAGTTGACTTTCTGGACTTCTGTTGACTCAAGGTTGACCGTTGACCTAGAGTTGACTTTCTGACTTCTGTTGACTCAAGGTTGACCTAGAGTTGACTTTCTGACTTTTGTTGACTTAGGGTTGACCGTTGACCTAGAGTTGACTTTCTAACTTCTGTTGGCTTAGGGTTGACCGTTGACCTAGAGTTGACTTTATGACTTCTGTTGACTCAGGGTTGACCGTTGACCAATACGGTTTGACTCGACCTAAGTAGGGTTGACTTGACCTAAGGTTGAGTTCTAGGGTAGTAGATTTGACTTCTGACTTAAAATTAAATCTGAGTTCACTTTTGTCCTAAAAATAGAGTTGACTTTTGTCCTAAGCAGAGTTGACTTTGCCTAATCTCACTGGACAGACTGAGCTTAACACTCACTGACTTAACCTGAGCTCAGTGAAGAATATGAATGTAATGTAGCAGGTATACGGAGCTTAGTAAACAATTAAGATGAACTAAACTAAGTATGGAGGACAAGCGTTAATTAAAAAAATAAGAGACAACTGAATATGCAATGAAAATGGGATAATCTAATGAGATAGACTACGTACCACTGCTCCGTTTCTGTCAAACTTTAAGCGGTTGAAATATTTAAGCAAGTAGGATATGTAAATTATTTATAAAGTTTAGAGAATAACAATCTGTACCTTGATTTACCTTCGTCGATACCACGTTGTCAGATACGGCAGTGATCAAGTTAAATAATAAGAGGACTCCAGGTAGGATTAATAGAATGAAATTCAGTAATCAAAGAAAACGATATTCAACTTGATATACCTTTGCTGAATGACTGTTGTTGCAGTAATACCTTAGAGATGGTACTTCACTATTACAAAGCACACTTGAACTTGACAGATATAGATTATCAGAAATTGATTTAAGAGGATCGATTTTCAATCATAAAAAATTTATTAAAACACTGATGAGTAGTCACTAACAACAGAAAAACTGGATGAACACAATCTGTAGTGTATTTAAGAACTAATTCGCTTACAGCAGAAATTAGAGAAAAACACAATATGAATATCTAATGATAAACAATATGCTCAAGATTAATTTATTCAAGAGGGTCGAGCGGAGATTGAGATATGCAACTGCTTGACAATGTGTTTAAATCGATTTCCTTTAAACTACTGTTGTTCGAGTGCAGAATCTAACAGAAACAACAGGTAAGTAATTTAGAGTATGCAAGTATCGATATCAATCTTTTAACAAAGCACAAATGTACGATTGTATGATTAACAAATACTCGAATCGACAGACTGAGACCTAAATCGACGCAGGAAAAAAAACTCGTGATTTTGAAGTCTAACTAGCAACAGATTCGAATTAGGCCACAAAATAAACAATAACGTTCAAAATGGTTTCTATTGGTGATAATCACTACGAAAGAGGGTTAGAATCAAATGACAAATGAACCTTGCTTTTCGCACGTACTTCAGTCTTCACAAAGATCGCAGAATGGAAAGTGCCAGATGAAGATTACTCTTCGCACGTTCTTCTTTCTTCACAAAGATCGCAGAATGGAAAGTGCCAGATGAAGATTACTCTTCGCACGTTCTTCTTTCTTCACAAAGATCGCCGAAAGCAAAGTGCCAGATGAAGATCCCTCTTCGCACGTTCTGCTTTCTTCACAAAGATCGCCGAAAGGAGAGAATCTAAAATCGCCCAACGAGACGTCGTTTGTTTTCTCTAAGCTCGGCACACTTTTTCAAAAACCCTAACCTCCTTATATACTATCGGGTTAGAGAGAGAGAGAGGACAGGAAATAACAAAATAACCATCCTCAATATAAACATAAATATTTAACTCTTAAGTTAGTAACATTAAACTTAAACTAGATGCCTTGCATCATATCAACTTATATTTTAAACCCTGAAATCAAACACAGATATTAGTCTTACTAAATGTATAATTAGAAATACAAACTAGTGGCAATTCAAGATTAATATTAATATCAAAATTATCTCTCTCACACATGCTTATTTTATGCGAATATGATGCATTTTAGCATAGTTTTTATGAATTTTCTCCATTGGTATGTCATTCTACTAAAGTTCATATTTATGCATAAATTAGGGTTAATTATGTGCTTTCTTGATGATCAATCTTTTTTCAAGGTTAAATTAATAGGAATTAAGTATTTTCCTTAATTTACTTTGACTTTAGTAGATGATTAGAAGATTTAATTTCAAGAAGAGAATGTTGGATGATATAAAATAGACTTCTTAAGAAATTATCTATGTTTATTTGAAATTCATCCTATATGATTCTTTTAATTTGTATTTTTAGATGGCATAATATTAAAGATAAAGGAATTTGTGATCCAATGAAGAAAATTTGAGTTACAAAGGAGTTAAATAAATGAATTAATGAATTTCTTAATTTTTCAGAATTTTATGGATTTTATTTTGATTTTTTAGGATTTATTTAATCGCGCGGGACCCAAGGAGGTGACGTGGCGCGATGCAGACACATGGTGGGGCCACGCAAGCCCAAAAGGGTGCCTACGTGGCATGAACAGTGATATCGAACGGTCGGGATTAAATCGCGCAATTGAACGGCTGAAATCACACGGAGTGGAATCCGCGTCATGGGCCGCGATCCCACCGATTATGCGCGATCCAACGGCTGAAATTACACGGAATGAAATCCGCGTCATGAGCCACGATCCCACCAATTTTGTGCGATCCGACAGCTAAAACCACACGGAGTGAAATCTGCGTCGTGGGCCACGATCCACCAATTTCGCACGAACTTCTATATAAATAGATGTTCTCTCCCTTTGTAAATTTAACTTTTGATCGATTAGTGAAGAAATTAAGTGAATTTTGAGGCAGGTCTTAAGTTCTTCGTGATCCTCTGCTTTCTAGAGTTGAATTCCGCAGCCATTGAAGCATGATAATCATGAATTGATTGCAAGAAACGATCGTAATCTCCCCTTGAATTCTGAACATACGTCGAAGACGAAACCGAGGAATACTCTTCAATCCACGTGAATTGAAGCCAAATCATCATGTCAATCGGGTTAGTAGCATGATTTGTTCATCATTCTTGCAATTCATGTAATTTAGATTAGAATTAGGTAGGTAATTAGATTGTAGAAGTAGTTAAATTCATATTTTCGCCCAATTTTAGTGATAGATTTTTTTTAATTTTCAAACAAGGATATCTCTTTGATTATAATTCCGAATCACTTGATTCTAGTTTCATTGGATTCCTTGTTTCATCAACTTTCCGTGGATAGCAAATTCATCAAATTCCGAGATCATTTGACCCCTAAATTTGACGTTTGACCGAGCACTATTTATTTTCAATCCGAATTTGAACGTTGACTTTCAGGGTCAATTACTTTTAAAATATAAATCAGAATTTGACAATGTTGGTCTCTTTGGAGTTTTGACAATCGGAACTCTGAAGTGTTCATTTCAGGAATTTTCTGATCTTTAATTTTCAATAATTCATAGTAAATCCATTTCTTATCGAAAAATCATGAATTTTATATCAATAAATTTCATTTCCCCTATAGATTCTGAATACATAATTTTCGTAACCTTCTGACATCTTTTAGTTCTCTGATTTTGTAGAACTTCGAATGTTGGTCAAAGTCAATGCTTTGACTTTGACTTTTGACTTTTCTCTATCAAATCCGAGATCTTAAATCTTAAAATTCCCTATTTAGTATATTTATATCATTTATATTCATAAATTCTCATTTCTACTTCTTTAAAACCTCTTTTAATCCTAAGTTTGACCAAGTCAACTCTGCAATAAAAGTCAACCTTGTTCTCTGTAGATCGACCCGATACTTATGATGGGTATTATGTGGCCTATAAGCCAATCACACTTTCATCAATCTTGTTTATATTCGTTGAAATGAAATTTATTCATTGTCATTCTTGTGTGATGTTTGCAATGAAGTCCATGAGCATGTGCAATGACTAAGTGAATTATGATGAGATCATAATATAGTGATCGCTAGTCTTTAAACATATGTTCTAAACATTCCTATTCGTGGGATATTCGAGAAGGACATCGAATTATCCTAAAAGAATAGCACTATCTAATCCATCTCATATGATGAGTATGGCCGATCCTATAGCCATTGGTGTGGAGACACTAAAGATAGATAGTGGGTGCTCTTTGGAGAAAGAGTTCACTGAATTGATCCGTATGAATCCCTGAATGGTAATATACCTAATTGTCAATCAAGTTGATTCATGTCATGATTGTGTACGTGGTCCTTTGACCTGAGACACCAAAGACATCTTGTGGATGGATGATCGTGTTTTGATTATGACTTACGAATCCCTAGTCACGGGATATCTAAAACGTCATATATTGGATACGACATGAAGTCCACGAAGATGATTGTGTGGTCAAGATGGGATCATCCACCCTCGGTATATGAGGAGATCGACTCAAGGAATGAGATGTGGTTAAATCCTTGGCCAAGGTAGTGGAAATATTAGAGAAGTTGTTCTCAATGATTTCCTACTCGCATCAATTATAATTTGAGTGACCGATTAGGGTTTGACAATTAACCATACCCTAAGTCATTCATGAGTCTCGTGTGGATGAAGGATTATACGTACACGGTAATCAATGACGGCAGGGTTCCATGAAAGAGTTCTAATATACTCCATATCTCCTAGAGCACGTGGTGTAGCTTGGCACCCACCGGGCTGGCGACTCAACCTGTCGATTGGGTTAAATCGATCCTTATTCAATTAATCTATATGTTGATATAGTTAATTGATAAGAAGGACCAATAAGTGTTATTGGGTTGATAGAGTCATTAACTGGCGAGATATATGGACCTAGAGGGTCAACACATAAGGTCAATGGACGTCGGTGGATATAGACATAATAATAAGGGTTTTTGTGAAAAAGTTCACATTCCCAGAGTCTATAAATAGGGGGAGAACGACAATAATAGAGGTGCGCATGCAAGCCTAGTGGAACTTCTCCTCCCTCTTCTCTTCCTCTCGTGGTGACGAGTGTTCAAGAGGAGATCTGATCGTCTGGAGACTAGGTGGATACCGCTAGAGGCCGGACGCTTGAACGGTTGAAGAACTCTTTCAAATGATCCAAGTAAGTATGAATTTTATTCTATACTAGATGATAGGATCACATAGAATGGATGATGAGATCATCTATTCTTGGTGCTTCAACGATGTTGAATGTTTTGATTCAACACATTCCGCTGCAATCATTATCTTGGACAAAGATTTGGAAAGTTTTTCGAGCCTCAGATCCCAGCAACTTACACTTTACTTGAGTTTATATCTTTGTCATTGTGAGTTCGGTATTATAAAAAATTTTTGACCGACGTTTGCGTGTTTTAACGACCGCATAAAACGCTTCGTCAGTGAGCAATTTGATCAATTTGAGCATTATCTCGGGTTAGAATTCATGTTTTCCTCCTACTCTCTCTTCCTATAACATTCAATTTCGATTTTGAATCGTAGATTAGTCAAATTTATGATTTAATTTCAGTTTTCTCTCTCTTCACGTTTGGATTTTATATCCAATTTTTGCTCATTGATTTCTCTACGAATCTTGATGTAAATCCTTAGCTAAGGTGGATTCGTCTTTGAGTTATCTTTGAGTTATCAAGATCCCTAATTTCTCACATCAATTCATTGTCAGATTTTGGTCAAATTTGAAGAATACCCTGAAAATACCTTAAATCTCCTTGGATTCGACCCTTATTCGCCATTATAGACCTTAATTTGTGATTATTTCTTAAAATTTATGAGTTTGGAACAATTTTTTACGTGTATCCGTGTGTATTCAACGACCTCACGAATTTTTCTTGTTAGTGATCAATTAGGGTTTAAAAGTTAATCATGACCTAAGTTATTCAATAGTCTCTCACAGATGAAGGATTATACATACACGGCAACCGATAACGATAGGGTTTTACAAAAGAGTTTTGATATACTTCATATCTCTAAGAGTATATGGTAGCTTGGCACCTAAAAGGCAAGAGGCTCAACTTCTCGATTGACTTAAATCGATCCTTAATCAATTAATCGATATTTTGATTTAGCTAATTGATAAGAAAGACCAATAAGTGTTATTGGGTTGATAGAGTCATTAACTGGCGAGATATATAGACCTATAGGGTCACACACAAAAGGTCAATGGGTATTGGTGAATAGAGAAAAAAAGATAAGGGTTTTTGTGAAAAGTTGTTATTCTCAAAGTCTATAAATAGAGGAAAAACAATTATCACAAGGGTGCCAAGGTGAGCCTAATAGAAATTTTACCATCTCTTCTCTTCCTCTCATGGTTACAAGTGTTCTATAGGATATTCGGTTGTCCATAGAGTGTGTAGATACTACTAGAGGCCAAACACTTGAAGGTTTTGAAGATCTCTTTCAAATGAATCATGGAAGTATGGTTAGTCTATACTAGATGGTAGGATTATCTATTCTTGCCGCTTCAACTTTGTTGAATGTTTGATTCAACATCTTCCGTTGAACTTGATGTTTTGATAAAAAAAATTTGGAGAGCTCCTTGAGCCTCAGCTCCTAGCATATCCATCAACATCTACATCACAGATATTCTTATTGAGTTTTCATAGGGAAGCTCAAGGTCATGTTTTAAAAAGTAAAATTTCTTGACTGCCAAAGTCCCCACTTATTGGAAGAGACAATCTCTATAAACAATAAATCACGGAAGCTTGTGTTTGGTTTGCACATTAGTGATACTTCACATTTGAGCTTACTCTCTTTTGGCTTGTAAAGCATGCATGATACATTTTTTGCTTTCCATGATCTTGAATTATGCAAAACTCTTAGGCACTTCCTCAAAGTTTCTGATTAGAAGACATGCAACTATCTTTCCCCTTTGGAATGACAACATGTTTTCTGATTTCTTACTTCTTTTCAATGTTTGAAAATAATCCATTGTCATTTGCCTTTTTGAAATACTATTTACTTTGATTATTCTAGTTGTTGTCTTTGATCTTATGTTGACATCAAGTTGAGACTCTGTCTCCTACTGTAGCAGATTTTGAGAAGAAGAACAATATAGAACACATTAAATACTAATAATTTTGAACAAAATTACATGGATTATCATACCCCATAATCCCATACTGTTGAAGAAAGATAGGTCAAAAGGTGACATGTACTTCATCCATGTCATGACTCTCCTTATGTTCTCTATTATCAAGCTCCATGCTTTTTGGATTTCAAAGTTATATTGTAGAATTCATTGTCGTACTTCATGAATAGTAAAAATGTTATCTTTAATATGATGAGGTGGAGGTGAGCTATGAGTCATGAATCAAGAGCAGACATGAGTGGAGGTAGAGTGAAGGTGAGCCATGAGCAGAGGTAAAGCAAATGGAGAGATAGAGCAGGGTTTTTAATTTATAATTGAACATTCGACAAAACTGTGTAAGGGCCCTCGAGATGCCTAGAGAAAGATGGTCGGCATTAGAGACAGAGACGGAGAGAGATCACTCGTGTTCTAGGGCTTCAACGGAGAGAGAGGAGATCCATTGTAACTATGGAGAGTGAATGCAAAAAATAAAATAAACTCTCTAAAAATGCATTAAAACAAAGAGAATAAGAGGTCACCATTTATAGCACCCATCATGTCAAGAGAGAGAGAGAGATTATGGACCAAAAACAAGGAACATGGTCCATTAACCCGGCCCACTCACTGAAAGAAAGGGGCAAGAAGAGTAAGTGGACTCCCTACCCACTCAAAATTATACCCAAGAAGAGGACAAAGCTTTTTAATTTTTGGATTATGCTGATTTAAATTCTAATTTACAATGATATTCATAATGTATTAAAATATTGCGTATGAGCCATGATTAATTTCGACGCATGGGAAGATATGCCCATTAAAAGTTCTTGAGAAATTTCATGATTTATCTTCCATCAATTAGGGTAGATGATACCCCTTGAACCCTAATGTTCATGAGTTCACAACACTTTGAAATGATTTTGTGAACTCCATATTCATGGGAAAGATGAACAAACAAGTAAGAAACTTATGGATTTTTTGCTGATTATAACGAAGAATGTTCGTCATGATCAATCAAAATATCATAGTATGTTGGGCGTTAAATTTCATAGATTTGCATCTCGTCTTCCCAAAGTTTATCATGAAAGTCACTGACGGGTCGTTTTTGTGCGTCGTTAAAACACAAATACGATGGTCAAACAAAATTTATAAAACCGAACTCACAAAGACAAGATAGAATAATCAAGTACTGGGTAAGTATCGGGTCGATCCACAGAGAGCAGGGTTGACTTTAATCGCAGAGTTGACTTGGTCAAACTTAGGTTTAAAAGGAGATTTAAATAAGAGAAAATAATATTTAAGATAGGGAAATGATATAAATAAGGTAAATAAGAAGTTTTAAGATTTGAAATCTCGGATGTGACAGAGAAAAGTCAAAAGTCAAAGTCAAAGCGTTGACTTTGACCAGCAGTAGGTGTTCTGCAAAAATCAGAGAATCAAACTGAGTCAGAAGATTACGAAAAATTATATATTTGGAAACTAGAGAGAAAAATGGAATTTTATTGATATAAGTTTTGTAATTTTTTTGGATAAGAAATGGATTTATTATGAATTATTGAAAATCAATGATCAGAAAATCCCCGAAATGAACACCTCAGAGGAAATCTTCAAATTGAATGACCAAATGAAATCCAAATCTTGCAATTTATATGTCAATAGAAAGCTAAGAACCAGAGGAATCCAACAAGACCAAAATGATCAAATTCTGATTTGCCAATTAAAAGTAATTGACCCCGAAAGTCAACGTTTGACTTCTGATGAAAGATGAACAGTCCGTGGTCAAACGTTAAATTGAAGGGGCAAATGAACTCAGAATTTGATGAAATTGCTATCCACGGAAAGCTGATGAAAAGAGGAATCCAATGAAACCAAAATCAAGTGATTTGGAATTATAATCAGAGAGATATCCTATTTTCAAAATCAGCGACTTTTCGGATCGAAATTTGGGGAAAATCAAGAACACTATGAACTAATTTGCAAAATTAAACTTCTAAATCTAATAAAAAACTCAAATTACCTCTTGATAATCGATCGAATCTCACTACTAACCCGATTGCCACGAGAATTGAGCTCTAATTTGCGCGAATTGGAGTGAATTTGCTCGGATCCTTTCTCACGGACTTTCGGAATTCAAGGGGAAAATTCGATGAAATCAAGGAGGAATTCGCGATCAATCCCGCTTCAATCCCTTCGGAATCGAGTCTAAACGCGGGGGAATCACGATGAACTAGAGATCTTCCTCGAAACTCGCTTAATTTCTTCACGAGTCGATCAAAAGTTAAGAACAGAAGAGGGAAATACATGCTTTTTAAAAGAGGGAATTAGGCCCGATTTTGAAGGCAATGAAGGCGGTCGTGGAGGTCGGTTGGCGGCGTCGTGGGAGCGAGTCTCTGGGTGCGGCATCGTGGCTTCAAAGCCACCACAATTCCGCGTGCATTAGGCGTCAAATTAGCTCCCAAGAAAGCCACGATTTGCGCCACGATTGACCGCGATTTCCGCCGCAATCAGGCTTTGATCGACGTCGATCGTGCTCCATACACTCCCAGGAATGCCCTCAGATCGCGACGAATCGAATCCGCAACGAACGCTTCAGGATCGCGGTTCGATCGCGCCGCGATCGCGGCTCGATCGCGGCTCGATCGCACCGCGATCATAGGGTTCTTCCTCCATTAATTTGCGCCGTCCGATGGAGATCCGCTGGTCATGATCGCGAGTAATCGCGGCCGTCAGATGAATCTCACGCTTTTGATTTGATGACGATCGCTCGCTTATCGGGATGCCACGTGGCGTTCTGAGAGCCTTCCGATCAAAGCCACTTAAAAAATGATTTCACGCACGTGCTTTGATCGTGATCGCGTGGACTCAGGTCCACGCGATCACCGCCGTTGAGCCGGAATCCGACGCCCCTGGAGCCGCCACGCGTCCTGCAAAACAGACAAACCGCGTGGGACATAGTCCCACACGGATTAAAAGAAGGGGAAGGACGCGCTTAAATAGGGAAGCGGCCTCCCCCTATTAGCTCTCTTATCTCCTCTCTGCTCCGCACACGTGGCGCCCCACACGGGCGCCCACGTGGCCTCCTTGCCACTTGGCGCGCCTCCTGCGCGTGGGCCAATCGTGCGCTGCCACGCTCCCTGGGTTTAAATCCGTGTGGAACATAGTCCCACACGGAAGAAAAAAAAGGTTTTCGCTCCTATAAATTAGGGGGCGGTTAACGCATATTGCGTTACCGCCCCAAAAATCTAACCAGGGCCCACTAACCCGTGGGCCCTCCATATGCCAACCCCCTGCCGCCACGTGGCGCCCCACACGGGCGCCCACGTGGACCGTAAGCGTGGCCTCCTGCCACACGTCAGCGCCACATGCGCCACGCGCGGGCCACACGCGCCCTGCCACGTGGCCTCAGCGCCACGTCGTAACGGCGCGGTGGACCCGCGCGCCTCGTCAGCCCGTCGCCTGGGCCCGGTCGCCACGTGAGCTCCGCTCGCCACGTCAGCCGCAGGTAATTTCTCCCTCTTTTTCGCGATTTTCACTAAAAAATAACCTAAAAATTCAATTAAAAATCAAATAAAAATAGGAAAAATCAGATAAAACTTCAGAAATTCATAATTTAAAATATACAACTCCTTTTTAATTGAAATTTTCTCCATTGGATCATAAATTCTTTCCTTTTTAATATCATTTCATTTAAACTATGTTTTCAAGAAAGAAATAAGGATGAATTAAAATTTCCTTAAATAAGTTCTAATTAAACCCTTATAAATTATAAATTCATCCAAAAATCATCTTTTCAAACATTTACTAAAGTCAAAACTCATTTAATCACTGAGATTAACTCCTGTTAATCTAAACAAAAGATTAATCATATCTTAAGCATGAAATTATCTCTAATTTATGCATAAATATCAACTTTAGTGAAATGACATGCTAATGGAGAAAATTCATAAAAAGTATGATAACATGCATCATATTCACATAAAAGAAGTAGGAATATGAGTTAATTAGGGTAAGAATTCAGGTTATAAATGTATGTTATCAGTCACCACAACCAATGTCCAAGTTATTCGATAAAATTTCTGCATGTCAAGATGCTCAATACTCTTGCATGATGAAATCTATAAAACCGTCTCCAGAAAGAGGACTATTCGTTTCTTCATTTTTCTTTCTACCTTGAATTCATCTGGCGGAGGAAGTTTCGACTCCCATCTTCCCGAGAAATTCGAGAATTCCGGCAGAAATTTAGTTCTATAGATTTTTGACGCATCAATTGTCATAAGTTCAGGTATCAAAACCCACTGAGCCAGAAACTTTCAAATAGAAGACTTGGAATTCCCTGAAGACGCCCTTGCTCTCCTATAGTAGGAGAACTGTCACTGAGTTCGGGCAGGAAAGGTCAGTAAGTCCCAGTCAAGGGTGAGCCGGCACTTATGGAGGCAGTCAAGAAACTGGATCTTGGGCTCGGAGAGCTGTGAGCAAGGACTCTTGAAGAACCCTGCTCCAGAGGGCTGTCTTTGTTTCCCTCTTCCTCTTCTACAGTGAGCTTTCTTTTTTTCTTCTTCTGAGTAATTCAAGAAAGCATTTTCATTCCTCGATCGACAGTTCTTCCAGACAATTTCATGGTTTCATCACCGCAGAATGATAACAAAAACGAAACTCTGGACTCAAATCCCGTAACAAAAATTATGGGTTTCGAGAAGAACAGGGTAATAATAACAATAATAATGGGAAGAGAGAGATTCTCTATATCTACATTTTCTTGAGAATATAGAAATATATTTACATGCTTTACACAGGAACCAAGGATTCAGCAAATACTGTGCCCACTGCAGCTTTGACAGCTCTCACATCAACGTCAATCAATTTTCCTGATTTGGATGAGATGATTGTGCACCTCTTCTCTTCTGCATCAGGAACAAAGAGCCTTCCTTTCTCTTCTGAAGAGAACAATGCAATGCTGCACAGAGAATTTCGAAGCAAACCAGAAACCATCAATGGCGATAAATGTAAGGGCCATTTCTCCAAACAAATCTCTCTCTCTCTCTCACTAAAAAAATTCTTTCGCCCTCCAAAAAAACCTCTTCATCTCTCTCCCTCCATCTACCTCTGAACTTCTCGTCCATAACTCTCACTATCCTACCCATCCTTCTCAACCTCCTTCTGAAGAGAAGAGCTACATTCCTTTCATCAAACAAAGGCCTGCGTCGGTTTCATACCTGACTTTATTTCTCGCGTGAGCAAGCTGAACTGCAGCTGTGTTTGTGCAAATCACACCAGCTGAGTCGTTGATTAGCGCCGCCAGCTGGATTTCCATGAGTATTTTTTGTAGAAAAATGAATGAGTATTTCATAAAAATTAGATGATAAGATCAATACAGACCTGACCGGGCGTGGTAATGAATACAATGCTGGCGTCTTCTCCGAGAGCTTCCTCTACATCTTCTCTCTCCTTCTCATGGGGGATCACGAAGACGGGCTTCATAATTCCCCTGCGGTCAATAATCATGATTTATCAATAAATTAACAAAAATGCACTAATTCTGAGAAAATCAAATGAAATTGCCTATTTTAATAAAAGAACTATAGTCGTTGACTTACAGGAATTACCTCAATTCCTTGGCTATATCTGCCCAGATGTGGATGGGCAGTAAGCTATCATTATCACCCCTCGACTGCATGGAAGCCGAAGAATCCGATTCGATGCCGTGGATGACCACAAACTTTCCTTTTTCTGCGTGGACTTTTTTGTACTTTTCCTCCACGTAGGCGCTGACTTTTTTGGAAATGGAGACTCTGAGGGGCGGAAGAGGCTCCCTTGGGACGTCCCGAACTGGCCTGGCTAGCCAGTTGACCATCTGATGGTACCTGCTCTAGAGAACACGCGAGAGACACATTACTCTGAATGAAACAGAACAAGGGGAGAAAGTCAACGTCCACATTTAGTGGTCCAAATGAAACGGAATTTGTCAAACCATGGGGGCACTTTCATGGAGATGAGAGAATTGGCAATGGCCGATTAGCGTGCAACAAGAGAGGCACAGAGAGAGATGGAGATAGCCCCGTTAACAAGTCAAACTCATCAGCTCGTGATAGATTGGAGTTGGATGAATGGGCACATGAGAGAGAGAGAGAGACTCGTTGGCTTGTAAAACTACTTCAGCAATTCATTGGCAGGAGCAAATTGGTCACAGCCGCTTGGCATTTGGAGAGCAGTGAATGATTGATAGGTGGGTAGACAGAGATAGAAAGATCATTAGACTTCTTGACTTATTAATCTCCACGTAGTTGCCGTGAGTTAATTGGCAACAGCCCATCAGCTATGAATGAGCGATATGAATAGAGGGAGAGAGAGAGAGAGATGAAGATTAACTGGTTCATTTTTCAAACTATAGCAGAAAAAATCAGTCTGGCGAGACTGTTGAGTGGGAGGAAGAGATGAAACGAAGGGCAGCACTTACAGGGCTTGCACTAAATTGGCTACAGCCCATCAGTTTATGAGACTTGGAGACAAATTGATGAACTATAGGAGGGATAGAGAGAGAAAGAGACTCGTTGACTAGTGAGATCCAGGCAACACTATCAGCAAATTGCCTACAATCGATAAAACTCTTGACTCTACGGGAAGAATGAAGGAAATTATGGAAGAAATACAAAAACAATGAGAGAGAGAGAGAGAGAGATCATCTTACGCACATGTTGTATCCGCCTTCAGAAAGATTTGTAGTGGGAGGTGTGAAGGTTTCCGACAAGAAAAGTCCGGCACCAGCAGCATTTACATTTGGGTAGACGTAGCTGACTCTATCACGGGCTGTCGACATGAACAGGAAAGATGCATGTCCGATTCCCGCGAGCTTTGTTGATAGTATCATGTCATAGTACCTACCCTGTCCACGGAGAGATAGAACATCAAATCATGATCCGGCAGTGACCGATCGATGATCCTAATAATCTCTCTCTCTCTCACACACACATCTATCTCTCTTCCTCGTACTTTTAGCATCCTTTCTCTCTCCCACACAACCATGTTCATCCACTCTCCCAGCCCTAAGGTTATTGACTAAAGACGCTAACAGTCCCGTCCATGCTTCGTCCCGTCCATGCTAAGTCCGTCATGATTTAAAATAGAGAAAAAAACTTAGCTTTCCCTCACTGTGTTACGGGTTTTCTCTCAGCTGAGCACCTGTTCTGCAAATTTCTCCAACTTCTTCCAGAAATTGTTTGCTACCAAAGAGAGAAAGTCTCTGGAAGCTCTACACTCCCTCTATATTTTCACTTTCCTCCTTCCTCATCTCCTTATCTCTATCCCCCTTTATCGTTTTCTGAAACAGACGCTCTTTCGACCGGAAGGAAAGATAATCAGTTCTCTTTCCCCTGGCAGCGGACGAGTACATCTGGTTTCCCCTCCATCAGCTTTGGTCCTGCTGGGAGCTGCGGCCGGTTAGGTCAACGCTTCTGCCAGAGGTCAACTGGCTGACCGTCGACCACGAACCGGACGCCAATCTGGGGATCTGTTTGACCCCTTGTTTGCTCAATCGGATGAACCGAAGCAGGGACGGCGTCAAGTCAGCCGTCTGACCCTCGAACCCCGAGCCCTGCTCTCACTCTCCCTCTCTCTGACCTCACACTCTCTCTCTCTCCCCCCCCCCCTCTCTCCCTTACCTCGCATTCTCTCTCTCCCTCTACCAGATAGCCATTTCTCCACACCATGCCATCTCTCTCCACTATCTCTACCATTCCTCTCTCTTTCTACCATGTCTATCTTTCTCTCACCTTGATAACGCCGACCATATCAATATACTCCGCCGGCTCCGGAAAATCATCATCTGGGTCATACACATTCGCCCACCTCACATTCTTATTCAACTCATACGTCTGCTTCCCCCTCGCCGACGCCACCACATCCACTTGAACTCCAGGGTACCTATTCTTGATCAACTGCACCACCGGAAAGAACAGCAAATTTTCATAAACACCCCCGGAAATAACGCAACAGCACCTCCGAACATCGCCCCTTATTTTTAATCCCAGAGAAGCGATTTCCACGTTATATCCTTTGGGAAATTTCAAAAAACCGTAAGGATTTAGAGGATCGTCAGGAGGGCGAGTATCTTCATCCTGTTTTCCTTCAGAGAAAAGAGAGCCGTATTCCATTTCTGGGTCTTCTCCGTCGTCGAAAGGGTCTAGCCAGGGATTGTTCTTCTTGGAATTGGCGGAAAATTTGGAGTTTTTTGAGTGAGTTGAGATGGGTTTCTGGAGGATCGAAAAACGGGGGAAAATAGTTGGAGGGGAAGATCTTCCGAGGAGGAAAGAGGGGGGTCTTGGGAGGAAATGTTGGGTTGCCGCCATGGATTCTTCTTTCTTCTCTTCTTTTTTTCTTGGAGAGGCTTTTGTTGGAGAACGAGTGGACGAGTTGTATCGTTTGTTATCTGTAACGTTATCTCTGGGTCCAAGATAGAAGAAGTCGTCATTGTCGACCGTTTTACCCTTGGATTTCTCTAAATTTCAAAATATTTAACGGCTAGTTTTTCACTGTGAAAAATAGACGGCTACATGGTTTTCCTTCCTTTTCTTGTACTCTGCACTGAATGAAAAAAAGACAAGGATTGTGAAAAAAAAGATATTTTGAAAACAGAGGGAGTAGGAAAATAAATAGTTTTTTGGGTAAAACCCTAGACCCAATTGGCCATGCACTCATATTGCAACGAGCAGAGTTTCTCGAGTGTCTTGTGGTAACCTCCCATCGTTATAGCCGCCTTGTCTTACCCTCTCCGAGTGCGATGCTCCCTCCATGATTAGGGTTTCCATGGTCTCACAAGTCCTTTCAACGGGCATAGCATTATTTGACTCAAAAAGCCCTTGTGACAAAGGAGTCCTTGATCTATCGAATTGCCTAGCATTTCAACTCACAAAGAGCCACTCGATCCATCGAGGATTGCAGTAGCTCGAAAAGAGTTGTCCCGAATCACGGCGAGACATTTGATCTTTTGAGGGTCAAAGTGGCTCACAAGTTAGCCTCATCGGACCGTCACGAGCATATCAACCTCCTTTAGGGTTGTAGGTTTATAGATTATAAATGATGAACATAACTGAATACTTAGATGCTTCTAAAGAAAAACCAATGGAAGAAAATGTGACGGAGCCGATGAAAATATTCAAAATATACTCATCGGCTTTGGGGTTGATCCTTGGTTGACTTGATTTTGGCTCAAACCTTGAACGTAATTCCCTTTTATTTTGACCCTAGTCCAATTGACTTTGACTTTATCTTGCTCAATCATGCTTGGGAATGATCTTTCACCACACATGACATGTATGATTTTCTCAATGCCATAAAAAAAATATGCCAACCAGAAAGAATGCTAAAAAAAAATTGTAGTTATACCGATATACATCGCGCGCGCAATGGCTCAGGCTCCAATATACATCGCGCTGCTTTCAGAGGCTCCTCCATCGTCGTTGCTGCCACCGCAGGACAAGTCTCGTGGCCATTTCATCAAGTTTATTGATGTCCTTCAAGCTTACGAATAAAAATTATTTGATCTAGAAGAGCTCTATTTGGCCTATTCTCAACAGCTTCTATCTTTTTGCATACATTTCCAATGATCTGCCTCCTAAAATCTTGATTTCTGAAAACGGAATTCTTGAAGAATCGATAGCTTATAAATCTTGGTGGAAAGTCAACCAACATGTCCTTAGTTTCTTGCATTCTACAATTTCCGAAGCTATTATTCTTGTGATTAGCAAATCAATTTCATCGAAATATGCTTGAAATGCTCTTGAAAATCATTTCAATAGAAAGAATGCCTCTCGAATCATGGATCTGCGGCGTTAGTTTTATAATTTTTCAAAAGGGAATTCAATCATAAACAATTATGTGAAATCTTTCAAAACAATTGTCGAATCTCTTGCAGCAGTTGGTCAACCCATTCTGGAGGTAGCAATGATCTTTGCATTTCTTAGAGGTCTTGGAACAGATTATGAGAATTTTTTTGTGAACACCAATGCTAACATTGGGCATTTAAGATTTGAAGATGTTATTACAACTCTAAAAGGGAATGATGTATATCTTGCCTATCAAAGATCCTTATCATCGAGTTTGAGCAACTTCCCACCTATGGCCAATAGTTCTCAAGTGCATAATTCTATATTTAAAGATCAGCCATGAAATTCTTGAAATGCTCTTGAAAATCATTTCAATAGAAAGAATGCCTCTCGAATCATGGATCTGCGGCGTTAGTTTTATAATTTTTCAAAAGGGAATTCAATCACAAAAAATTATGTGAAATCTTTCAAAACAATTGTCGAATCTCTTGCAGCAGTTGGTCAACCCATTCTGGAGGTAGCAATGATCTTTGCATTTCTTAGAGGTCTTGGAACAGATTATGAGAATTTTTTTGTGAACACCAATGCTAACATTGGGCATTTAAGATTTGAAGATGTTATTACAACTCTAAAAGGGAATGATGTATATCTTGCCTATCAAAGATCCTTATCATCGAGTTTGAGCAGCTTCCCACCTATGGCCAATAGTTCTCAAGTGCATAATTCTATATTTAAAGATCAGCCATGAAATTCTAGAAATGCTCTTGAAAATCATTTCAATAGAAAGAATGCCTCTCGAATCATGGATCTGCGGCGTTAGTTTTATAATTTTTCAAAAGGGAATTCAATCATAAACAATTATGTGAAATCTTTCAAAACAATTGTCGAATCTCTTGCAGCAGTTGGTCAACCCATTCTGGAGGTAGCAATGATCTTTGCATTTCTTAGAGGTCTTGGAACAGATTATGAGAATTTTTTTGTGAACACCAATGCTAACATTGGGCATTTAAGATTTGAAGATGTTATTACAACTCTAAAAGGGAATGATGTATATCTTGCCTATCAAAGATCCTTATCATCGAGTTTGAGCAGCTTCCCACCTATGGCCAATAGTTCTCAAGTGCATAATTCTATATTTAAAGATCAGCCATGAAATTCTAGAAATGCTCTTGAAAATCATTTCAATAGAAAGAATGCCTCTCGAATCATGGATCTGCGGCGTTAGTTTTATAATTTTTCAAAAGGGAATTCAATCACAAAAAATTATGTGAAATCTTTCAAAGCAATTGTCGAATCTCTTGCAGCAGTTGGTCAACCCATTCTGGAGGTAGCAATGATCTTTGCATTTCTTAGAGGTCTTGGAACAGATTATGAGAATTTTTTTGTGAACACCAATGCTAACATTGGGCATTTAAGATTTGAAGATGTTATTACAACTCTAAAAGGGAATGATGTATATCTTGCCTATCAAAGATCCTTATCATCGAGTTTGAGCAGCTTCCCACCTATGGCCAATAGTTCTCAAGTGCATAATTCTATATTTAAAGATCAGCCATGAAATTCTAGAAATGCTCTTGAAAATCATTTCAATAGAAAGAATGCCTCTCGAATCATGGATCTGCGGCGTTAGTTTTATAATTTTTCAAAAGGGAATTCAATCACAAAAAATTATGTGAAATCTTTCAAAGCAATTGTTGAATCTCTTGCAGCAGTTGGTCAACCCATTTTTGAGGTAGCAATGATCTTTGCATTTCTTAGAGGTCTTGGAACAGATTATGAGAATTTTTTTGTGAACACCAATGCTAACATTGGGCATTTAGGATTTGAAGATGTTATTACAACTCTAAAAGGGAATGATGCATATCTTGCCTATCAAAGATCCTTATCATCGAGTTTGAGCAGCTTCCCACCTATGGCCAATAGTTCTCAAGTGCATAATTCCATATTTAAAGATCAGCCATGAAATTCTAGAAATGCTCTTGAAAATCATTTCAATAGAAAGAATGCCTCTCGAATCATGGATCTGTGGCGTTAGTTTTATAATTTTTCAAAAGGGAATTCAATCATAAACAATTATGTGAAATCTTTCAAAGCAATTGTCGAATCTCTTGCAGCAGTTGGTCAACCCATTCTGGAGGTAGCAATGATCTTTGCATTTCTTAGAGGTCTTGGAACAGATTATGAGAATTTTTTGTGAACACCAATGCTAACATTGGGCATTTAAGATTTGAAGATGTTATTACAACTCTAAAAGGGAATGATGTATATCTTGCCTATCAAAGATCCTTATCATCGAGTTTGAGCAGCTTCCCACCTATGGCCAATAGTTCTCAAGTGCATAATTCTATATTTAAAGATCAGCCATGAAATTCTAATGGTAATTCCACAAGGAAATATTGCTACAACAATCGTGGACATGGAAGCAAGAGGCAAAACCGTTATCCCCCCCCCCCCGGATGTCAAATATGTTTGCTCTTTGGCCACAGAGGCAGGGAATGTAGGGAGTTTGTCTCCAGGATGTCCCAAAATGCTCATGGAAATACAAACTCAATGGCTTCTCCCCAGGCCTATTTTGCTACTTCTAATGGCGTCCATTCTATTCTAGTAACACCATATAACTCTACAGTTTGGCATCCAGATAGCAGTGCTACTCATCACATTACACAAGATCAAAGGACAGTACATCAACCGGTCATCTACTGGGGGCCAGATATGGTTCATGTTGGTAAAGGGCTCAGGTTTGCCAATTTCTTCCTTTGGTTCTTCTCATATTTCTACTTCTATTAAACCCTTACTGTTAAAAGATGTTCTAAATATTCCTGAAATAACAAAAAATCTTTTACCGGTTCATAAATTGACTAATGATAATGATGTCTACATTGAATTTCATGTGAATTTTTGTCTTGTGAAGGACAAGAAAACAAATCAAATCCTCTTCCAGGGAACAATTAAAGATGGGTTGTATCACTTCACGATGCATCTTAGCACTCCCTCAGCACATCTTGGAGAGAAGGATCCTACCAACACTTGGCATAATCGGTTGGGATACCCAAACTTTAAGTCGTTACTTCAAATCATAAAGAAGCATGGTCTTCCAACTTCTCACCTTCCTAAACACTTTCTCTGTGATGCATGTTGTCTCTCCGAATCTAATAAACTTGCCTTTGAACTTTCTCCTCGACATGCCACAAAACCTCTTGAATTGATTCATTCAAACTTATGGGGACCAGCTCCAGTTATCTCTCATTCTGGATTTCAGTATTATGTTATCTTTATCAATGATTACAGCATGTATACGAAAGCGTGATGTATTCTAAGTATTTTTTGAATTTAGAAAAAGGATAGAAAATTAGTTTTCTAACAAAATTAAATACTTTCAGTCTGATTGAGGGGGGGAGATTTTCAAGCTCTCAACTCTTCTCTTAAGGACAACGGTATCATACACCGGGTGTCTTGTCCACACACCCCAGAAAAAAAAATGGGACAGCAGATTGGAATGACGAGACGAAACCGCGAGGTCGTCGATTTCAAGCGGTATCGCGTCAAAAATTATTCCAAACTTACCAATTTTAGGAAATTCACTCGAATTGAGGGGTATAATGGTAAATATGGGTCGAATCCACAGGGAATTAAGGAATTTCTTGACATATTCTTCAAATTTGATCAAATCGAACGAGAAATCGATGGAAGAAATTGGGGAAAATGGTATTTTATGAAAGTAGACTTCAAATTGATTCCACGGAATAAAAAATCGTCCAATTTAGACTTGATTTCACGGAGAAATCAAGATTCTAAGTGGAGAGAAATTTTCGGATATGAAAATCGCGATTTTAGCTAAAATTCAACGAAATTAAACTCTAAATGTTAATCGAAATTGAAATCAAACATTATTAAACTAATTCTTGGTAAAAACCGCTTCCACTAACCGTGATTAGCGATCAGATTAGCTCGATTAATCCGATTAATCGATGAAAATACCAAAAAAACGCCGCGACGAGTTCAAGCTGCGATTTCTACCAAACTACTTGATGAAATCTTGATTTCAAGCGCTCCGGAGGTGTGGAATTGAAAGTAGAACACGTTGAGATCAAGAGAAACGAGAGAGAGGGGTGTCTTGACAGTCAATTGGATTGAACTCTCCTCGGATGCTTAAGAACGTGAAGAACACATCGTTTTATAGGGCGAAATTTCGTAACCGTCCGATCGTTTCGATCTACGGTTACGATGGAACGGTCCATCGTGGACCGTTTCAAAAAATATCGTAGCCGTTGGATTTTGATCAACGGCTCAGATAACATCTGATGAAACGCTTTATAAAAATGCTCCGATCGCGCCCCTTGATTTTTGATCCGACGGTCCGGATGTCTCCCGCGAGATTTGATCTGGACCATTCTAACGCTTCGAATTAGACACGTGCTTGATCTTCGATCCGGTGGTCCGCGCTCCACGCGATCGACGCGCGTCGATCGATCGCCCACCAAATCCGACGCTCCTCCTCGCGCCACGTCACCTGAAATAGGTAAGTAAAGTGTGGGTTAGTCCCACACGGGAAAAAAAAGAAGAGATCGTCGGGTTTATAAGACCCGACGATCTGTAAGGTTATGACCCTTCCCATATAGGGAAGGCCAAAGAACTTTATTATATATAGTAAATAAATAAATAGTTATATGTATATCGCGCCACGTAGGCGCTGCGCGGGTCCGCGTGGCGCTGCCACGTGGCCTTGCGTGCCACGTCGCATCCACGCGGGCCCCGCGTCCCTTTTATTTATTTTTATTATTTATTTTTATTATTAAAAACGGTTTAAAAATTGAAAATAAAATAAGAAAAACAGTTTAAAAATCCAGAAAAAATCCCTAAAAATAGAAAATCCATAACTTTTAATATATAACTCCGAATTAATCCAAATTTCTTTCATTTGATCCAAAATTTAATTATCTATTATTCTAAAAAGTCAAAATTAATAAATAATGAGAGTTCTAAATTTTATTTCAAAAATATAGTTATTTTTAAGAGATTTTAACTTAGGAAAATATAAATAAATGTCTATAAATGCTTTCTCTCATTATTTTAACTCTAAAAACATCTATAATCTCAAAATAAAGATGGGTTATTAATTTATTCATCTTAAAATCATTATTTTTAACCCTTATTTAAAGTATTTTTGAGAATATAGTGACTTTTCATATAATAATAGAAAAATACATATAAGTATGATAACATGCATGAAAATGAAATCATTTATACTTAAATATGCATCAAAAATCATGCTTTATGATGTAAATATCGCATGTTATCAAGGAAACACCGACATCTTGTAGAAGCAACTCTCTCACTTCTTCAGCAAGCTGGTATGCCTAAGAAGTTTTGGGATGAAGATGTAGCTACTGCAACTTTCCTCATAAACAGATTAGACAATTCCATTTTGAAATAGAAGTCATCTTATGAAGTTCTTTTCCATAGTTCTCATGACTTCAAATTTTTTTAAGAGTTTTTGGGTGTCTTTGTTATCCTCATTTAAGGGCGTATGCTACTCATAAATAGATGCTCATTTTTGAAAGGTGTGTCTTCTTGGGATAGAGTTCTATGCATTTAGGATATTGATGTTTGTCCTTTGGAAACTAGAAAATTTTATATCTCCGACATGTAGTATTTCATGAAGAAATTTTTCCATTTCTACGACATCTCATACTCTTTTCTCAAATACGAAGGGAAGGGTATTCTTGGATCCATACCGAGTGATAGATCCATCTCAATTGATGGCCATCCATCTCAGTCTTTCACCTATATCCTTTCATAAATATAGAGCCTTATACTCAAGATCTCGACTATATTCCTGAAGTCACACCCTCTTCTCCTACGTGGATCACCAGATTTTATCGAGCTCAACTCCCTGGTGAACCTTTAAGATCCACTCATACTAAACAATGCTCTCATACTCCTAGTATTCTTGATTTAGATTCTTCACCTAAATCAAGCATTGATCTTAGCTCAATACAGCAGACACTTGATTTGACACCAAAGTCTAATGTGCCTCTTAGAGTTAAGTCTCTCCATAACATTCTAAAAGAAACTAATCTCACAGGTACAACAAATTCAGTACCCAAATATCCTCTACCTACATGTTTTCTTGTTTCAAAAATAGGAATTATAGAGCCTACATCCTTTCGTGAGGCATCAAAAGATCAAAATTGGATCAATGCCATGGATTCTAAATACAATGCATTGATCCAAAACAACACTTGGAAATTAGTACCTCGTTCTAATGATCAACATATTATAGGATGTAAATGGGTATACAAGTTGAAATTAAATTCAAAAGGAAATATTGATAGATATAAAGCCAGGCTAGTTGCCAAAGGGTATAATCAGCAGGAAGGTTTTGATCTTAACGAAACATTTCGTCCAGTAATTAAACAATTCACAATCAGACTTCTTCTTTCAATTGGCATTAGTAGAAATTGGCATATTCATCAAATTGATATCTCTAATGCTTTTCTACATGGTGATTTAGAAGAAAAAGTTTTTATGGAACAGCCAACTGGATACAAAGATTCTAAATTTCCTTAATTTGTATGTCAATTGCAAAAATCTTTGTATGGTTTGATACAGGCTCCTAGAGCTTGGTTCCACAAATTAACTGCCCATCTTCAATATTTAGGTTATGTTGGTTCCAAAACTGACACCTCTTTATTTTTTAAATGGGAATCTGGTGTTCCTATCTTTATCTTGATTTATGTTGACGACATATTAATATTGTCTCCAGACCTACAAGAAATTAACAAGTTGCTTTGTCATTTAAAAACTAAGTTTTCAGTAAGAGATTTAGGACCTGCTCATTTTTTCAAAATCATGGTTTTCTTTTATCTCAAAGTAAATATATTGCATCTGTTTTAACTCGTGCCTCCATGGATAACTGTAAACCTATTTCCACTCCTTTATCTACATCAAATACTCCTTCTAATGATTCATCTCAGCTTGATAATACATTGTTTAGAAGTTTAGTGGGATCTTTACAGTATATTACTTTGACAAGACCAGACATATCATTTGTTGTTAATCAAGTTTGTCAAAAGATGCACTTACCTCAAGCTGAAGATTGGGTAAATCTCAAAAGACTAGTGCGCTATCTCAAAGGAACTATTTCACATGGTCTACTTATTTACAAAAAATCTGAATTTTCCTTGAATGCCTTTAGTGACTCAGATTGGGCGGGGTGTTCTCAAACAAGAAGATCAACAGGTGGCTACTTGATATATATTGGAAAAAATTTGGTTTCCTAGTCTTCCAAACGTCAACCAATAGTATCAAGATCCAGCACTGAAGCAGAGTATAAATCAGTTGCAAATGCAGCAGCTGAAGTTCTATGGATCCAATCTTTACTCTCAAAAATTCATCTTCCTCTCAATTCTTCTCCAAACCTTTGGTGTGACAACATCGGTGCCACTTACTTGGCAACTAATCCGGTGTTTCATGCCAGAACTAAACATATAGAAATTGATTTTCATTTTGTGCGTGAACAGGTTGCTGCAAAAAATCTGAAGATATCGTTCATCAAGGGAGAAGATCAACTTGTTGATATATTAACGAAGCCCCTTGCGACAGATTGTTTTCAAAGGCTCAAATTCAATCTCAATGTCGTTCCTCCCATTGAAATTGTGGGGGGATATCAAGGATATGCAGGATGGAGTGTGAACTCGTGGCCTTATAGCCGCGAGTCTTCTGCGGCGGTTGGACCAAATCGAGGGGAGACTTCTGCAGCAAAGATATCTTAGTATGCATTATAATGAGGCATAACTATACAAAATGAGCCTCGTATCTATCACATAGATATTAGGAATAAACCTAGATTAGGATTCAATCTAGATTAGGATTAAACCTTGATTAGGACTCAATCTAGATTAGGATTAAACCTAGATTACAGTTAGGCATTATCATTCTTATACTCTATATATATCCAGATGCATCTGTAATCAAATCACGATTTTTAAAGAAGCGTTCCGCTCATTTCGCGTATCACTCTGTCTCTGGCTTCTCCTCTTATTCCTCATCTTCTTCCTCAGATTCTTGAAATCTTTCACCGTTCCGAGACGGAGTTCTCGGGCTGGCCTACAGTAATTCTTCCTTCACAGCTCGCGCGGTGGGAGCTTTTGGCGGCAAGTTTTCCTATTGCCTGGTTGACCACCTCAGCCGCAGAAATGCCTCCGACTACCTAGTCTTCAAGGAAAACACGATTCACCGGCGCTCTAAACCAGACCGCAGACGCTACGCGCAGCTCTAGTTGGAGCAAATGGAGCCTTTTTATGGCATCCGTGTGAAGGGCATTTCTGTCGGCGGTGAGATGTTGAACATTCCCCGCGAAGTTTGAGATTTTGCCGCCGGTGGCGGCGCCATCATCGACTCGGGCACGAGCTTAACTCTCCTGGCGAAACCCGCTTTTCGTGCAGTAATGGAGAAGTTGGGGTGCGCGTTGGAGAAGTACTAGAGGGTGGAGATGGAGCCATTCAAATTCTGCTTCAAATGGGAGGATAATACGTTCGATGCGGCGGCGCTGTCGCGCTTGGGGTGCATTTCGGGAAGAACGGCGGCGGTGCATCCGCGCTGGAGCCTCCGGCCAAGAGTTACGTGATCGACGTGGCAGACGGGGTTAAGAGTATAGGGATTTTGTCTGCTTCCTGGCCGGGAGTATCCACCATCGGGAACATTCTCCAGTAGAATTATCTCTGGGTGTTTGACATATCTAATAAGCTGGTAAGCTTCGAGCCTTCCACTTGCTCTCCGTGGATACACAAATTATAATAACGTGGGGAAGATCCCATGATCAAACATGTAACGCTTTTTCCTATCTCAATCTCAAATTTTTGATTCAAAATAATTTTCCTTCCGAGGGAGGGAGACCAGGAGAGAGAGGGAGGGACGGAGGGACGAAGGGAGGGAGGGAGGGAGGGAGAGAGATAGAGGGAGGGATGGAGGCCGGGAGAGAGAGGGAGGGAGGGAGGCCGGGAGAGAGAGGGAGGGAGAGAGAGGGAGGGAGGGAGTGAGGGGGGAGAGAGAGGGAGGGAGGGCGGGAGAGAGAGGGAGGGAGGGAGGCCGGGAGAGAGAGGAAGGGAGGGAGGCCGGGAGAGAGAGAGAGGGAGGGAGGGAGAGAGACGGAGGGAGGGAGGCCGAGAGAGAGAGGGAGGCCGGAGAGAGAGGGAGGGAGGGAGGGAGGAAGGGAGAGAGACGGAGGGAGGGAGGCAGCTGATGTGGACACGACGCAGGCGCAACCTGGACTTAATTTAAGTCCATGTCAGCGGCTGGGATAGATTGAGGAAAGAGAAAAAAGGTTGGGATAGATGGGGCGAAAAAAAAAGTTTGGGATAAATTAGGGAAAACTTTAAAAGTTTGGGATAGAGGGGGCAATTAACCCTATATCTTGGCCCTATGTATACATATAATCTAGATTTATAAGAGATGGGTGGCAGTCTTTGATGGTCACTTGATAGAGGTAAAGCCAATGAAAATATATAGGACCAATTAATAGAGAAGAGGGGAGAATGTGAGACAGAGAGAAACCAGGGGGTCTATGTTCACGATCATTTAGATCTCACTCCACAAAGAAATCATTTAGGACAGGGGGTCTTTGTTGACCTAGAGGGCTAAGCAAAGATTGGAAGTATTCCACGCAGCCAAAGGGGGAGCACCGCAGTCTTTATCGGCGTACATCGACCTCTTCGACCGTAATAGGGTCACAGCCTAGCTGCCGCAATCCATGTCTTTATAACGAGCACATGGATCACAAAAAAATAACTAAGGTCATTTCATCGAGCAATACATGCTTTGCAGAATTTCCACGATTATTTGCAGATCTGAATCCAACAATCACCCCCTCAAGCTTGGAGATGATTTCTGTCATCAGCCACTTAGATATGCTCCCTTAGATCGTCGAATTCGATTCTCTTCAGTGATTTCACCAAGATATTTGCACATTGCTTTTTTGATGCTGCATGATCTAGCTCGACAAAAGATTTCTCGACACAAGTTCAAGTATAGTGGAACCGGACAGCAAAGTGCTTCGCCGTGTTATGAAATGAGAGATTTTTTGCGACTTCAATGGCTGACTAGTTGTCTACCAATAACATTATGGCCATCATCTTCATTTGTATCAATTCTTCGAGATGCCTGGCAAACCAATTACTCTTGCATGTCATTGCATCAAGAGAACTATATCCTTCCCCGAATGATGCAAGTGTGACGATCCTTTGCTTTGAGATGGCCAAGGAATGACCTTTCTCCTTGGAAGAAGGTAATTCCCGAAGTGTTAGTTCTATCAATCAGATCACCAGCATAATCTTAGAATCAAATCTTCGATATAATTGTAGAGATCTTTAACCTCACACCATAATTCAGCGTGCCTTTTATTTGTCGCAATACTTTTTTGGCAGCTTTAAGATGTTCCATTGTTGGGCCTTCTGTAAATCGACTCAGGAAACAAATACTGAACCTCAGATCAAGCCTTGTATGAGTGAGATAACGCAAGCATCCCATAAAATGCCAATACACAATGGAACTCACCCCTTCGACCTTTTTATTCTGCCCAAACTTCAATTTTTTCTTCTAGAGAAGCGTAACTAGGATTGCAATTTGCTCTTTGAGAATCTTCAATGCAAATACCCTCTCATTTAAGAATATTTCTCCATCAATTTAGGCTACCTGACTTCCCAGAAAAGCGTAAAGTAATCCAAATCAGTTATATCAAACATCTTCATCATCTTTTGCTTGAATTGCTTGACCTTTTCTTCTCCATTTTTTACTCTCAGAAGATCATCGACATAAACTCCCACTAGGATTTGCAAATCCATTCTATGCTTGAAGTAGACATCTTCTAGAGAGAGAGTCTCTAGAAGGTTCTAAGGAGCTCTATAAAAGGAGGTGCTCACTCCAAGCTTGGGGAAACCTCGAGGAAGCAACCCAAGAGCATGCTAAGGGAGTGAAACCCTTATGAAGGAAGGGTCAAGCTACTTGGATAGTTGGAGAAAATAAAGAGGGCCATCATAGAATCTTTGAAAGAAGCTTTGTGAAGAGGTGACACTAGGTGTGGCTCTTCTTGTTGATTAGTTCCTTTAGTGAACTTGTTCTCTTTCCTCCTTTTGTACTAGCTGTTTTGGACCTCTATTGTGAAAAGTTATCATCCAATTAGAGAAGGTTGTTTTTCGCTAATTTGTTGGTGGGTTTTGTCTAATCTCATCGCTGCACTCTTGGTGGATACTTAAGCTTAGTTGGATACATACTTTAGACTCTTTTATGGAAAAGATCCTCAACAAACTGGTATTAGAGCTACTTAGAGTATATTCTTGAGGTATTTCTTAGAGC
Source organism: Lemna minuta (assembly GCA_024174645.1). Lineage (NCBI taxonomy): Eukaryota > Viridiplantae > Streptophyta > Magnoliopsida > Alismatales > Araceae > Lemna > Lemna minuta. The sequence goes on from CM044108.1 coordinate 15,763,929, forward strand.
CTAAATGTCTACCAAGTATGTAGTTAAGATGTTTGATGGCAATCTGAGCTTTTGCTTTTGGAGAATTAAAATAAAGGCTTCACGGAGCGTTTTCGTGCGTCGTTAAAACACAAAAACGTTGGTCAAACAAAATTTATAAAAACCGAACTCACAGAGGTAAGATATAAAATCAAGTAATGTGTAAGTATCGGATCGATCCACACAGAGCTGGGTTGACTTTAATCGCAGAGTTGACTTGGTCACAATTAGAATTAAAAGGAGTTTTAAAGAAGTAAAAATAAGATGTAATGACTGGAAATAATATAAATAGACTAAATAAGAAGTTTTAAGAATTTAATTCTCGGGTTTGACGAGAAAAGTCAAAAATTCAAAGTCAAAGCATTGACTTTGACCAACAATAGGTGTTCTCTAAAATCAGAGAATCAAACAGAGTCATAAGATTACGAAAATTATATATTTGGAAACTATAACGAAAATGGAATTTATTGATATATAATTCGTGATTTTTGGATAAGAAATGGATTTACTATGAATTATTAAAAATCAAATATCAGAACATCCCCGAAATGAACACCTCAGAGAAAATCTTCAAATTGACTGGTCAACTGAAATCCAAAACTTGCTATTTATATTTCAATGGAAAGCTAAGAACCACAGGAATCTAAAAAGACCAAAATTATTGAAGTCTGATTTGTAAATTAAAAGTAATTGACCCCGAAAGTCAACCTTTGACTTCTGATGAAAGATGAATAGTCCTCGGTCAAACATCAAATTGGAGGGTTGATAACATGAATTTATAACATGAATTCTTATCTTAATTAACTCATATTCATGCTTATTTTATGTGATTATGATGCATGTTATCATACTTTCTAGGAATTTTCTACATTGGCATGTCATTTTACTAAAGTTGATATTTATGCATAAATTAGGGATAATTTCATGCTTAATAGATGA
>CM044108.1:15765385-16024026 GCA_024174645.1 Lemna minuta
GGAGAAGTGCCTCTCCTCATGCTTCTCTCCTATGAGAGAGAGAGAATGCCTCTATCTCTTCATTTTAGATTTTATTTAATTTAATTTTTAAATTTTTTCCTCATTTATTATAATGTCTAAAAATTATCGTAAAATTTCAAAAATCTAAAAATAAGCTCCTTTACATAAATAAATTTATTCAATAAAAATTTATAATAAAACAGATTCATAAATATTTTCATGTCAATAGAGTCGTTTTAGATAAGAAATAAATTAAATTTTCCATTTTATAACAAAAGAAGATTATATTTTTGATAAATCAGTATCATTAAATGCTCATAAAATGTCATTCATTTATAAAAAATCAAGAATATCATTTAAAGCATACAAATTATCAATTTAATCATTTTAAGTAATGATAATATATATTTATAATTATATTTTTAAGAAGAAGGGCATAAATGCATGATATAATATATGAAATTGCATGTTATCTCATGTCAATCTTGTGGACTGTGTCACATGCACAAACTGTTATGTAGGCTTTGTCAAGGGTTGTGGCACAAGAGTTCTCACACGACCCAAAGGGTTATTTGAACTTTCTAAATGCAAAATTTTCTTAATTTCTTTCTATTTCTTAGATTTGACTTTTAGTTTTAGTTTTTAAAAAATAATTATCAAGTATGCCTAAGTTATCCATCCAAGTTAATTGACAATATTTTTTCGCGATTTTTAAAATTAAGGCGTGGCTTTGTTAATTAAATATGTGATTACTCTCTCCATGCTCATCCTTTGGGTTTAGATGAGTGTGTGGCAAAAAAACTGGTTAATAAGATATAAGAATGTCACAAATACGAGGAAAAGAAGTTGATGGTGTCTTTAAGGGCTTCGATGAAGATATCTACCTCCTCCTTGGTGTTATAGAAATGAAGGCTGGCTCTAGCACTTGAGCTGATTCCCAGGTGCCGGTGGAGCACTTGGGTACAATGGTGTCCGGACCGGACAGCCACCCCATGCTGATCTCATTTGAACACCCAACCAAAAACAATGGTCCACATAAGATCAATCATCTTTAGCTTAACCACACAAAATTTTAGAAAATAAAACAAATATTACTAATAGTTCCAATGTTTCTTGAGTAGACGATAGATATTAATCATGGATCCAACCAATGAAATATATCCACAATCAGTTGAAATGATGAAGTTTCCTAAACACCTATGATAATGATCCAGAGGGAAGAAAGAGCTGGAATATCTATATATATATATATGAGAGAGAGAGAGAGAGAGGAAAAACTAGTTAGCATCTAAGTCGATATTAGAAAGTTTCAAGAAAAACTAGGATAATCATCCCTTAGATTGCCTGGTCATCACATGATGCAATAGGCAGCATGTTACTGCTACATATAACAGATACTTCTCTCTTTTTCGGAACAGGGAGATTGTTTCTCTATCTCTCACCCACCTTTTATCCCTTCTATTGGGATCAGGGAAAGATGAGGAAGATGAACACCTTCATCTTCCTCACCTTTCCCCCCTTTCTCTTATGGAATAGATATTCTCCTTTCTGCCTCAACTATTCCACCCAGTATGACCTTTAATCGGAGAAAAATATTCAGGGCTCAATCTATGACTGTAGCATATAAGTTCCAACAAAACAGAAGTAAGGTAATTGAGCACGACCTGCTGATCAAGCAATGTGGAGATGTCGGTCGGATGGATGTTCTTCACATTGAATGAGCAAAGTGGAGCCCGATGGACAGTTGCTGAAGGTGCTGGCCCATAAATCTTCACCTTCGGCACGGCTTGTAGTCTCTCATAGAGATAGGCGGCCAGCTCATTCTGAAGGATTTCAGTATTTCATCAGGGGGACAAAAACATAACATTCTACTCAGGTTTATGAAAACTACATGCCTCGTAGTCATGGATTCTATCCATGCCAATATTGCTCAAATAATCAATAGCTGCTCCGAGGCCAATGGCTTCCCCAATTGCAGGAGTTCCGGCCTCAAACCTTCAATTGAAGAAAAATATATAATGCACGATGCAACACAGGTATAAATGATCAAAATAGTATTAACTTTGAGATTGATATTACAAGATACGAACTGAACAAAAAAAAAGACTGAAAAAATAATGTCTAGAATTCATTGGGTGAATCAAAAGTAAGAGAAATGAGGTATGATTTGAGAGAGAAAAAAAATAAAATTAGACTAACCTCGATGGAGGTTCAGCATAAGTGGAATACTCCTCAAAAACATCGGCAATCATCTCTCCACCACCTGTCTTGCTTGATTTTATCCATGGGCAGAAAAAAATGAAATTTTACTTACAATAAATAAAATAGGAGCAAGAGATTACCTAGAAAAGGAGGCATTTCAGAAAGAATATCAATCTTTCCATAAAGAAATCCAACACCTGTGGGCCCACACATCTGGTTGAAGTTTTGAGTACTAAATTATTTTACATCCAAACCTTTGGGTTTAACACAGAAAAAGGAAATCAAGTACCTTTTTTGAGAAGAAAGGAAATCAAGTACCTTGTGGGACGAAGCAACCAGAAAATCAGCATCTAGTTCTAGCACATTGACTGGCAGGTGTGGAACACTTTGACAGGCATCCACGAGAATTTTGGCACCAACAGAATGAGCCCAATGGGCTATTTCATTGACAGGAAGGAGAGAACCTTTATAAAAAGGACCCCATTTTGTCAATTAGAAAACTTTATAATGTTTAGATCATTAATAATATGTTCTTGAATTATTGTATTTGTGGATACACTCTATCAGGACCTGCCTCACACTATTGGACATTTGATATATTCGTGCCCATATTCTGAAAGTTATGTAACCATTTTTAAAGCCAAGTTATTGGAAGAATAGGAATCCCGTCTCCAAGAAAATTACTAGTTTGGTTTTTCTCTTTCTTCAGACAGCCAAAGCAAGAATGGTTTTCATACAAACCCAAAAGAGAGTGAATACTAATAACTAATAAAGTCCTCATTTATAGGCGAGTTGTAAAGGTATTCAAGTAATATACCCCTAATAGTTTGTGTGATGGCTATAAATAAGGGCAGTCAATTCAAGAGAGGGAGTTCTGGTGGTCAAGCATCTTGGAGTTCCTGAGCAAAGGCTGTGGAGATCTCATTCAAGAGGTGATTATCTAATCTCTCATATTCTTCTGGTTGGAAATTGAGCAGAATAGAGATCTATGCTAATGTGATTACTACATTGGGAAATTTTGTTATGCCTTGCGATCCCTGGTGCCTTCCTTTCTCAACAATTCGCAATCCTGCCTAACCAATGGTTGTTCACCACATTAGTATTCTAGAGGTCCTCCAAATCTCTACTCTGAAACACAGTGATCTTCCTTGGAATCTAGAGACATTTTACAAAGAATTTCCTGAGAAATTTGGGCTTCTGTCAAGGGCCCCAGTTTCCACTGGCTCAAGTTTGTCAAGACCAGTTCATAACAAGATATCAATGTAAACTAGTCGAGACCATGGATATCAACTAGACAACACCAGGAACCCTACTATGACCCTTTCGTTCTACTCTACATGGGGTTTCAGGCTTCACAACCGATAAGAGATTACCGAGTTGAAGACAAATGTACATATTTATATCTATCTATTTATTCAAGCATTAAAAAAAGAGAAGAAATATACCTACCAAGGGCATTGGAGACGTGATGAACAACAACAAGTTTAGTTTTACTTGAAATTAGCCCTCTAATCTGCTGAATGTCTGGGGTTTCTTCCGCTGTCAACCCAACAAATTTTAAAACGGCACCAGTTTTTTTAGCAACAAGTTGCCAAGGGACGATAGCACTGTGATGTTCAGCAACAGTAAGTACAATCTGCAAAAGAGATGAAATCTAGATTATTTTTTCATGTAAAGGAATAGAATCATGAACGACCTGATCACTTGGAATTTTCACTGCTCTCATTGAATGATTTACTGATAGAGAGAGACAAGAGTACCATAGAAGATGCTGATATTATAATTTTAAATTAATGACAAAGAAACACAGCAGCTGATAAGACCATTTGGGAGGTGCTGCATGAGGAAGGAAGATAAATACTAATCTTGTCAATGGAATTAGGGTTGTCAAGAGGCATATAGGGCTCCCAAATGATCATTTGTGCTCCGGCTACAGCAAAAATGACACACTTTTCACATGGCATGTAGTGAATCACTAGATGCCTCTATCATAAAATAAACAACATTCATTAAATAGTCAACACTCCTCACATTCCTAAATATTTTCATTGATTAATATTTTCTACTTTCAGGGTTTTTCAGAGTTATATATGCTCAGGCTTGGGCAATGCAAGGATGGGTGACCTTCTGGGAAGAGGGGCAGAGCAGTACTCCAGGGTTAAGCCTGCTCAGGCTAGGGCAGAGCAGGGACGGGCAATTTCCAGTGAAGAGGGATGCCTGGTGAGAAGATCTCCAGGATTAAGGGTGCTTAAGCTTGGGCATTCCAGGGAGGAGTGACCTCTTGGTTGGGAAGAAGAAGGAACTTAGAACTGGTTGATCACCGATTTTGGGTGATCTTCCTTTACTGTTCAAGAAATAAATAAGCAACCAAGTTGATGTGCGGAAACCTAAACTATTTGAAATTAAGATTCCTCTATGTATGAAATAAGTAACCAAGTTGATGGCTTCAGTAGCATTTAACACTAGGGACATACCTCATCACCAAAATTAAGATTTGAGAGGCCCCACGAATAAGCAACCAAGTTGATGGCTTCAGTAGCATTGCGCGTAAATATGATTTCTCTGGGCTCTGATGCATTGATGAATGCTGAGACTTTTGCCCTTGCTTGCTCATATGCTTCAGTAGCCCTCGCACTGAGCCAAGTAATGAAGAGTACATACACATCAATATGAAACAGCTTTTAACTTATTTTGAAAAAATACATACACATCAACTAGTATATAAAGTTTCTAAATATATTGCAATCTATTTCACAAGAAAATAATGAGGATAAGAAACATTAGGCATGGAAATCCTGAATAAAAATTTGGGTGCAAAAGTGATCAGATTCAAGTGATCGGATACTTTCTCCTATACCTCAAGTAATGGACACCGCGATGAACATTTGAATTGTACGACTCGTAGTAATCCCTAAGAGAGTTCAACACCGCAAACGGTTTCTGAGAAGTTGCAGCATTGTCCAAGTACACCAACTTAAAACCGTTCACGTTCTGCATATATTCATGAAAAAAATAAACAAAATTATAACGGATAACCTCGATTTCACAAAAAGTATAAAGTCAGAACCTAGAAAGAGGAAAAACGGAAAACAAAAAATTCGATCGCCGCTACCTGCTGGAGGATAGGGAAATCCGGCCTAGTGAGGTCTCCGAGCGAGGGATAAGCCAGAGAAGGAGTGGAGAAGGAAGTCGAGGAAGAGAGGGTGCAGGAAGGGATGAGAGATTTGCGGCGGGGAAGGACTCTGCGGCAAGCTAGAGGGATCACCGCCAGCTCGGAAATAGAGTGACGCGGTGATGTGGAAGGAATGCCGCGGAATGAGCTCATCCTCGGAGCTCGATTGCGGCAGAGGAAATCCAGGACCGAGAGCTTTTGGAACTTTGGGGTGTAACCGTGGAAGGCTACCGACGTAGCAAGCTAGGAAGGGATATTACAATTTTAGTTAGTGAATTATCTCGAGAATAAGGAAAGTTAAGCTAATTTTCTTGATATGAGAGATCGATGGTGGATGGATTGATGGATGGATGGATATAGAGAGAGAGAGAGAAGGGATGGGCTAATCTGTCTATTTTCTTCTAGTTAGTTCTTAAATTCTTGAACTCTAAGTAGAATAATAAAAAATAATGAAATCATGATTTCAACTCCTCCCTCTCTCATTTTAGGGGTAGGAAGTTCAAAGAAATTGTCTTCCCTTTGCCCAACTCTCTTTTAGTCTCTTTCTCTTTTCTTTGTTCGTCTCCAAGCTCCACTTCTTGTCTCCCTTTTTCATACAATCTAGGTCGGAGGTGCTAGATCACTAGAACTGACTCGAGAGGGACGACTAAGGCAGCCTAGGGATGAATCAATAGGCCACCAAAACACATGCTCGAGTCCGAACCGTCAAATGTATCGATGGTTATGTCGGCCCGTTCCTTGGTCGAGTGCAGGATGATTGTTTCAAACATGGTGAAAACAAAGTTTCATGTTCAAATTGCGAACAGTCGAACATGAAAAATCATGAACCTACATAACTAATGTCAATGGTCATGGAAACACATATGAGGATACCTTAAATAGGTTAAAACATATGATCTCTGAAGTGGTTAAGAGTGAACTTTCAAGGTCGATTTGATGCAAGGGAGTTGCTAAGATGATGGTGCTAAGGAGGCGAGTGAAGGAGTCGTAGGGAGCACTGCGGGCAAAACTTGTGTGTGTGCAAGATTGGTGGAGTGCTTATGGCAAACAATGTGTGTGGGGGCATACAACCTGTTTGGCAAGCGAACATTAGCCTATTTGTGGAACACGTGCTCATATTCAAAAAATATGTGGTTAATGCATGTTATCACCATATTTGTATATTTTTATGCATATCATGCTATTTTCACTTAAATTCTCATTCTCTATGCGTTTAATGTTCATTTTAGATTAGGTACGTTTGACTTTACAAAAAGGGTGAAACACTTTGAATCTAAATATTTTCTTGAGTTTTAATAATTGCAAGTTATAGATAAATACAAAGAATTGAAGAAGACAAGAAGAAGGAGAATTGTTCATATATTTATTTTTTTATAAATGACATGGTAATATAGATTATTTAATTTTCTAAATTTGGCCACAAATTTCATCAAATAGGCTTTATATTTTAAAATATATGATTTTTCTAAATTTTTCCTTTCTTAAATATTTTTCCAAATTTTTTGAGAATCCACATAGACCAATAGTTATGGATATGGGAGTGCACATGGTGCACAGTTCGGTGCTGTGTGGCACTCATAAGAGAGTTTTGATTTATTTTAAATGAGTGCTCCAAAGGACCAATTTCATTTCCACTAGCTTATCATTATTATATTATTATAATTCTTCTTAACTTTATCAATGTGGGACTAATTGTAGTTCATTATTTTCACTAGTGCATTGCACCTCTCTTGGAGCAACAAACAAGCAAATTAGAGGAGAACCATTCATCGTCACTTATCCATGGACATACTTGGTGCAATTTAGTCGCTCAAATTTTAACTTAGTGACATCCAATCTAAGCCATTGGATCTGATGGAGGCTTAATGATAATGCCCAATTTTTCAATATCAACCATGGCCCATGACCCCAATATCTTGTGGCATGTGGCAACCTCAAGACCCTTCATTGCCAACAAAGTACATTTGATAGTCCACATCAGAGTGTTCTCTCTCTCTCTCTCTCTTTGCTGTGAAATAAAAATCATTCAATTGCGATAGAACCATGAATCATTTTTGGTAGTTTTCACTTATTAAAAATTTGGGTGTCATGGTGCAATCCTGTGCATCCATCATCGCTTAAAAGGAATGGGGAAACTAATATTTAATTAAGCATGAATTCCCGTTAACTTTTCTCTCTCTACTTAAGCATGAATTCTACTCTAACCATTGCATTCTTGGACAAAATTGTGGGTGCAAACCTTTTTGGGATCTTGGCCCTTGAATCCGTTGATTTTAATGGATTTTAGACTCGTATCTAATTCTATTGAGTCCTAATGATAAAAGTTTAGAGGTATAAAGAGATAGGACTATGACTTTGAGTGTGAGAAGACCAGAAATTTATTCAATTTGAGGAGAAATTTGAGATAATGTTTTTATGATTCTAGGTCAATTTGGTGTAGTTTTCTCTAATCTATCATACAATAGCTTTAAAGTTTTTTTTTCAAAGTAGATTAATTGTAATGAATTTTTAGTGGCATTTTCTCCCTCCTCATCACGATTTGCTCTTTATACCTTCTCTTAATGACATCTCCTTTGATCTACATCTGGTGGGCCCTCAATTTGATAATAGAGGTCTGAATATATTTTTGACAAATTATTCACCTTATTTCTTCATCCAATTCGACCAAACACTAAAACACCTCAAAATCATTCCTAATCCTCATCGGATTCGACTCTTTTTCACTAACTATACTGAAATTAATCATCAATTAAGCAAATTTGAACTTTAATTTTTACCCATAATCATGTGTTATAAACAATCACATTATTGTGGCTTGTCATAGGGCTCAAGATGACATTGGAAGATAATGAGGAGACAAAGTGGGATCCCTCTCTCTACAACACACTCTTGAGATGAAGAAACTCTCTAAAATTATATACAAATGACTCAAGGTCAAGGGTGGCCTATCTACTGGCCATGGAGGAAAGAGAAAAAATGAAAACATAAAATTTAAAAGAAATATATCCTAAAATTAGGGGAAGTCAAGGTTCTAAGCTCCATCTTGGCAAAGATGACAACACATGACCCTCGTAGTGGTTGCCCTTTCCGATGATGCTTTTGTGCCTTTTAATGACAACATCAACTCCTACAATGATGTTGTCCTGCATTACTATGTTAATGTTGGCCCTTAAGATGGTGGGGTTATGGTATGTGCCCCACCAAAGACGCCCTCACTACAAGCAAAAGCACAACAAAGTGAGGTCTCCTTTATCAGCTTGAGAGAAGAATATAGAGTAAGACACAAGGAGACCAACAAAGAAGAAAAATAGGAGTTGAGAGAGAGGGATCTCAAGAGACAGAGAGGAAAAAATTTAGAGAGAGAAAGAAAGAAACTAAGAGAAGCAAGGGGGACATTAGAGAGAGGGAGATGTAGAAATCGAGAGAGACTAAGAGACAAAAAGATTGAGGGTGTAACGGGGGGGGGGGGGGGAGAGAGGTCTATATGTGTGTGTAAGAGAGAGATACATAGATAAGATGTGTATAAGTGAGAGATTGAGATAGAAAGTTTGAAGGGGAGAGATTAACTTAGATAACTCAAGAGATATTGAGAGTGAGATTTTAATAGGAGAATTTTGGGATATATATATATATTAGATAGAGAGTAATGAAACTGGATAGAGATAGAGGAAGGAAGAGATATATATATATAGAGGTCTGTGAGGTAGGTTTAATTGTTTTAGAGTGAGGAAGATCTAATGAAGGATTTAGAGATGGTTTTTTATTGTTTTCTTGTCAATATAACCTTCACTTTGTAATCAAAAATCAACAAACAATAAGGGGAATGTTAAAGAGTTAGATATAGCTTACACAGAGGACATTAGTCCCACATGGGGTATATTTTCATTCCTCTCTCTCTTTCTTATCCATAAATATAGGTTTTTGATCTCTTTAATCATCAATTATAATTTAGCTTTATATTTTACATGGTATCACAATCACTAGGGCTTTTCTACTCTCCACTAAGTTTCCGCCACCACTGCGATTTCACCACCGCTGCTAGCTACCCTGGACAGCTTATGGTGGACTCCATCTTCTTCTCTTCTCCAATTGCCTCAAATGCCACTACCCTTATGACTATTTATGCCAAGCATAGGGCAATTGATGGAGAATTCTCCCAAAGCACGAACACAAGGGTTCCTATAGAACCAAGATACGCATTAAGGAAGAGAACCCACCCCCAACTACAACAACATGCCCTCCTCTTCCTCATCCAAAATTTTGAGAAACTCACAATTCATGAAGTGAGTGAAAAAGACCTCTCTAAATCTCTAAAAGAGAGTGTAGACCCAATGGGGATTAATTTCCCTCCTCTCCCATTTACCAACTGATCTAAAGATTGACTTGGTCAAAAGGAACTAACTTTTATCCTTAGATACTTAGAACTCTTTGACAGACCAAGTCAACCACCCTTTACCTTTGATATAGGTTCCCAATTGTCTAACCCACCACCACCATATCATAGGTACCTTGTATAGCTATGAATAAAGATTTCAAGAAACATCAATAGGAACACCATTGTGAAATATTCCTTCTTTCATTGAAAACCCACCTATAGATAGAAAGTTTAAGAGAGATATAAATACTACTATCAGCAGCAAAGGAGTTTCCAATCAAGAAGATTCAGCATAACATCAACCATGGACATTCTCACGTATCAACATATTCTACCTTGGCAATGAAGAGAAGAACCACTCTATCTGATATGACTTATGACAGTCCTCTACAATTTCTGTTGCATTGGGATCATGGTGCATGTTGTCACCAACAAAGGAGACATCGCCGATTGCCCATAGGAAGCGAAATCACCTTCTCTGCCAAAAGACCACGATAGAACGACAAAGTCACAGATCAACATCCATCTTGAAGGAGTACAAATCATCATCATTGCCACCTGCCGCATCAACCTTTGCTCACCTCACCTAAAGGATATCAGCCATCTCGATATCAGCCTCTCTTACTTCACTCGGGTAAATTCCAAGGGAGCTGGATATTTCACGCGCCACCCACCGCAGTGCAACCCCGTCTACCCGCGCAAGTAAACCACGTCACTGTCTCTTCATAATAACTGGAATTCCCAGAAGAAGCCCAGTCATTTCGCTGACATCCACATCAACGACTGTCACCGATGCGGAAACACGAAGACTTCACCAAAATTATCGTCAGAAGTACTGCCAAGGACTTTCATCGGGGCCTATCACTTACCCAGGAGCAACGTAAAAGGCGACAATGAATCCCAGCTCTGATACCGATTCTCATGATACCGATTCTCAAGTACTCGACGGAACAGTCCAGACGCAACTAAACCGCGGAACACGGACGGCTTGAATGAGAGACTTGCCACAGCATCTACTTCATCTCTCAGCTGATTCTCTTACTACAACGACTTTGAACGGGCCTAAAACTCGACTAATTATCATTGCAGAGAAATAATCACCATTCCGAGTAACTCACCTCACGTGAGGACACGACGAGGAAGAATTGCGATAGTCATCCACGAGAGACGCTGCAACCGCCGTAAACTGCCGCTCTTTCTCGAAGCATCCTTTCATCCCCGTTCTTCTATCTTTCCTACTCCATAAATAGGCAAATGTAAGAGAAGAAAGACGATAGTTTTTTAATGAAAGTTGTTCTTGGTTACTTTTGGTTACCCGTGTGTTCACGCTCACCCCGCACCTCCATTGCTCCTATTCCGCATCATCTTCTTCTCCGAGTTCTATCCTCCACCGTCTTTTCTCCCTCCCGCTCTTTCGCTTTCCATTATTGTCGGTCAGAGACTATCGAGGAAATATAATATCATTTGGCATCTTCAAGAGCGTTACCTTCCCATCTCGGCTAGGTAACATCCTTAATTCCTGTCAAAGTGATTATCGGTTCTATTTCTAATATCTGTAAGTCCAACAATCGTCACCAGTTCTCTTCGCGACCGTTCCTCCCACTTCTCATATCTCTGCTATATCCGTTTCACCGCTCTTAGCCTTTCCGTCCACCTATTTCATCCCTACTCGCCGACTCACGTTTTCTGTCACGCCGTATTTCTTTCCCAGCGTTCATCTATTCCGCCCGTCTTCTCATTTTCCCTCATCCACTACCCAATATTATATAATATATTATCCTTACCGATATTCTTCTTATCTAATCTCTACTTTCGTCTCTCTCGCTATTCTTACTTTCTTTCCTTACTCTCTACATTATAATATAATTTATAACCTCTTTCCACTCCCTTCTTTTACTAACCCGATCCTTCTCATTATCCACTCATTAAATAATATTAGTAATCCATCATAGTGATATCCTTCATAGATCCTTCATTCCTTGTAGGATTATTCTCCTAATCATATCATTATCACCTCACATATCTCCATTCTAAAATATCCTACATCAGCAATCGTTGCCTTTCCTTAGAGAGCAGCCTCCCTTCCTCAAGGTTGTTGCTGCTGTTGCCCATGGCAATCATTGCCTTTCTAGGGTCTTTGTTGCTGTCACCTAGGCTCATCTTCAAGCTACTGATAATATGCTAATTCATCCATTCAATTCATGCATTTTATGCCTTTATTTCTATAAATATGGTCATAAGGACAGTTATCATGGTTTAAAATGATTAAAATGATAATCTTTTTGTTTAGAAGAAAATTCTTGATTTTTCATGTTTTTGATAACATTTTATGAGAATTTTTTGATATTGATTTATTAATCAAATAATTTGTTAAGGCATAAAATGAATTTTCTATTTAAAATTCTTTTATTTATACAAAAATATTTATGAATGCATGACTAACAGGGTATTAAATTATTAAAATATTTTTTATAATATATTTTTTATTTTTCTAGATTTTTATGAAATTTTTGAAGTCAAAATTAACTAGAGATGAATTTATAAATTTACAAAGTTTATTTAAAAATGGTTAAAAAACTCTCTATCTCTCTCTCCATCTTTATCTTCTTGCTTTCTTCATGGGGACTCGTCTTCTCGGCCGTCGCTCTCTCTCTCTTTGCCACCTCTTCACCACCGCTCCTCTCCTTCCCCCCCTCTCTCTCTCTCCCTCGTGGAGGCGTATCTTTTGTCCTCTCTATCTTCTTCCACCTTCTTCTTCTCCATCCTTCTTCTCCTCTTCTTCCAACTTCCCACTCTCCCATCCTCTTTCTCCCTCACTCTCTCGCTCTCCCGTGGTTGAGCGAACAGAGGAGAATTTCTTTCATCCTCTCTCTCTCTCTACCCCTCACTCTCTTTCTCTCTCGCGAGCGTATGCAAGAAAACAGAAGAAAAAACTCTTTTGCTGCCTCCTACATTGCCACCTTTTCTACCTCTGCTCCTCTCTCTCCACGGAAGCACCTTTTTCCCCCCTTTCATCTCTCTTTTCCCCTCATGCTCTCTCTATTTCTCACGCGCATGGATAGAAGAAAAATTTTATTCCATCGTGCGCTTCTCTCTTCCGTCGCCACCTCTCTCTATCTCTCCGCTGAAAAAAAAATAGGACAAGAGTCGAGAGGAGAAGAGGAGAAGAAGTGAGGAAGAGGAAGAGAACTTCTTGAGCAAGAATCTTGCTTGAAACTGATCTTGATTAAATTCTCCAATGAATGTCCAGGCTTAGCTCTTTGAATTTATAGGGCCCAAGGGCCTAGATGCATTCGTATGTATTTAGTGATTTACATTTATAGTAATGTGTACCTAATTACTATCTTGAAGCCTATCTAGACTTAGCTCTAAGCTATGTTTAATCCTAAATACTATCTGATATTAGGTAGAGGCTCATTATTAAATATTTCCCCGTATTAGTTGTATACTTATATGATAAGTATAGCTCGGTGATGATGGCAGCTAGCGCTCTGTGAATGGTCATGCCTGGCTGACTTGTGTGAGGTTGACTGAGTTGAAAAACTCAGTCCGCTTTTTTTCGCTTACACCCCTCAAGCTGAGCTTCGGATCCTGCAAAGCCTGGAACGAGGTGAAGTTTGTCACGTAATTGAGCAAACCTGAGTTTTGGTAGCAGCTTGGTAAGAATGTCTGCGACTTGATCTGCGCTGGAAACAAATCCGATCCAAAGAAGTTTGGCTGCTACCCGTTCATGAACAAAGTGAAAGTCGATTTCTATGTGCTTTGTTCTTGCATGGAAGACTAGATTTGCCGCTAAGTATGTTGCTCCGATATTGTCACAGTATAGAATGGGAGTTGGATCCATGTGAATGCCTAGTTCTTTTAGTAGTGATTCAATCCATATGATTTCAAATGTTGCATTTGCTAAGGACTTGTATTATGCCTCCGTGCTTGATCTGGGTACTGTTTGTTGTTTTTTGAGCACCAAGAGATGAGATTGGTTCCAAGGTATACTAAATAACCACTGGTAGACCGTCGATCTATTGTTGATCCAGCCCAATCTGAGTCACTATAGGCACAAATAAATTTCTTCGACCTTCGTGAAAGAAGTAGCCCATGTAGAATTGTTCCTTTAAGATATCTTAAAAGATGCTTGAGATTAGTCCAATCTTGAGAGCTGGGTTGATGCATTTTTTGACATGCCTTGTTCACAGCAAAAGATATATCCGGTCTAGTTAGTGTAACATACTGAAGTGCCCCGACAAGACTTGGATAGAGACTTAAGTTTTCTGCAATAGAGTTGTTAGTTACAAGCAAAGAAGATGAAGATGCGCATGGAGTGGGTAGTGGTTTGCAGTTATCCATGTTTAATCATTTTAGTATCGATGCAATGTATTTGGATTGAGAAAGTAAATAACCATGTTCATGTGGTTGAAATTCTATTCCAAGGAAATAAGAAGCGGGACCAAGATCTCGAAGAGAATTTGTTTTTTAAAGTTGAAATGAGAGAATCAATTTCAAGTTGTTTCGGACACAGAATTAACATATCATCAACGTAAATTAATACAAATAAAGGAAACCATGAATTTGGTTTATAAAATAGAGAGGTATCAATTTTTGACCCTTGAAACCCAAGGGACATTAGAAACGTGGAAAGTTTTTGAAGCCAAGCTCTAGGAGCCTTTTTTAAACCATAAACTGATTTATTTAGTAGACATACATGATTGGGATTTTTGGAATCCTTGAAACCAGGAGGTTGTTCAATGTAGATGGTTTCACTTAAGTCTCCATGTTAAAATGCATTTGATATGTCAATTTGATGAATGCACCACTGATTACTAATAGCGAGGGACAACAACAACCTAATAGTGGTATGTTTGACAACATGACTAAATGTTTCATGAAAATCAAGTCCCGCTTGTTGATCGTAACCTTTTGCCACTAAGCGTGGTTTATATCTATCGATGGATCCATCAGATTTGTACTTGAGTTTGAAGATCCACTTCCTGCCAATTACAAGAAATGTGGGATTTCTGGGCACCAAAGTCCAGGTGTTATTTAATGACAGTGCAGATAGTTCAAATTGCATGGCATCCACCCAATTGGGATCCCTAGAGGCAATAATGTAATTTGAGGGCTCCAAAGTGGAACTTGTTGCAGATAGACATGTTGGCAGAGGATGTCGAGATGTTGTTGCAGTGAAGGTCTTGATTTTTCGATTTCTTTTGGGTCTAGTTGTAACTTCTGGGATTACCTCATTGACTTTAACAAGTGTTTGAGGGTTCTTAGGAGTAGGTGAGGTTTTTTCTGTTTCTGCATATATATCACGCAGAGATCGTTCCTTAGGAGTTAGTGATGGTTCTAAATGAGTGGAATTTTCAACTTGGGAGTCAGACGAGTTGGATGTAGAATCAGTTGGCTGACTTTGATCTTGGATTGTGTTGACATCATTTTGAACCTGAGAAGACTGATGTTGTGAATTGTTCATTGGTTTTTGTGTTGGATTTGCTGTGGTAGGGACTAATGGACTAGGATATGCCCCAAGAATTCCAAGTGTGGTGTCCATACCTCCTTAAGAAGTGGATTGGGTAGTAGGTGATAATGTTTTCTGTTGAAAGGGAAAGACTTCTTCATTGAAAATCACATGTCGTGAGATAAACATCTTTCCATAATCGATGGAGAAACATCTATACCCCAAATGCATAGCACTATACCCTAGAAAAACACAATGCTCAGATCTAACAGTGAGTTTATTGAGAATGGATGAAGGTTGGGGTAGCATAGGCATCCAAAGGTTTTTAAGATTTCATAGTTAGGTTGTTCTTTAAACAATACTTCAAAGGAAGATCTTTTTTTAATACTGGAGTAGGAAGACGATTGATTAAATGTATAGCAGTTGATACAGTCTCATCCCAAAATTTGGATGGCATCTTTGCTTCAATAAGCAAAGATAGGTATGTTTCAATAATATGCCTATGTTTTCTCTCAGCTGTGTCATTTTTCTCTGGAGTGTGTGGGCATGAGACACGGTGGATGATGCCATGTTGCTTAAGGTATTGACTCAAAGCTTGGAATTCACCTCCCCAATCTGACTGGAAAGAGATAAGTCGAGAGGATAGTTGTCTTTCTACACTGTTGTGAAAGTCAACAGACACGCTCAAGACATCACTTTTCTTTTATAATGGATAAAGCCAAGTGAATTTACTGAAATCATCGATGAAAATAATGTAGTAAAGAAAACCAAAGTGAGAGCATACAGGAGCAGGCCCCCACAAATCTAAATGTATCAGTTCTAGTGGCTTAGTTGAAGTTCTAGAGGATAAAGAGAATGAAAGTTTATGAGATTTAGAGAGGCAACAACTGTCACACAAGTAAGACTTTGGAAGTCGTGAGGTGGGTAGCCCAATATTCTCAACTATTTTTTTGAGAGTTTTGAAATGAGGATGACCAAGCCGACTGTGCCAAATGGTGGGAGTGGTCTTTTCTCCAACAAGTGCAGTTGGCTGGCTAATCCCAGGCTCTATGTAGTAGAGTCCATCCTTAAGCTTCCCCTTGAGGAGGACTATGTGAGTTAATTTGTCCTTCACAAGGCAATGCGAGGAGTGAAATTCAAAGTAAACATTGTTATCATATGTAAATTTTTGAACACATAATAAATTCTTGGTGATTTTTGGAACATGAAATATATTATTTAATTTCAAAGAATAAAACGAAGAAGGAATAGTATTTTAACCAGAGGAGAGAATTTTCAAACCTTTACCATTACCTATATGCATTTGATCAGACCCGGTATACGGCATTTGAAAATTAAGGAGACTTGGATCAGGAGTGATGTGGTGAGTTGCCCCACTATCCGGATACCATGCTCCTCCAGTGTGTACTTGTGACTGAGCTCCAGCTCCAGCTTGATGCACGAAATTCTGAGGGCCTGATATTGTAGAAGATTGAGCAGGAGTATTTTGATATATCACATATGCTTGTGGAGTTGAATGTTGTTGCTACAAAGTTGGAAAATTTTGAGTGTTGAGACGCTCTCTACATTCCCTGCCTCGATGCCCCCAAAGACCACAAATATGACATCTGGGAGTATATTTTTTATCATTCCAGTTCTTTCCACGACCTCTATTATGTTTGCCTCTGCAGTTATTGTAATCATTTTGATTTTCCACTTTGTGTTGTGCAGAGTTGCGGTTATTTCCAATGTTCTTGTTCTCCTGTTGAGGAGCCATCACAGTATTGTTTGCCATTGGAGGAAATTGATTGTTGGAGCTCCCATGGTTGTAGAAAGTCAAACAAGCTTCATGTGCTTTCAAATTCATCACCAGCTTGTCAAAAGTTAAGTTTTCCAAATTCGCATTCATAGAAATGTTAAAATGTATATAATCAGGGCCAAGACCTCTTAGGAAAGCAAACATGAAGGAAACATCGTCAATTGGATAACCAGCTACTGCTAGTTCTTCATTTAATTTCTTGAAAAAATTCACATACTCATCAGTGCTCATGCTGCCTATCATTGCAGTGTGAAGCTGCCGTAGAAGGTCACTCACTCTGGATCTTCCCTTTGAAGATAAAGAAGATTCAAGAGCATCCCACAACTCTTTCGAGCTGTTTTTCTTTCCAATAATAGATATAATAGATTCGGAAGTGCAAGAATTAATAAACCCCATAAGCTGGTTGGTCAATTTTCCGCCAGATTTGAAAATGGGATTGTTCGTAACAGCTACATTTCCATCCTTCACTTTGATGGGGATCGTTTTCAATAAAAGAAATTAGATCATATCCATTAAGAATTGGAGTGATCGTGTTCTTCCAGACCAAGAAATTATCAAGACTGAGTTTAACGGGCATCACTGTGCCAGCTGGAACAACAATCAACAAACATGTAGTTTGTAAAGCTTTATTCTCTGATCCGACAGATTGCAACAATAGAACCTCCATTGGAGAGAGAAGAGGTTGCAGACGATCCTTTTCTGACAGTGCGCAGGTAAGTCGCATGATCAGACCTGCTCTGATACCATGAAAAAAATAGGACAAGAGTCGAGAGGAGAAGAGGAGAAGAAGTGAGAAAGAGGAAGAGAACTTCTTGAGCAAGAATCTTGCCTGAAACTGATCTTGATTAAATTATCCAATGAATGTCCAGGCTTAGCTCTCTGAATTTATAGGGCCCGAGGGCCTAGATACATCCGTATGTATTTAGTGATTTACATATATAGTAATGTGTACCTAATTACTATCTTGAAGCCTGTCTAAACTTAGCTCTAAGCTATGTTTAATCCTAAATACTATCTGATATTAGGTAGAGGCTCATTATTAAATATTTCCCCGTATTGGTTGTATACTTATACGATAAGTATAGCTCGGTGATGATGGCAGCTGGCGCTCTGTGAATGGTCACGCCTGGCTGACTTGTGAAAGGTTGACTGAGTTGAAAAACTCAGTCCGCTTTCGTTCGCTTACATCCGCCTCCTCTTCCTCTTCTTCCACCACTGCACCATCTCTCTCTCGCTTTCTTGCTCTCTTTCTCGCACTTTCCCTCTCTCTCGCGTGCGTGCACGCGCAAATGGAAGAAAAAAATTCTTTTGAAGAATTTTTTCTTCTGGCATCCCTTTTCGCCTCCTCTCCTTCCTTCTTCATCCTCTCTCTCTCGCTCTCGCTCTCTCTCTCTCCCTCCCTCTCGCGTGCGTGCACGTGCAAACGGAAGAAAAAAATGCTTTTGAAGAATTTTTTCTTCCGGCATCCCTTTCCACCTCCTCTCCTTCCTTCTTCATCCTCTCTCTCACTCTCGCTCTCTCTCTCTCTCTCCCTCCCTCTCGCGTGCATGCACGGGCAAACGGAAGAAAAAAATTCTTTTGAAAAAAATTCCTTCTTCATCCTCTCTCTCCAACGCATGTGCTGAAGAGAGTCCCCCCCGTCTCTTTCTTCTTTCTCTTTGTCCATCTCTTCGCTTTCTGCTCATCTCTCATGCGCACACGGGTGGAAGATTTCTCTCGTGCGGCGAGAGAAGTTCATCTATCACACTGCTTTTCTCTCTTCTTCCTTTTCTTATTCTCTCTCCCTCCTATTCCTGCTGCGTGTGCCTCGCCACATCTTCCTCAGGTCGATTAAAAGCCTAACATCAAACGATCATGATGGAATTTTGTAGCAAAATTTTAGGGACAAATGCATATGTTCATGCTCTTTCCATCACAGCCTTTAAGTAAAAAATTTAGGTTTTTTAAATTTTGCTTTAGATTATGGTTTCTTCTATGAAACTAACATCATTTTTAGTGAGTTATTCTCTTTTCTATTCATTTTTTATATTGGATGCAAGCTGCCAAGTCTAGGCAAGATATATAGGCTCTCAAAGGAGCGTTTGATCAAAGATTACTAGAGTGAGTTCTAATTGCAAACCTTTAGATTAGGGGTTATTCTTTTCAATCATTTCTATTTTCTCAACCCTTTCCATCCATATTTTCACATTTTCAACCCTAAATCATCTGTCCACCCTTTGATCAAGAGTTTTCAATCTTCGAAAGGAAATTGGAAGTGTTTGATCATATCATTTCATCTTCTCATGTCTCCTTCCTTTTATCAACTATTTCTGCTTTCTTAATCTAAAAAGGTACCAAAGATATTCCTTCATTTCAATATTTTAACTTTCCATTGTATGGATCCAACCTCGACTCGCCAACATTCTAAATTTTTAGATCAGATTTGAAGAGTTTAGTGTACTTTTTATATGTAAACTTGTGCTTTTAATAATTGTGATTATGCGCTTATCAAGAGCTGAGCATAAGCAGTCTTTGATCTTTTTTCGATCATATATCTTCAAAGATATTTCAAAGGCTTTATGGATGCAGAAATGAGTTAGAATACGATTTGGTCAAGAGATTTAAAGAAGAAATTGTTTAAAAGTCTAATTACTTGGATTTTCCAAGAATGGTTACATCATTGACGAGAGAGAATTTGAAGAAATTGCAAATTGGTTTTTATTGTTGTAATCTCTCATTGATGAGATCAACGATCATGATTAAATGTACGGAGGTGAATTTATCGTTAAGTCATGGTTGCTAGATTATAAATGGAGCACAAGATTTTGTCATGTCATTGCATGAAGATGGTGATGGTTTCTGAGGTCGATAAGCCTTTGAAAATTTCAATCAAAACATCGAATACAACGGAATATATTGAATCGAATATTTAAAATATTGAGGCACCAAGAATATATGATCCTATCATCTATTATGTATGAGAAAACATACTTACAGGGTTCTCTAGAAGGAGTTCTAGGAGCTATTCAAGTGTCTAGCCTCAAATGGTATCCACACAATCTTTGGATGGTTAGATCTCCTCTTAAAAGTTCTTCACCAAGAGAGAAAGAGAAGAAATGAGAGAATTCTCACAAGGCTTGTATGAACACCTTGAGTTCTGGTCGTTCGCCCCCTATTAGTGTGTGGATTTTTCATAAAAATCCTCATAATTATATCTATATCCACTTACATTTATAGACTTTATGTGTGTGACCCTCTAGGTCTATATATCTCACTAGTTAATAACTATAGAGGCCCAATATCACCTTATTGGTCAAAATTAATTAATCATCCATATCAACATATAGATTAATTAATTAATTAAGGATCAATTTAACCCAATCGATAGGTTGAGTTGCCAGCTTGTTGGGTGCCAAGCTTCACCATGTACTCTAGGACATATGGAGTATGTGAGAACTCCTTAATGGAACCTTTCCGTTATTAGTTACTATGCATGTATAATCCTTCATTCGCACACAAGTCATGAATGACTTAGGGTATGGTCAACTATCAAACCCTAATTGATCACTCAAGTTAGTACTAATGCTTGTAAAAAATCATCGAAAACTCCTACAATATTTCCACTACCTTGGCAAAGGATTTCATTGCATGTCATTCCTTGAGTCAATCTCTTTAAATACCAATGGTGGATGATCCCATCTTGACCACACAATTATCTTTGAGGACTTCATGTTGTATCCAATATATGATAATTTAGATATCCTGTGGCTAGGGATTCGTAAATCATAATCAAAATATCCATCCATAAGATGTCTTTGGTGTCTCAAGTCAAAGGACCACATACACAACTGTGATATGAATCAACTTGATTGATAGTTAGGTATAATACCATTTAGGGATTCATATGGATCAATTCAATGAACTCTTTCTCCAAAGAGCACCTACCATCTATCCATAGTGCCTCCACACTGATGGCTACAGGATCAGCCATACTCATCATATGAGTCATATCAAAGAGTGTTATTCTTTCTGGATTATTTAATGTCCCTATTGAATATCCCACAAATAGAAATTTTTAGAACATATGTTTAAAGACTAGTGGTCATTATATTATGATCTCATCATAATTCACTTAGTCATTACATATGCTCATGGACTTCAGTGTAGACATCACACATGAATGAAAATTAATCAATTTAATTTCAATGAACATAAACGATATACATAAAAGTTTGATTGGCTTATAGGTCACATAATATCTATCAGCATGAAGATGGATCGCCATTTGATTGTATTTATCGAATCTTGACCCAATGCCCCATTGGGCACATGTTAAGAGTCCATCAGGCACATTTTATATTAACTATTATAACTCTTTTGATTACTGGCGAGGATTTATCCAAAAATAAGATTTATTGGTATCCAATTAAAAGCCCCCACGTATCCTCCTCACAAAGTGAAAATCAAGGGTTTAGATTAAATTTGTCGATTCATGCTTAACACTCTCGATGTTGCCACATCACTTGTAATGAAAGGGCTTTGTAATGTTGTCCCACATTGAAAATATTTAGAATTTTTAAATTTAGAAATGCTCTAATCAAATCAGTCTAGTAAAGGCACTTAATTATGTTAATACTTCTTTGATATGGCACCACATAGACGTCACTTGTATGCCATGTGATGCCCACTAGTCTCATCACGTGTCACCATGCAAGTACATGTGCCACATTAGCTCACACCGTCAGCACACACTTAAACTTTTTTTTTATGATTTTAACTAAATAAATTTATAAAATTTCAAATTAAATGAATAAAATCCTTTAAGAAAATCCCTAAAAATTAGAAAATTCATATCTTTCAAAATAAAATTCATTTTTAATCCATTTTTATTAAATCATAAATTTAATAATATATCATTCTACGCATTTAAATTTATGAAATAAAAATATAATAAAATATTCAACTCCAAAATACATTAAATTCAATTAAAAAAATACAACTAGATAATTGAAAGTTTATTCAAAAGTATTTTTCTCTTATTATTTTGATGTAAATAAAAAAATCATAAATAAATGAGGGTAATCTAAGAGAACTTTAAATTATGAAAATTAAAAATCATAATTTTTGCAAAATTAATTCATAAAATGATAAATTTTAAGTTTCTTTTATACAATTTGCATAAAATGATGAAAATATACTCAAAATATGATAATATGCATTAAAAATTTCTAAGTTGTGTCTTGAAACCTTCTATTAATCATGTAATTATACGTATATATTGCAGATGATCTTGGGGTTGAGAGGGAACTAGAATGAGAGAGAAGAATCAAGAGCAGAGCGAGAGCTAGACTGTGGGAGAGAGAGAGAGAGGATGAGGAGTAAGAGGGAGCTAGAATGAGAGAGCGATAGAGAGGATGAGGGGCGAGAGGGAGCTAGTATGAGAGAGAGAAAGAGAGAGGATGAGGGGTGAGAGGGAGCTAGAATGAGAGAGAGATAGAGAGGACGAGGGGTGAGAGAGAGCTAGTATGAGAGATAGAAAGAGAATGATGGGGGAGAATGGGCTAGAATGAGAGATAGAGGGAGAGGAGATGATGGGGAGAGAGAGTGAAGCATTCAAGAGAGAGAAGCGACCCCTAGAAAGTAGGGAGACTTGGAGAGCAGGGAAGAGAGAGGGGGGTAGAGAGTGAAGCAAGTTTTACATTTATTTACTTGTTTTTATTTTTTATTTTTTTGTGAACTCATCTTGTAATCCCAATTTTGAAATGGTGGACAGAGCATAACCTAGGATAAATGAGAACCTTCATTCTCATTTATAGTTGTGTTTTGCCCAAGTTGGGACATAGTATCTAAGTTCTATTAGAAGAGAAAATGTGGTAAATTGGAATATCTATCTATCTATCTCTGTTTTAAAATTATAAATCTATAAATCCTTTATTCAGTTTTATCGATAAACTTCTCCCTCTATTTTTATACCATGGCAATCTCTTTATGTTATCTCTCCCTCTTAATTTGAAGAGTTAAGATACCATTGATTCAATATCTCTCTCTTTTGAGAGGAGGAAAGGTAGGTACAGCTTCTCTTAAATGCTTCAAAGATAAACTTTCTTGTTCAAAGGCATTATGGAGCTCTCGAACCATTATGGGCCATCATCTCTTTCTCCATCTAGAGTCTTTATAAACTCATCTTCCCCTCCTTCTCTAAACTAAGCACTCTAGGGTTTCCAAAAATCTCATTGTCAACATGGTATTAGAAAGGCCAACCCCCTTCCTCGCTGCCCACCTCATTTCTAGTATCTCCCTCTTCACCGGCCTATCCTCTTCCGTCACTGTATCGCATCCCCTCCCAAGGCATTGCCACTGTCTACAGCAACCAGGGTGCCATTGCCGTCTCCAAGGGCTCTTGCATAGCAGTGCCTATGCTTGTCTTGCAATCACCACTGCAGCGCAGCCTCTTATGTGGCACCACCTCCGCTTTGTGCAGACTCCTATGCGCAGCCTCTAGCAAGTACCCTCTCGCATTTCCGTCCTCTCTGGTGTGCAGGAGCCCTGCTGCCCTCATCGTGTGCTCTTGCGACACTGTCCTCGTCGCCCCACCTCCTCGGCCATCTATAGCATCTTGTGCGCTTGCCCCTAGCTGTGAGCGCCCTCCTCGCTGCCACTACTATCTCCAAGGGGTTCAGATCGCTCTCTCTCCCTATTGCGATGCTGCCCTCCCGCTTCTTGTGCCGCGGTTTTCACACTGTGTGACGTGCCCTGCTACATCATCACCCTCCCGCTATCTGCACGATTCTGGCTTGACGCCAATGTGCTTGCCCTACTGCAACGTCAGCCTACTACCGTTTGTGTGGAGCCATCTGCATTTGCCTCTACATTGGCCTAGGGTATTTCTGGCGTGCCTCCTCTGCCTCTATAGCTTCTCCAATGCCGCCCTCTGGCGCCTCCATCCGGCGTTCCCTCAATGATACTCCTGCTTGTGGCTGAGACTCCATCGAGGAACTCTACGTTGTCTTCGCCACCTCCAGCTCCAAATGCAACTACATTATCGCTGCCGCCTCCAGCTCTTCCGTGCTTCCTCCTCTCTTTTTGGTATCGCCGTTTAGGCCAGCTAGGGCTTCCACTACCATGCGCAAGTCGTCGTCACTGTCACCTCCCATTTGAACTTTTCTCTATCTAGAAGAAAAGAGAAGAATTATTGGGCTCCCTAACCATTATGAACCATTATCCCTGTATCTTGCTCTAGTCTATATAAATTCATGCACCCCGCTTCCTCTAATCTAAGAACTCTAGGGTTTCCAACAAACCTAATTGTCAACATTTCTTTTGGTCTGAGAAGGAAATCTAAATTATCATTTCACACCCGAAAGTCTAAAATATATGTATAACATTTTACTTTCATCATCACAGCCAGCAACGAATATCCATCCAATAGAAATCCTTATTCATCGATGAACACCATCGACAGCACCATCAACATAGAAACCAGACGTATAGAAGTAGAGAGAGAGTGAAACAGATTACTGGGCGGTGGGAGGGCGACTGAGGAGAGAGAGAGGCCGGACATAGGTGAAGCCGGAGAAGTTGCCGGAACCTGCTACGGGGCTGGCGACGGGGGAGTCGACGAGGGAAGCGGAGGTCCAGCGCTCGTCGAAGTTGGCCACGCAGAGGTTACTGGACACGTTAGGCCTGAACCCCGGCACTATCTCGCGCGCATCCAGTCTCTTCCAGTTCACGCTCTTGAACCACCGATGCCCCTTTATCTGTCCGCTTGCCAGTCGCTTCTCTGGCTCCTTCTGCAGCAGCTGCATCACCGTTCACCGTTACAAAGTGAACATCTTCAGAAAGGGAAAGATAGACGATATCGCGAGAGAGAGAAGATCGGGGGCGTATGGATTCTATCGGCGTGTTGAGATATAGAAGAAAGACAGTGTGGGATGAGAGAGAGAGAAAGAGGGAGGGCTTATCAGTAAAATTACCCCCTTGAGCAAGGAATGAGCGTCGCTGGATAAATAGCCAGGCAGTTTGATCTTTTCCTTAATGATCTTCTGTTGAATCTTATCTCGATTCCCGCAGAAAGGAGGCTAACACGGTCGAAAAAATAAACAGTCAGCGTGAAGAAATTTTCTAGCATTAGACTCTCTCTATCACAAACACACCGCATCTACAAATCTATCTCGTCCCAGCTCTCTCTATCAAGCACACCATCTATTATCTCTCTCTCCCAGTATCAATCTCCCTCTCTTGGACACAAACGATATCTATAAATACTAGTCCAATCTCTCTCTCCTGCACGTAGAAAATCTATAAATACGTATGATCTCATCCCTCTCTATCTCTCTCCATCACACATATTCCATCAATATTTTTATGTATTCCTCTCTCCCCCACTCTTTCTCCTCTCTTTTCTTCACATCTTCTACTTTAAGGCAAGAAAACTTCACTCTGGTTAAAAAAAACATATAAATATATCTAGGACTAACCTTTCCAGTGAGCATCTCGAACAACAGGATCCCCACGCTCCACCAATCAGCCGCCTTATCATGCCCCTTTCCAAGTACAATCTCAGGCGCCATATACTCTACCGTCCCACATAACGAGTTCGATCTCGTGTTCTCCTCAAATTCCTTTGCCAGCCCAAAATCCGTCAACATGGCCTACAATATCTCACACGCCAATAAATATAACAAAAGCACTGAAAATATTCGTTTGAAAATTTGCCTTTCCTTACATGCCCATCAGCATCGAGAAGAATATTCTCTGGCTTAAGATCCCTATGCATGATCCCATTGGAATGAAGATGAGATACTGCGGACACAATCTCTGCCCCATAGATGCGTGCCAGATCCTCACTGAAAGTTGGCAGAACAAGAATAATTAATTTATTAGTTGATTACTAATTATGAAAAATGGTTCCTTTGGATCTACCTGAACATGACGTGGCGGTAGAGTTGAAAGAAGAGGTGCCCCCCATTGACGAAGTCAAGTACAAGATAAAGTCTGTACTTCGTCTGCCCATAAACAGAAAAAAGGACTTAACCAAAAACGAATTGGTATTCACTTCTTTCATTTTGACGGAAAAGTACCAGAATTAAGTGTGGTTTAGAAAATAAGCACGTATTTTACAATAGCAAGGGATACTTTCGTTTGTGACTGCCTCTATAGGCATCCATTTTACAATTCATGAGCTCTTCTACCCTAATCCAATGTGGGGGCTACTTCGACATCATCATTAGTTCTATAAAACATCTCATACCTGAAATGAGTATCTGAGTTGAACAATGAATGGATGATCAATCTTTGTGAGTATATCTCTCTCCGCTTTCATGTACTCCGCATGATTCTTCTCCATGATCTTATCTTTCCTCATGACCTTCATTGCATAAATTTCTGACGTGCCCTTCTTTCTCACTTGGAAAACCTTACCAAATGCTCCTTGCCCCACAAGCTTCAAAACTTCGAAGTCCTCCAGCCCCACGCCTTCAACGTTCTCTGTCAAACTTTCCTCAGAAAACTCATTTGAACTTCTCGCTGTCTTTACTTCTGACTCCCCGGATTCATCCTCTAGAAGCCTCAGGGCATCCTCTTTGTGTATTGTGAGATTAGTGAGTTTTACGCATGTGGGACCCACAAGAGAATGAGATCTGTGATGAAGAACCTCTGGATTGTCGTAGATGCTTCCATTGATGTCTGATGTAGGATCTGAGTTCAGGCCATCCCCTTCGACTGAAGATTGTTGAGGAAGAGGACCGAAAACATCAGAGAAATCAAACTCAACGAGATCCTCCGGAACAGCATGGGGGATCTGAAGCGGTGTGATGGATTGCTTGTTCAGAATTCCAAATCTTGAGATTTGGGAAGAAACCATCTTGTATGGTGATGAAAAGGTGGAGGGATATTAATTTTGTAAAGGCTATGGCTGGATCCCGTCAAACGGACTCGGATTCCTTATAATGGCCTTGAATAAATGGAAATTTATGTAGAGGATGGGAGCACCAAGGAATCCTGGGAGAGAGCAGAGAAGAGTCGAGAACAACTCAACCTTGTTTCCCGATTTACAGGAAACGGTAGGTGCTACAATTCTCTTTGAATTCATGAAGAACTGAGTGATTACAGCTGCATAAACAAAGTTAGGAAGTAAATCAGGAGTACCCGAGAAAATTGAAATTTGGCGAACTGAAAAGTAAAAGAAGATATCGATGAATAGAAAACAGAAAAGGGATGCTACAGTCTATGCATGTAGATGCTAAATCAAAAAGTAGAGCTTTTTCGAGATAATTCTATTTATATTCTACTATTTTACTCGCTTTTCAGTTAAAAAAACCTAAATCGAATTAGGATGGAGTCAAATTCACCTCAAATAGGAATATAAAATAAATCTAGACCCCTTTATTCCATTGTATCCGATTCAAATCCCATAAAAACTTGACGTTGTCGTCGTAATTAGATGTAGCTTAAAGATTCGGAATTAATATAGAAGGATAACCAAAGAAAAACCCATCAACAAATCCAAATTCTGAATTAATAGAGTCGACATAAACGAGAATTTTCAAACAAACAAAAAACCTCTACATCGAGAATAGAATATCGGGAATTGGGGGAGAAAAACTCGGATTCAGCGATTTTTCCAGATGAAGGGAACGAGGAAAAACACAGACATTCGCAAACCTTTTTTTCCCGATGTCGGGGGACGCGTTTGGGATTTTCGTCGACGGAAAGAACACGTGGGTTCGATCTGGAATTTCGGAGCCCGCCTTCTGTCCTCTTAAACTGGCGTGCGGAGCAGTTTCGACACGTGGCGATCAGTCACTCGCCGTTTCTCGCCAGCCAAATCGTGGCGGAAAAGGGTATGCTAACCTCAAAGGAATATGCGGCTTTTAAGACGGTTTTACCCCTTTTCATTTTATTATCTACGTTTATGCCATTTAACACGGTGATTTATTATGTGATTATCAGGAATTATGTGATTTATTATGTAGCCCGCCGCCTGTCGTCCGGTAAAAGCGGCGAGCAATCTTGACACGTGGCGATCAACCATTCGTTATTTCTCGCCGGCCAAAGGGAATATGCAGCGACGAAAGACGTTTTACCCGTTGTTTATTTCAGTATCTACATTTCTGCCATTCGACCTGGCGCATTATCTGGAATTTCGGAGCCTGCCTTATTCCTTCCTCTGAACATCTCGCGTGGCTAAAAGGACGTTATCTCGCCACGTGGCGACTTGTCATCCGTTACTTCTCGCCAGCTGAATCGTGGAGGAGAAGGGAGGCTAACCTTAAGGAGTAAGCAGTGGTATGAGGCGGATTTATCCCTCGTCTATTTCGGTATCTACGTTTCTGCCACTAAACTCGGCCCATTATCAAGCGATTACGATTTCTTCGCTCAAAATCATTCGGTGATTGAAAATGCTACAAAAAGGGACATCCTTGACGTTCAGATTAAAGTCTTCACATTGACCGCAAGCTGAGAAATGTAACCTAGAATTTCAAATAATTTTTTTAATAATTAAATGTTTCATGTGCACATGAAATTATCAAATAAAATCTATCATTTCTTCGCTCCGATGAGTAATCCAGCAGAAAAATGACGGGAAAAAAGGGGAGACAATGCGATGTTCAGCGTCAAATGTTAATGATACTCATTGGAAATTTTACTGAAAATAGTTTGCCCGTGTAGACAGAATTAAATGGCAATGAAAGATCCAAAAAGGAATGAGAATGACGTCCATGAATGATTCATGAGAATCTGACAGAGAGTAAGAGATTGGGAAGACAGACATACCTTTGGAAGAAAATTAAATCATCTCTCGAACATGGGCAACTGTGGATTGAAAGAAGGTACATCTTGCTGAATCGTCTCTTAATTTTCATTCACACTTGGTAGAATCGATCCACGCCACTTCCATAAATGATTTTTTTTTTTTTGAATGTGTGATCAAGACAGAGAGAGAAGCGCCATAGAATATATACAGTGCGGGAATGATCGGGAACAGGTTTTTAGTTTTGGTGCTACTTGCAAGGCCCACCGGGGATTTCAAGGTTTAGTCGCTAGAAAGATATGCTTGGCAGTAGGGAATGGAAGTTTGGGTTGCCGGATAGTTGGGTCGCCAATCAGATCGTCTATCTAACAATCCGGCAATCCAGATTGAAGTGGGGCAAAGAGGTTGCATCGGGGGGCAGCGTGATTAGAGCACCGCTGTAACAAGATTTCTGCCGTCATGGGACAGGGATGGCGGCGGCGGCGGCGGCGGCGGCAGCGACAGCAAGAGGCAGCGGCGTCTCTTTCTCTTTCCCTCTCATACGTCCTGCTCTCTCACACTTGTATCGTCTTGATTCCGACGATCCAGATCGACGATCGCCAAATTGCGACAACCCAAGGATCGACGTCGTTCCGGACCAGATAGTGGCTCGATCCAGATCGAAGTTTGAATTTCTGGATTATCGGATTGACGATCATGATCGCCGATCAAGCAAGATCGCCGATCAGATCATGTTTTGATTCTAAAATAATCGGATAATGAGGACAAACGAAGGAGAGGGGGAGAGAAAGGGGCATAACTCTGAGTCGATATTCTTATTATTAAGAATTTGATGTATGCATGGATTCTCAATGATTAAGAGATACGTGTATGTGTGTCTATGCTCAAATGAGGTAATGAGAGACAATATGAAACATAAAATGATGTTCATTACTTGTTTTCCAATGGATCCTAGGAAAGCTACTAATATCATCAATCTAATATGGCATGATGGTTGGTGATCTGATTGTTGATCATCATCTAATCGGCAATCATCGGGTTGATCAAAATGCAACCCCTATGATCATGCATATGACCTAATCATCTTGGGATGAACATCCTTCTTGATGTAGGCCAGAATGTAGCCCATGAACCCACTTTGTATTATTCTGGGCCTATTTATATTGGAGGCCCATTTAATGCTTATTGGGCCAAGGGAGCATCCCTAAGACCTGACACATTTGTCAGAAAATCTCCTTTGGACCAGAAATATTTATGACATGCATTGGAGAGTACAGATATCTTTGTGGAGAGGCCTGACAAGGCCTAGAAGATTCACTTTTGCTTTTGTCACTTCTATCTCTGACACATGCATGCCGTCAGAGTTATATTTTCAAGACTTTTGTGTTATCTTTTCATGGGTCTTGTTACTTGGACGACCCTTCACTTTTTGAGGCCTATATAAGGCCCCCCATTGTAACACTTGAGCTCACAATTTGAAGTTATTCTCTTTTGAGAGCTCTGCTTTCTTTTTGAGTGTTCTCCTGGTTAGAGAGTGCTCTGTGCTTGTGGATTCAAGTACACCCCCTTGTGGATTCAAGGGTTGAAGAGGTTAGTTCTGTGGATTCAGATACTAACTCTTCTTGAACACCAAGGCTTGTGGATTCAAGTCCTTGTTCTCCTGTGTTCCTGTGCTAAGGCTGCGTCACTTCTACCATGAAGGATCTCTTCAATCAATAGATCAACTTTATGATGGAACTTGAGTATGCATCATGATTCATCAGCATAATCAGATATATAAAATAAAAGTAAACTCGTACCTGAATTCACGTGATGAATCTTCATCGTAGTAGATTTCTGTAGTACAGAATAGTCTTCTTGAAAATCCCCAAGATAACCTCCTGATCTCTAGAGGAAATGGGATTCTCTCTAGAGGGTTATAGCATTGGGTTACTCAAGTGGACCATAGCCTCCTATTTATAGAGAGTGGGGAGAGCATAAGCCTCTAATAAGTAATTATTCAGTCCATTAATGACTAATGACTAATTTAATTACCTCTACATATAATTAACCTCCACACACGTAAATGAATGTCTTAATCCCTATATTAAACATAATTAAATTACTTAATGGGATTAAATGATAGCTAATCCACAATAATACATAACTATGTCCACTTAATACAGATTAGACTTAACACTTTATTCTTCGAGGAACGTTCAATCACAATTAATTAGATCAAACTTAAGATTTCAATTAATCATAACATTTCTTAGTGGGGTGAATTAAATATTTGAAGCTGAGAAATGGCTAGTTGATCATGTGGGATGTTCTAAACTTAAGGTGTATCCTTTCCCCTAAGTGGCCTTTTGATCTTAATTTTTTATTACTAGTCATAGAACCCAACAGGTCAGCCAGTTTACAAGAAAAAATGTTGATCCCTAATCAGATCTCTTAAAACAAAAGATGAGTAATTTATTTTCCATATCACCAGTTTTTTAAGGAGGAGAGATGATACATAAATAGATAGTGTTAGGATCAGTAGATGTCATCAAATCTAGACACATGCATTGTATCACCACAATCAGATCATCCTATTAGACCTCATCAATATTAGAGGTCCTATGGTGACATATATTCACACTGATGGAGGAGAGAAACTAGAAAGAGGTTGAATTTAATATGAATCATCTAATTGATGTGTCTTGGTGCAAGCATTGAGATTGCACCACGTGTCCTATTGTCATTCATCTAGAAATGGTGCCCTTGAGCATGTTTTCTTTTTTCCCCCTAATTTTACTCATGATTCATGGGGAAATAGTAAAAGACTATGCCCTCCTTTTTCGGCCACTTGTTTCCTCTTCATGTATGATGTAGCCCAAGATAGACCCAAGAATCCATTTCTGGTTTGGCCTATACAGCCCACTTTGTAGGGCCCGATCAAGCCAAGGTGAGAATCAACACTTCCAAGAATGGCATTAAATGATGCTTTATTTCTTCAAGAATTTTTTGTTAATGATTCTTTTCTACTTCAAAGAATCTGTATTTGGGGCTTCATAAAAATTCCTGGAAGCTTCTTTATTACTTGTTCATTTTTAAGAATATGTTTTCCAACACATGCATGTTATCATAATTTTTTTCTATCATTTTCAAGGTTATTGTTTGAATGACCATTGAGGGTCATATAATGCCCCCCTATAATTATTTTGGGTAGAATATGAGGTTATTGTTTTTTTATATAGCTTTGCTTTCTTTCTTATGAGTGTTCTCCATGTTTGAGAGTGCTCCAATATTCATGGATTCAATTACGACTCTGATGAAACTTTTTTGTGCGGTCGTTGAAAATACACAAATGTGTATCAAAATAATTACCAAACTTACCGATTTAAAGTTTTGATCAATAATTAATTAGTATAATGGTGAATAAAGGGTTGAATCTATTGAGAAATAGGGAATTTTGAGGTATTCTTAAAATTCAATTAAATCAAATGATGAATTTAGGTGAAAAATTAGGGATTTTAGTAAACTTGGAAAGAAGACTCCAAGACAAATCCATGAAATCAAAAATCGTTCGATTTGGATCAATATTCATGGAGAAATCAATGAGCGAAATCAAGGTAGAAAAAGTGATCGCGAAGAGAGAGAATTTGATAAAATTTCTAAAAATTAATCTAATTTAAGATTCAAAATTAAAATCCACTGATAAATGACAAAAGATTAGGAGAAAAACACATAATCTAACCCAAAATCACACTCGAAATGATCCAAGTGATAGCCAGATCAATGGCTTTTCATTCTGCATTTTCGAAAACGAATAGTGAACATTTAAGATTTGAAATCTCTCTATTCTTTCATTGCAATCTTGATTTGAACCACTCCCTGGACACAATAATGAGTCTACAAGAGGAAGAAATCAAAAGTATTTAAGGATTGAATTGTCTAAATAGTTCGATTACTCGAAATATCCAATAATACATTTTTCTTCGAAGAGAGAGAGTATAAATAAGCAAAATTTGGGCGTAGCCATTGGATTTGGCTGTTGATCTTCAATCAATGGCTTAGATGAAATGCTAGGATGCAAATCATCTTCATTAAGTCTCATCCATTCGATTGAAAATGAAGCGTTGAGATTTCGACAAGTCGTGAGTGAACTTAGATAGTCCTGAAACGTCTACCATTTGATCTTCATCGAATGCTTGAGATGTTGCCACGCGTTCAAGGAGTCCATCAGGCACATTCAATCCTAGCTGTTATAGCTCCTCAAATGAACAGCTAGGATTTAATCACAATTTATTATGCGAATCATCGTCGAATTGTAGTGCACTACATACCCCTTTACTTAAGTGATTATTAGCGGTTACAATTAAACTTGAAAATCTGATGCCCCTCGTTTCATCATGTCACCTGCGATAAAATAAAATAAAAGATAGTTCCACATGGCAAAAATGACAGTGCAAATCGTGTATATAAGGGGTGCGATTGACCACTAATCTTGAAAAGGATGCTTAACAACTAATTATTCACACACGCATGCACATACGCGTGCGCCATGTGGTATGTGCATACGTCACCAAGCGGTGACATGCAATAAGCGTTGTTGTGTCAGATGCCATGTCAACGCGTGAAATAAAATTAATTTTTTTAGAAATAAACTCAAAAATAAATCCATAAAAATCTAGAAAAATTCATTAAAAATTCTAGACAAATCCCTAAAAATTAGAAATTTTAGAAATTTTATAAATTTCAAAATATAACTTCAAATTAATCCAAATTTATTTTGTTGGATCATAAATTAAATAATTTATCATTCTAAAAATTCAAATTTCATAAATAAAAAGACAATAATTTTTTTTAAAAAAATATACTCATTTCTTTTAGAAAATAAATCTAAAAAAAATAAATGGGTGTATAAAAAAATATATATTTCTGATTATTTGACATTAAAACTTAGTAATAATCTCAAATATAGATGAGAAACCCACTCTAAAATATATTCTCTAATTATGTATAATTATCCATAAACGGTTTCAATTTGATATTATAACTCTAAATTGCATAGAATGATAGATATGCACTCAAAGTATGATAACATGCATAAGAATAGAATACTTTATGCCTTAAATTGCATTAATAATTTTATGATTACCAGTATAAGTTGCATGTTATCAGACTCCTTATGGTTTTAAGGGTTGAAGAGGTTAGTTCTCACAAAATTTCAAAATCTAACTCTTCTTGTTCTACAAGGCTTGTGGATTTTGGCCATTGGTATATATTGTTTGTGTGCTAAGTTTGTATCAATGTACCACATGAAAAAAACTATGGCAGCAATGAATAAGAAGTATCATACATCAAGACTATAAGGCTTCCAACGAGAGATGCACCATCTAATCTTCTTAATTATTGTCCACAACGGTGCTTCATTTGGGCCTTAGTCCCATATTGGAGAAATCTCTTCTTTTATAATCTTGTATTATGTTTACGGAGGCATGCAGTGCTTTTGTTTTCATCTATCCATGATCCAATCACTTTGAATAGTGTGGTCAGTCAAGGCCCTCTTGGTGCACCACATGTCCTTGCCACTTTAGGCTTTTGAGGATAATATTCTTGAAAAATGTCAAAAGCTTAGTTTATTCATAAGATTGAATTGAATTACCTATAGCCATTAAATGTAATTGACCATTAAGGCACATGTGTGTCACCACCTATGTGCCATGTACGCATGCTTTGCAAGCACCACATGATGCTCCTTACCACTCGTGCTTGGGCAGGCCTTCCAAGTTTGCTAGAGCTGCCACATGTCATCATGTCAGAGGCATGGATGCCCTTTTGAAAACTAAAGCTTATAAAATTCATTAAAATAAAATTATAAAAATTCTATAAAATTCATAGACTTCAAAAAACCACATATTTCCATCTAGAAAACATTTTACCATGAATTTTTAGCCATTCCTCATGTCACTATAATTTTAAAAAATAGATAAATATGGCATGCATTCTAAGGCATGTGATTTAACTTGAGAGGGAAAACTAGGTTCTTTATCATCTTCTTGTTTTTCTTCATTATTCTCTACTCTTGAGCCATGTAGACATGAAAACTTAGGAAATATGCTTAATCCAATATTTTCGACCATGACATGGGTAAACACAATTAATGGGCTGAAATAATCCCAAATAACTACCAAAAATCATTTAAGTGAAATTACATGATGAATGCAAAATTTTATAAAAACATGATAGCATACATTGAGCTGACATTATATTCATTAAAGTAGTTAATAATGTTTAAATGAGATGAAAACACATTATTGCAAGACAAGATCATGCAATAGTCAATAAAGTCCAAAAGTACTTGATTGATGATAAGGTTTAGTATAATCAGTGAATAAGAGTATGAATCTATTGATAATTAGGGTTGGCTTTTAGAGTTCTTAGAATTCATTGAAAATAGATAATCAAATGAGGTGAGAAAACAGGAAAAGAGGTATTTTTAGAAAGTACGCATAATTAAATTTTTCCAATGAATTAAATTACATGCAATTTGGATTTAAAAGAACAAAAAATTGAAGAGAGAAGTTAGAGAGAGAAAATAATAGAAGAGGAAAGAGAAAATGCTGAAATTATCTTAATATAAGATTCCAAACATCAATCCACACCTTTATAATTAAAGATTAAATATTTTAAAAAAACTATACCAACCCAAAAATGCCCACGAATTGATACAATTAATCACCAAATATAAGGTTTTTCATTTTGTGTTCTCTTGGAAAAAATTCAAGATTTAAGCAACAAGTTCTCCCTATTTTTTCAGTGCAATCTTAATTGGAAGTATGCAGTCAAAGTTACATGGAGTATACAATACAATCCAAGCAAGAGACCTCAAGAAAAATTGTCTAGAGGGGTTCAGTTATTCAAAGTTTCATGAGATGTTTTTTGCCAAAAGAGAGAGGGACTGACAAGTGAAAAATTGCAGTAATTGAAAATTCAAGTTCTCATATAAAATTATACTCTACTCTTTGAATTGATGTTAAATCTAGAACAACAGTGAGTTTAGGTTGAATCTATAGGGATGAAGGTTAAAAGATTAAAATTAAGGTTTGTTTTTTATAATTTTGGATGAAGACAATAGAAAAGATCTCTAAAAACATGAGAAATATGAGAGATGTGATGAATCGATGGAGCACTTCCAAATCTCTAATCGAAAGTAAAAAAATTCTTGATTCGAAGGGAAAATAGTGAATTAGGTTTAAAAAGAAGTAAGAATTGAAAGAATGTAATTCTGGTTTTGGATTGAAAAGAAATCACCCTAATCTAAAAATCGTCCAAAGAAACGTAAAAATCTCTATTTTTTTTGCTGCATTATTTTAAGCCAGCCATTATATGAAGATATAGAGCAAAAAGATAAGTTTGCCCATAAAATTTCAGCTCTAAACTCTAATGGGGATCATGAGATATCATGATTTCAAATGGAGCATTTTTGGCTGTTGATCGTACCTTAAATAATGATTGATGAATCACCAGCCATGTGGTTAACCTTGATCAGGATTGAAGGGCATTAAAAATTGTGCCACGTGTCCATCGTTGATTGTTCGTGCCTTTAAAAAACATTAGAATCAACGTCGGCCATTTGATCAAGCCCTTATCAAAGATGTGGCATCCATGATTACAACATGTGTCGTGTTGTAACTCTTCAAAAAGAGAGAGAAATTTAAGTGAGATCTAAGCCTTTGATCTTAGAAGAATTGCAGGAAATTGAGAGAGAGGGAGGGAGGGAGAGAGAGTGTGTGACTGTGAAAAGTGTGTGTGAGAGGGAGGGAGATAGAGACTCTGCGACAGTTTCTTGCAATTTTTCTCCAGTTGGCGAGCCAAGAATCAAGTCTTTCAAAGTTGACAAAATACAAGGACATTACGGAGAGCAATTTTTGTTATGACATCGCTACAACTATTGACGAGACTATGAAGCTCATTAATGTTGTAATTGGTGCTCATATTCAGGAGATAGCAGCGAGGAGGGAAGAAGTCACAAGTTTTGATACACCTACGGAGAAAAATATGACATGCACGGGAAAGCAGGCTAGAATTACGCTCACATATTTTATTACTTTAGTGAGGAATGCAGAATTGGATACCCATTGTCTTGGTAAAAAATGTTGGGGCAATTTCATTTTCCAAGAAGTGCAGGTGTAGCCAAGGATTATCTCTCCATTTGTGCAACTAGCACACCCTCTGAGCCTATCTTCTTTGTTGAGAGGTCCATTGTTACATATCAACGGTTCTCTTAAAGGTGGAAATAGCAGCAATGTTAATGACATTGCAATGTTGGAATAAAGATAATGATTTCGAGACTGGTGAAATTTATATTTCCGTTGTTTAGTCGTTGACTAGGGGTCGTTCCATCATGACGTCTTACGTGTGAGGTGCACGCACATCAGACGGCAATGAGACTGAATTAAAATCCTCACACATTTCTCCGCGCATCGGCAATCATGGTGGCACACAAGGCAAAGAAATCGAGTCCCGCTACTCCACTCCACCATTGAGGAATCACCGATATTAATCAAGTTTTTCTAGTCTTGTTCGATTTTTGAGGAACCTTTCTTACAAGTCTTTCTGATGAAGAGGAAAGCTTGTCATCCAAGATTGACATCGGCTTAGAAATGGCCACTTGAAGAACAGTCGTAGATCAAAGAAATCCGACGTATGAATTGTCAGTCCAAGACCGACCCTGCATTTTGGATCAGACCGAATTGGGATCGAGACCATTAGGGGCCCATTTTACAGGACCGACAGTCTTGGTCCAGTTTGGTTAACCGACCTTCCATCAGTTTTTGTTGAACCCGATATATAAGGACCTATGTACTCTCCTTTTCATATGCAATTCTAGGGTTTCTTGCTCTCACCGTCAACATGGTATCAGAACCATAAACTCCAATTGCCACCACCGTTGCCATTGGATGCTATATTCATCATTCCCGGCACGCCACCTCCTCCCACTCCTGTACAATCTCTTCTCCAACATTGTCTATAGCCATCACCATTGTCGAACCTTCTTGTCGTCGATACTGCAGGTGCCTTCCGTCACTCCGTTCTATCTAATGCTTCGCAATGTGCGCCTTTTGCAAGACATCTTCTACTCTATAACATCTGGCATTTTATGCCACCCACTGCTCCATGGCTGCCCACCGCGCAGCGTCGTCTGTTGCTTTGCTCTGGATGGTGCATTTATAGACCTGTCATCCTAGCAAATGACAAAGTCTACATCAATAATCTATGGCTTTGTTTGTGGATTCTATGTCCTCTTCGCACTCTCTGGATCCAAGTTCCAATGCTTCGTTACTACTCATCCTAGCACATTAGGCCGACACTCAAGTGATTATCCCGCCTATAGTGCTCCCAACTCCATTTTTCATCCACACCTTGTCTTTTAATTATAGCACAACTTATTGATTTTTCTTGACATAATTACGTAGCATGAGCTTCTAGTTTTGAGCTCTTTCTTGAGTCTCACAGCCATCATCATCCTCTCATAGAGGACCTCTACCACTTCGCGACCCGTCTTATGTCTCTAGGTCACAATTCGACTAAACCATTATCACTTGGAGGCTTCACAACATTGAGCAGAGCATTGTCGAGTCTCTCGCGTGCATCAAGTCAGCACGCTCTCTTTGGCAAACCCTAAAAATAATGTATGTTAATCAGACAAACATCAGCCATGTGGCGGAGATCTTTGAGTCTCTTCTCACTTTCAAGCCTGCCGATCTCTCTCTTTAGGCCCATTATAGTCACTTGCAAGCCTTACTTCTAGATGTTTACCTTTATCAACCTCCCACCACAAATCTTATGGCATTGAAGTGTTATTGCGAGGAGCTCTATGTTGGCATCTATCTCTATGGGCTTCATTCCTCCATCGTTTCTCAAATTATGGGCTCTCTTCTCTATGGTGACCATGTCCCTAGAATCACTACCATTTTCTCTATTGCTCTTTGAGTCACGACTAGTACACCTTCCCCCCCCCTCTATTTCACTCCAGGCGGTACGAATTCTCCCTCAGCAATGATAGTTTCTGCTCCTCGAGCTCGCGATGATGGCAGTCTCCCTCTTCGCTTTGATGGCAGCTGATAAGCGTAAAAACGCGGTCGTTGAATGCGCACTTTTACGTATCAAACAAAATTTATAACTCAACTCTTCAAATATGATTTTTAAATTAGAACAGTGGCAAGTCGAGGTCGAATCCACAGGGAGGAAGGTTAAGAGATTGAAATCAGAAGATTATTTTTGGTATTTTTAGATTTAGAAAGCGGAAATGATGGTGAAAGGAAGAAAATGAGCACGGAGATGAAATGAATCGAACAAGTGCTTCCAAACTCCTTGCGAAGATTGAAAACCTTTGATCGACGGTGGAAATTTCGTTTTTAGGGTTTATAAATGTGGAAATGTGGATGAACAGATGAAGAAAATGGAAGAAATGGATAGAAAACGATCCTAATCTAAAGATTCGTGATGAAAATACGATCTAGTGATGCTCCCTAATAAAAACATACCTTCGAGAGCCGTATATGTCGCCCGGACTCGGCGTCTTGCATCCAACACGAAGAATGAATAGAGAAGGGAAGAAACTCACTGAGAATGAAGTTCAACACATGAACAATGATCTATCGTTGCTTTCTTTCCTTCTGGCTAGCCAATGCTAGAAGCAAACAACAAAAACACTGATAACCCTAACTTTTTCGTCTCAGAACTTAAATCAGCCCTAGCAAATTCGTGGAGCTTGAAATGACGATCATGCCCACGAAATTTTAGCTCCTAACTCCATCAGGATCGTCGGATATCAAGGTTTTAATCTGGAGCATTTATGGCCGTTGATCTCATCTTCTCTCTCCTCCAATCGCGCCGGTCAACCCGCTCCCACCGGTCAAACTTCGCTGAGTCACACGCTAAAAAAGACAAAAATAAAGTTTAAACGCTTTCACTCTCTCTCCTCTCTCTTCTCCGCTATTCTCTCTTCTCTCATTTCTCTCTCTTGGCGGAAGGAGTTGTTCGCGGAGAATCATGGAGAGGGAGAAGAAACTCCTTCCGCCTCTCCTCGGCGACAGAAAATTTTCGTCGCGGGAGAGAGGGAGAAGGGGGAAAGAGAAGAAGAAGAGAATGAAGAGAAAGAGGAATTTCCGACGGAAGTTCCCGGAAAGAGATGAGAGAGGGAAGAAGGAAGGGAGAGAGACGAGAGAGGGAGAGAGAGGAAGGCAGCGAGAGGGAAGAGCGATCGGGAGAGGAGAGGAGAGATTGTGGAGATTGTGGAGAGTGAGGGAGAGAGAGGAGAGGAGAGGAATCCGGAGGGAGAGAGAGAGGAGGGAACTCCTCTCGCGCGACGGAAATTATTTCCGTCGCGAGAGAGGGAGAGAGGAGAATCTCCCTCTCTCCTTTCCGCACGCACGCGTGCGCGAGGAAGAGGAGAGAAGGGAGAAGAGCTCCTCTCGCGACGGAAATAATTTCCGTCGCGAGACGGAAGAGAAGAAAGAAA
This sequence comes from Lemna minuta, assembly GCA_024174645.1. Lineage (NCBI taxonomy): Eukaryota > Viridiplantae > Streptophyta > Magnoliopsida > Alismatales > Araceae > Lemna > Lemna minuta. The sequence goes on from CM044108.1 coordinate 15,805,610, forward strand.
TGAAAAGAAAAAGAAAGGAGAGGGAGGAGAAATCTCCCCCTCCTTCTGTAACGCACGCGCGCGTGCGGGAGAGTAAGGGGGAGAAGTTCTCCTCGCGACGGAAATTCTCCGTCGAGAGAGAGAAACTGGGAGAGGAAAATGGAGGAAAGAGAGAGGCTCGCGAAATGGAGGATGAGGGAGAAGTTCGCTGGAGAGAGAAAGAGGAGAAGGAGAAGGAAGAGAAAGAAAAAGAGAGAGAGGTGAGGAATTTCTTTTCCTCTCGCCTCTCCTCGCGACGGAAATTCCGTCGCGAGAGAGAGAGCGAGGGAGAAGCAATGAGAAACGGGAGAGAGGGAAAGAGGGAAGAGAGGAGATAAAAAGAGAGAGAGAGAGAGAGATAAAAAGAGAGAGAGATAGTTTCCTCTCTTTTTATATATTTCTAAATGTTCTTGATAAATGCATTTTAAATGCATTTTTATAAATACACTTCATATATATTCTTATGTCAATAAATACAGTTTATAGGAATTTCATTTAATAATAAAATAAAATTGTATTCTTGATTAATCCATTCACTAAATGCTCATAAAATGCTACAAATTTATGAATAATCAAGAATATCCTTTAAACATAGAAATGATTAATTTAATCATTTTAAATCATGATAACATGCATTTATGATTATATTTCAATGAATAAATGCATAAAATGCATCATATTAATGCATGAAATTGCATGTTATCAGCAGCCGTCCTCCTCGTGGGCGCTGCCGCAACTCCTTTCTGCCATATCCTCACTACAGCAAGAAAGATCATCCTATAAATAAAAGTTGGAAGCAATTTGACAAGCCCCATACAAGCCAAGTGATTCTGACTCCTTTGGCTTCCCTTTGCCTAGCACCGCCCAACATCCTTGTTCCCTAATGTCATGTGACCTTGATGTCAACTGAGTATGACATGCTCTGCCCCCTAACGAAGCATTTTATACGCTAGTTAAAACACACAAACGTCGGTCAAATAAAATTTATAATTCTGAACTCACAATAACAAAGATATCAAATCAAGTAAAGTGTAAGTATCGGGTCGATCCACAAAGAACATGGTTGACTTTTATTGCAGAGTTGACTTGGTCAAACTTAGGTTTAATTAGGGTTTTAAAGAAGTGATAATGATACATAATCAATAGAAATGATCTAAATATATGAGATAAGATATTTTAAGACATTAGAAAACTGATTTTTAGAAGAAATATCAAAAGTCAAGGTCAAAGCGTCGACTTTGACCAATAGTTGACTTTTAGAAAATCAGAGAATAAAAAGAGCTTAAAATATTACGAAAATTAAATATTTAGAAACTAGAGAGAAAATGGAATTTATTGATATCAAATTTGTAATTTTTTGATAAGAATTGGATTTATTATGAATTATTGAAAATCAAAAATCAAAAAATCCCTAAATGAACACTTCAGTGTAAATCTTCAAATTGACTAACCAAATGATATCCAAATCTTGCAATTGATATATCAATAGAAAGCTAAAAAATAGAGAATTTCAATGAGACCAAAATTTTCAAATTCCAATTTATATTTTAAGAGTAATTAATCTCGCAAGTTAACACCCAAATTTAGATTGAAAATGAATAATAGTTGGTCAAACGTTAAATTGAGGGGGTCAAATGATCATAGAATTTCATGAATCTGCTATCCACGGAAAGCTGATGAAACAAGGAATTCAATGAAACCAGAATCAAGTTATTCGGAGTTAAGATCAAGAAGATATCCTGATTTCCAAATCAATGAAAATTTGAACCTAAATTGGGCAAAAATGACTTTTAAAGTGAAATTAACTACCTAAATCTAATCTAAATACAAATTACCGTAGGATAAATGATCGATTCACACTACTAACCTGATTGCCATGAAGATTTTGGCTTCAATTCACGCGGATTGAAGAGTATTGGCGCGGTTTCTTCCTCGGCGGATGTTTGGCGTTCAAGGGGAGAATTTGATCGAATCTAACGATTAATCACGATGAATCCTGCCTCAATTAGAATGCGATTGAGTCTAGATGTGGGGGAATCGTGATGAACTCAAGATCTTGCTCAAAAATTGCGTAATTGCTTCATGCGATTGAGTTAAGTAAAAGAGGAGAATACATTGGTTTTTAAAGAAGAATTCCTGCGAGAAACGCGGGCCGTCCAATTCGGTGGAGACCAATCAACGGCTGCAATCGTGCAACGATCATGGGCCATGATCCCACGTCCCACAATTGCATCATTTTTTGTCCATTCGATGAGGATCAGAGGCTCCTGATGCATCCACGTCACTCGTAAATAGTGGACACGATTGATAACATGCATTTATAACCTGAATTCTTACCCTAATTAACTCATATTCATGCTTATTTTATGTGAATATGATGCATGTTATCATACTTTTTAGGAATTTTCTCCATTGGCATGTCATTTCACTAAAGTTGATATTATGCATAAATTAGAGATAATTTCATGCTTAAAATATGATTAATCTTTTGTTTAATTTAATAGAAGTTAATCTCAGTGATTAAATGAGTTTTGACTTTAGTAAATGTTTGGAAGGATGACTTTAGGATGAATTTATGATTTAAAATGTTTAATTAGAACTTATTTAATGAAATTTTAATTCATCCTTATTTCTTTCTTGAAAACATATTTTAAATGACATGATATTAAAAAGAAAAGAATTTGTGATCCAATGGAGAAAATTTCGATCAAAAAGGAGTTGTATTTTGAGAAATATGAATTTCTGAATTTTTATACTATTTTTTCTGATTTTTATTTGATTTTTAATTGAATTTTTGAGTATTTTTTCTATTAAAAAAAATAGAAAAAGGGGGTAGGCTTACCGCGGAGCTGACGTGGCGACCGGGCCCAGGCGACGGGCTGACGTGGCGTGCGGGTCCACCGCGCCGTTACGACGTGGCGCTGAGGCCACGTGGCAGGGCGCGTGTGGTGCAAGTGGCGCTGACGCGTGGCAGGAGGCCACGCGGACGGTCCACGTGGGCGCCCGTGTGGGGCGCCACGTGGCGGCAGGGGGTTCGCATGTGGAGGGCCCACGGGTATAGTGGGCCCTGGCAAGTATTTTGGGGCGGTAACGCAATAAGCGTAAACCGCCCCCTAATTTATAGGGGAGCAAATTGTTTTTAATCTTCCGTGTGGGACTATGTTTCCACACGTTTCTTACCTGCAGGGCGACGTGGCGACGCGACGAGCGTCGGATGCGGGCGGAAACGCTGAGATCGCGTGGACCCGAGTCCACGCGATCAACAATCAGACACGTGTTGAATTCGAGGAGTAAGTGAAGATGATCGACGGCTCACCTTTAGACACGTGGCATCACAGGAAGCTTCCGATCGGCATCAATCGAAGGCTTTGCGTTGATCGCGATCGGACGGTCGCGATCGTTCGCGATTTTTGGAAACGCGTGGAGTCTTCCTGTGCGTCCGATCTCCATCACGCGGACGCCTGATCTTCATCAAGACGACCACGATCGGACGGCTGGCGGAGGGCTCGAAGCTTGATCGCGGCGCACGGGATTAACGAATCGTGATCGTTCATCTTACAGGATCGCCATCGGACGGTGCAGAGACGAGGTGGAAGAACCTCGCGATCGACTCGTGATCGCGGCGCGATCGAGCCGCAATCGCACGCATGCTTCCGCGGAATCGACTCCACTCGAGCCGACGAGGATCGATAGAGCTCCAGGATCACGATTGACGCACGATCGTGACCCGATCGCGGCTCGATCGTGGTCCAAACGTGGAGCTAAAATCGTGGAAATTGGAGGCCTTTCGACCGTGAAATCCGGTCAAAATTGACGCGGATTTGAAGCCATGAAGCCATGCAAAGGAAACCGCTTCCATGAAGCTTGAAAACCGCCTCCACGACCGCCTCTACAGCCCACGATTCCGGGCCAATTTCCCTCTTTAAAAACTCATGTACTCCTTCTTTGTTCTTCAACTTTTGATCGACTCGTGAAGAAATTAAGCGAGTTTCGAGGAAGGTCTTAAGTTCTCGTGATCCTCTGCTTCCAAGAGTGTAGAGACGTAACCATTGAAGCATGATAATCACGATTTCATCTCTTGATTTCATTGAATTTTCCCCTTGAATTCCGAACGTCCACGAGGAAGAATCCGAGCAAATTCGCTTCAATCCACGAGAATTGAGGCCCCATTCTTGCGGCAATCGGGTTAGTAGTGAGGTTCGATTGATTATCAAGAGGTAATTTGTATTTTTATTAGGTTTAGATCTTTAATTTTGCAAATTAGATCATAGTGTTCTTCATTTTCCCCAATTTTAGGTCCGAAAAGTTTCTGATTTTGAAAATAGGATATCTCTTTGATTATAATTCCAAATCACTTGATTTTGGTTTCATTGGATTCCTCTTTTCATCAGCTTTCCGTGGATAGCAATTTCATCAAATTCCGAGTTCATTTGACCTTTCAATTTAACGTTTGACCACGGACTGTTCATCTTTCATTAGAAGTCAAACGTTGACTTTCGGGGTCAATTAATTTTTATTGAAAAATCAGAATTTGAGAATTTCGGTCTTGTTGGATTCCTCTGGTTCTTAGCTTTCTATTGACATATAAATTGCAAGATTTGGATTTCATTTGGGCATTCAATTTGAAGATTTCCTCTGAGGTGTTTATTTCGGGGATTCTCTGATCATTGATTTTCAATAATTCATAATAAATCCATTTCTTATCCAAAAATTACAAAACTTATATCAATAAATTCCATTTTCTTTCTAGTTTCCAAATATATAATTTTCGTAATCTTCTGACTTGGTTTGATTCTCTGATTTTGCAGAACACCTACTGCTGGTCAAAGTCAACGCTTTGACTTTGACTTTTGACTTTTCTCTGTCAAATCCGAGATTTCAATTCTTAAAACTTCTTATTTACCTTATTTATATCATTTCCATATCTTAAATATTATTTTATCTTATTTAAAACTTGTTTTCAACCTAAGTTTGACCAAGTCAACTCTGCAATTAAAGTCAACCCTGCTCTCTGTGGATCGACCCGATACTTACCCAGTACTTGATTATTCTATCTTGTCTTTGTGAGTTCGGTTTTATAAATTTTGTTTGACCATCGTATTTGTGTTTTAACGACGCACAAAAACGACTCGTCAACGATCCCACGTCATAAAGTCCACAATCTTCTTTAATCTTCATTGTTCGATCTTCAATCTGATTGTCATGATGCATCCACACGTCTCCCCATGATGCGCCAAAATTGCGATGAATCACAACTGTCCGATGAAGCCATATGTCACACTTTATTCCGCCAATGGTGCGACTGAATCGCGATCGTCGGATTGTACTTATTCTTCATTTTGCGCACGTGTCATGATGATGATTGCGTGGACTCGGGTCCACGTGATCGACGCCCCTTTGTTTATTGCGATCGCATCTGACATCCACGGTACTGCCACATCATCTCCAAAAGAAAATCTCACGGGAACATAGTCCCACACGGAAGAAAAGGAGAGGAATGGCGACTATAAAAGGTGGGGCGGTATAACGCAAATGCGTTACTGCCCCAATACTCTAACCAGGGCCCACTAACCCGTGGGCGCTTCACCTGCTAGCTTAGTCACTCCTCATGCCACGTGGTGCCATCCGGGCGTCCGCGTGGACTCTTGTGGCTCTGCCACGCGTTTGTGCCACCTCTATGCCACTTGAGCGCCGCGTGGGCTTGCGCGGCTCTACCACGTGGCCTTGCGTGCCACGTCGCATCCGCGCAGGTCCCGCGTGCCACGTCAGCTCTGCGGGTCCTGCGGAAATTAACCCCCTTTTTTGCATTTTAACAATCGATAAAAAAAAATTCTAGAAAAATCCATAAAAATTTAAGAAATTCAAAAATCCATAACTTTAGAAATATAACTCCATTTTAATTCAAATTTTCTCCATTGGATCACAAATTTCTTCATCTTTAATATTATACCACCTAAAATAGAAATTTAAACAAGAAAATGGGATGGATTGAAAATAATATCAAGTCTTTCATTAAGAATTCTTTCTTTTAATCATCCAATCATTCTTTTCTTGGAATTAATCATTTTAATTATCTTCTAAAGTCAAAGTAAATCAGGGAAAGTAATGAATTTCTATTAATTTAACCTTGCAAAAGATTAATCATCAATAAAGCACATAATTAACCCTATATTATGCATAAATATGAACTTTAGTAGAATGGCATACCAATGGAGAATATTTGTAAAAATTAGGATAACATGCATTATAATTACATAAAATAAGCATGAATATTTGTTAAATAAGATAAGAATTTAAGTTAAATATGCATGTTATCACCCCCCCCCCCCCATGAATATTGACCCTCCTCTTCCAGTAGCCTCACCTCGCTTCCGATTCCCTCCATGTCAAGTATGTCTGCTTTGCTTGCTTCCTCTTTACCCATATCGATTATCGACTCGAGGGCTTCCTCTCGTATGATCGGGATTTCATTGCTCTTACCGTCATATCACCCTACCCCTTCCATCCCCATGTTACCATTGTCGATGGTCGCCCTTGTCTAGTCTAGGGTTGTGGTGATACTCGTGTCACTCATTCCATTTCTCTTCACCAAATCCTCTATGTTCTTGGTTTCCATGTGAACCTTCTCTCCATTAGTGTCATCACTTATACTCTTCTATGTATAGTTACCTCTATTAGTGTCATAATGCATTTTCTAGGATCTGTACATTGGACAGAGGATTGGTTTGGGCTGTGAGAATAGGTGAGGCATATATTAGCTAGTTTCTAATAAACCCTCGTTGGGTCTTCGGGCTCTTTTTGTTACATCTATTAATAATTCTTCCATTTTGTGGCATCGTCATCTATATTGGGTTCTAAGGTCGATAAACCTTCCAAAATTTTGATCAAAACATCAAATGCAGTGAAATATATTGAATCAGACATTCAAACTACCAATCCCCCAAGACCAAATAATCATATCATCTAGTATGTATGAGAAAACATACCTACAGGGTTTCCTTGAGGGATTTCTTGAAGCTATTCAAGTGTCTAGCCTAGCAGTATCCACACAATCTCCAAATGGTTAGATCTCCTCTTTGAAGCTCTTCACCAAGAGAGAAAGAGAAGAAATTATAGAATTCTCATAAGGCTTACATGTGTACCTTGAGTTGTGGCCATTCTCCTCCTATTGATAGACATTTGGTATAATTTTTCATAAAAAAATCCTCATAATTATGTATATATTCACCAATATTCATAGACCTTATGTGTGTGACCCTCTAGGTCCTTATAACTTACTAGTTAATAACTCTATAGAACAAATCTTACCTTATTGGTCAACCTTAATTATTTAGTTACATCAACATATAAAATAATTTATCATTAATCGAATTAACCCAATCGATAGGTTGAGTTGCTAGACAATTGGGTGCCAAGTTACATCACGTACTCTAGGAGATGTGAAGTATGTAAGAACTCACTTTTGGAACCTTTTTCATCATCGAATACCAGGTATGAATAATCCTTCATCCGCACGAAACTCATGAATGACTTAGAGCATGGTCAACTGTCAAACCCCAATCAGTCACTCAAGTTAGTACTGATATGAGTAAGAAATTATCGGGAACTCTTTCTCCAAAATTTCCACTACCTTGGCCAAGGATTTTATCACATCTCATTCCTTGAGTCAATCTCCTCAAATATCAAGGGCAGATGATTCCATATTGATTACACAATCATCTTCATGGACTTCATGTCACATCCAATATATGATATTTTAGATATCCCATGACTAGGGATTTGTAATTCAGAATCAAAACACGATCATCCATCCACAAGATTTCTTTGGTGTCTCAAGTTAAATGACCACATAGACAATCATGACATGAATCAACCTAATTGACAATTAGGTATAATTACCATTAAGGGATTCACATAGATCAATTTAGTGAACTCTTTCCCAAAGAGCACCCACTATTTATCCTTAGTGTCTCTACGTCGATGGCTATAAGACCAGCCATACTCATCATATGAGTTGGATCAGATAGTGTTATTCTTTTTAATAATTCGATATCCTTCTCGAATATCCTATGAATAAGAATATTTAGAACATATGTTTAAAGACTAGAGATGACTGTATAATATTCTCATCATAATTCTCTTAGTCATCGCATATGCTCGTGGACTTCATTGCAAAACATCACATAGGAATGATAATGAATAACTTTCATTTCAATAAACATGAACAAGATACATGGAAGCGTCATTGGCGCATAGGCCACATAATATCCATTAGTTAATTCACACTTGTTTGACTTGAAGAAGGTCAAATGTCACTCATGCATCAAATTAACCTTCGTTTATTGTAAAATAAGCTTATGAGATTTGACATGATGAACATGAAATTTCATTCAAATATGAACACATTCATAATAATGATGCAAATGATGCCTTAAAAACATTCAAGAATAATACACTTATATGTGCAAAATTCTCGTTATCGAGCCGTTAAAGGGTTAAAATGGTTGAAAATTTTGTGGTCAATGGATCCTCTTAAGTGAATATCAATTGACACTTCCACGTAATGGTTGAAGAAGAAACCATTGAGTTATTGTCTACTGTTGGATCTCAATCCAAGATTCCAACAAAAGAGGGATAAATATAGATATAAAGTTTTTATATCTCTGTTGATGAAAGATAAAATTGAAATAAAAAATGAGATGAGGAGATGAAAATGAGGAAGATGGAATGGTGATAGTGAGAGATGATGAGGGAATGATAGATATATAAGAGGTTTGTGACAAATTGCAAAAACCCAAAGATATAAAAGAGAGAAATAGGGTTTGCACTATACATGGAGGGAATTATAAGGGAGAAACATATCCAAATCATCACATAATCTCCATTTTCATGCTCACTTTATGTCAGGTGATGATAGATTCACTTTCACCATAATCCTCCGCTCGATCTTATCTCCACAACAAACTTTAACGTCAAAAAATACAAATCTTGGGCCTTGATCCTCTACTTTTCCGTATGGTCGCTAATACTAAGATAGATAAAAAAAATAACAGAGGAGAGAGAAAATATGGGTATTTACATGGAGCTTTTAGGGTTTGAGGCATCAAGGGTAAAATTATCTATCCTTAAAATGACAAAAAAATGTCTACTTAATTCTTTGATCAAGTGTGCATGGATAGAAGTGAAAAGATACATCTACCCATGAAATTTCATCTCAAAAATCCTTATAGATCATTAGATAGTATGATTTTAAGATGGAGAAATTCTAGCAATTGGATTGTGATTAGGCACTCCAGAGAGTGCCACATGGCATGCTCTTATTTACCATGATAGGTGGTCATTTCCCTTTGTTGCGTGAGATAAATGTGGGTAGTCTGATCATGTTGATCATGATACAAGGCTCTAGTAAAATTCCATGTGGCACCACTAATAGTTTCTAAAGAATAAATCATTGGGATTTTGGCAATCTTTAGATCTTGATGGAGTACACTCCGCGAAGAGCCACATGTTGCACTCCAATTCATTGCAATAAAGATGAACGACATTAGTGATCCCTTTATCATGATCCCAAGGACTTGGTCCATGTGATTGGACAACTCTAATTGGTGCCACCAATCAAAGCACCTAAGATAGTGCCACATAGGTGTCAAATTTGATTCCACATAAAAAATGTGTAAAAAAAAGTCACCTATAAAAGGAGATAGTATTTTTCTCTCTACAAGCGCATTGCGAAAAAAAACTCTCTCACTATCCCCCGCCTATGTGGCACCATGCATGCATGCCATGCAAACTTGCCAAGTAGGCCAATGGACCAGACTAATCCCTCACATAGCAGACCCTATGCCATGTTGATGCAGTGCACAAGTGCCAAGTGTGTGGTTGTACGCATCATTGTATCTAGCTGGCTTGCCCATGAGATACCATGTGGAAGCTTTCCATGTTAGCATTACTAATCCCCTTTTTCAACCCACTTTTAAATCGAATAAATTTCTAAAAAATCCCTAAAATTCTATAAAGAACCCTAGAACCTTAGAAAATAGATATCTCCCAAATTAAAAATCATTTTTCCATGCCAATTTCAAAATCATGAAGAGAATCAAGGGTTTTTCCTTTTAAAGAGGATTAGGTCTTATTTAGAAGAATAAATAGGAGGAGTAAGTTTGGTATAACCTCCTTAAAACTAGGGAAGTTCATTGCCCTTGACTTTCCTAGAACTATAAATCATCCTAAAAAAGATGATTCATATAACCATTTTCAAACCTAATTTGACCCATTTTATCCTTTATGAGATACCTTTTGACTTCATAGAAATATAGTTGACCTGGCTCCTAAAAAGCCAGAGCATTCATAGCTGATAAAAGCATAAAAAGTAGTTATAAACACTTAGGAGTTGCTTTTATTTAATTCTATTAACTATTGAAAATATCATTAAATCTACTATCTCATGAGTTAATAGTTTTATAATATAAGCACATCAAATAGAAGTTCTCTACTTTAATTTTATTTTATTTTATTTCAGGAACAAGAGAAGAAGATCACTTCCTCAAAAGCAATACTTTGTGGGCTGTCATGGAGAAATCTCAAGAAATCCCTTCTCGGAGAGCCCACAAAAAGGGAAAAAGCACTTTTAAAGGGGAGGCTTCTGTCGTGCCTCGGCTCTTCTTCTTCTTCCCTTTATTTTTAGGTTATTCTTTCTCTCTCCTAGGTTTAGATTTTCTCCCGCTGTAACTTCTCTCCCGACTGATTCTGAAGTTTAATGGAATTTAATTTGAGTTCTTTCTCGTCTTCTTCCTCACTACTTGTCCTGCGATCTCTATCTATCTCCTCCCATGCTTCTCGGTAGGTTTCTTTCAGTATCGTAGGTAATCTTCTCTTCCTCCCCCTCACAATCTGTTCTTCCTCTCTCGTAAAGTCTTTTCCTCTGATCTTTTCTTTCTTTTCCATTCGTCCAGAGTCACCTCTTTCCCCGATTTTGTCTCCCTTTCCTGAATTTATTTTCCGCATTTCATCTCCCTCTCACTTGTTTGTCTTGAAATTTCTTCTCGCGATTTCTTCTCTCTGTATTTCTTCTCTCTTGAAACAACACTGCCTCTCTCTAAATTTCTCTCGCGATTCTTCCTCTTCCCCTCTCTCAAATCCCCATCTATTTCACTCCCTCTATCTTTCTCTCCTATCTCGTGCATTTTATTTCTCTCTCTTTCAATCTCTCTCAATCCCTTCTTCCTCACCTTTCTCTCTCCTTCTCTAATTTTCTTTCTCACATCGCTCCTCTCCCATACTCACTCTCTCTCTTCCAAATTCTCCCGCTTTCTCTCTTTCTTTTGTTCTGCCGCAAAGTCCCTTTCCCGCACATCATCTTCTCCATCTTCCAGTTAATCCTCCTCTTTCGCCCTCTTGCTCTTCCTCATTTTCTTCTTTCCCTCTCTCTTTCTCTCTTTACCTTCCCTGAAATCTCTCCTTCTCTCTCTCGTTCTATTGTCCTCTCTTCTTTCTCTATCTCAAGTCGTATTTCTCTGTCTAATTCCGCTCCTCCTCTCTGACCCGAGCTCTCTCACTCCTTCACGTCTTCCCTCTCCTCTTCACCTTGTTGATCTCCCTCCTTAGTTTCCTTCTGTCCAAATCTCTTCTGTGCTGCCGCATCTTCCTTTCTCCCTCTTCTACTTCTTCCCTTAATCTATCTCGCGATCTCTATCTCTTCTGTGATTTTCTCTTCTTTCCCGCTCGTCCGTTCTTCCCATTCCTCCTGTCGTCCTCTCATTTCCGTCTCCGATCTTCCACAAAATGTCTTTCTAGTAATCATTTCTTTTTCCTCTCTCTCCTCACGTCCTCACGTCTTCTCTCTCACCGCCCTCCTTTCTCCACGTCCTCCGTGTTATTCTCTTCCGTGCTTATTTTTTTTCCCTTCTCTCTCACACGATCTCTCACTCCCTCACGTCGTCCCTCTCTTCCTCACCTTTTCGAACCTAGCCGTCTTTACTTCTTCATTTCTCCTTCTCTCCCTGCATCTCTCAATCTTCCTTCCATTCTAAATTTTTCCATCTCTCTCTCTCTCACATTTCTGCGTCATCTCCCTCTCGCTTCCCCTCTGTCATCATTTCCGACACCTCTAGATCTCTCCCTCTTTCTCTTGCTCTCAATTCCGCAGTGCCATCTTCCTCTCTCTTGTATTTCCGCCTTTGCCCTCCATCGTCTTCTCTCTCTCTCTATCCTTCTTTCTAATTTCCTTTTATCGCTATCACTCCCTATCTCTCTACTAACTGCGCGCCTCTCTCCCCCTTCCCGAGTCCTCTCTCTCTCTTCTTATGCTCTCTCTCCCTCTTCCCCTTTCTCGGGCTATCGACCTCTCTCTACACCTCTCTTTCCTCTTTCTCTATCTCTCCGTTTCATCTTTTTCCACCAAACTCTCTTTTCACGGTCAAACTTTCTTCCCTCGGTCAATATTCTCTCTTTCTTACTTCTATCCCTTTCTATTCCTCTATTTCCTCACTATTTCTCTCTATTTATTCTCCCTAAAAAGGCCCTCTCTCTAGTTCTTTGTTCACTCCATTTCTCTCTGCCTTCCCCATCTTTCCTCTAATTTCCCTTTTCCTATTTTTATTTTTATTACATCTTATCACACATCATCTTTCCTGAGTCTTATCCTAACTTTAATATTCCTCTATTTTGCATATCTTCTAATTGCCTTTCTGGTTGATATGACTTAATTCTGAGCCAATCTCCTTTCTTACCGCCTACATTGACATTCTCTCGCCCTAAAGTCCCTGTGGATCGACCTAGGAAACCTATACATCCCAATTATCCCATTTGTTTTATAGTTTCCTAGTTTATAAATAGTAAATTTGTAGGGCTTGAACACACGACGACTTTGAGCCTATCAATAGCCTCCACATTGTGATTTTCATCCATGTTCTCCTATGCACCTATGTCCTTGCATCCACATAACTTATTAAAATGAGATAATTCAACCACTTGACTTCAAAGAAGTCAAATAGGTTAAGTTCTCATGGTATAAGCAAAATGAAAGAAATAATGCATGACACGACATAGTCATGTTTATAGCATAGCCAGTCATAAATGGATGGATACTATCATTACTAGCACCTAAATATGGCATATGATTTTGGATGCAACTATCATTTTGGAGCTATCAATGAGCCTTGTGAATTCAGCTTTCAAGGCCACTTTAGAAATGGGTTCCTAACCTCCAGCTTGGGCTACACCAATTTTGGTGAAGATTAAAACTTGATATGAGTCTTACATGAATTTAGTAATGTTCTCACAAATTAAGCAATAAAATGTATGAAAAATCTTTTGTGTATCATCAACATCGCCACTAGAGGCAATTTGAATGGAATTTCGATTGTCCTAAAAGGACATTCGTTGCATGACTACTATCAGAATTGAAAGGGAAGTTTAGTCCCCGAAAGTATAAAAATAATGATATTTAATTACAAAAATGCATTCCTAAGAAGATGAAACCATAGACATAGATTTAGACTTGAGCTCAAAATCTTTGAATGATAAATGTGTAAGCTTAGTCTTATTTATGATTTAAAAATTTGGTTCTTAGTTGACTTAAAACATAATTTATGCTAACATTTGTTGGCTTCTTGTATGACAACCACAAATGATTTCATTTGACACTCTTTTTTTTCATGCATAAGGCATATTGTGTAAACTTTGATGTAGGTCTAAGACAAGTATACCACTAAACATCCATGATTGAAATCATAGGTCTCTAAGCCTACCATTATGACTAATTCTTAAATCTAGGCACATAAATTCTTTATTGATCCCTCACCAAAGTGATGATCAGACAATCAATTGATGCCCCTTGATTTATAGAAACCTAAATTTTTTATCAATCACGATCGATCAAATATTGATCACAACAATCACCTAGACCACATCCATCCCTAATATAGATAAAGATTTTGTACCATGGTTAATCAGAAGATATTTTTTCAGAGTTCTCCTTTTGGGAAATGCTTCAGTAAACCTAAAAAGTCTAAGAATTTCTCCAGTCAGTGATGCTCTAAAAATCCAAAGAAATTTCAACTTGTACATTTCCCCTAATTTCAAAGCATTATTAGCTAATGCATGATACTCAAGATCCATCATAAAAATTGGCTCTCTCTAAAAAGTCCCAGTCAAGATATTACTCTTGAGTTTAGGGTTGGATAGAAAACCAATGGAGCTGAATTGATTCTTCTTCAAGTGTGAATTAATGGAGCTGGAGATCCTCAAGCTTCAAGAAGAGGATCAACAAAAAAAGTGTTTCAAAGAGGAGACTAAATCACTCAAAGAAAAAAAGAGAAAAAGAATGATTAGGTTCAACTCATGTTCCCCCCAAGGAAAAAATGGGTACATATTTATAGGGCTAGAGAAGAGGAGATGAAGAGCCCCAAATAGAGAGGGCTGTTTCAAGGCCCACATAACTAGAAAAGAAGACAAAAAAACTCCCAAAATAGGAGAGATAAAGATAGAGGGGAGACAAGAAACACCAACATTTAAGTTCATGGAACTAGAGATAGAAAAAAATTGTATCAAGATCATTTCCTAGAAGTTATTGTTGGTGAGATCAAGGGATTTTGACAAGGAACGGGAGTCGATATCATCTTAGAGCTTCTTGATGAAGAGATTTTGAGACAACACGAGTTCAAAAAATTCTTACATCTATAGAGAGAGATTGGAAGTTTGTTGTCAAGTGAATTTTGGTAGAGATCAAGGGTCAAAATATTTTTAAGATAGCAGATAAAAAACTAGATTATGTTATTGATTCCTCGTTGTTTGAGAGTGAGGAAAAATATATGTCCTTTGAGATTGTAGTCAATATCATTCCAATTGCAATAATATGAAGAAAAGGAAGAGGAGTTTTCTAGGAGCTTAGAGAAGATAGATTAAATTGCTTTGATCTCAGGAAGAGTTTTCCTTTGTTAGATTTCTGAGTAGAGGAAATTATAGGATAAGGGGAAGAAGGGGAGAATTAGAGGATGAATAAGAACAAGGAGAAACTTTCTCCAGTTCTTTGTTGTTCAATGGGTGGAAGAAGAGGGAAAGGAACATGGAGTAAGTGGAGAACAATACTTGAAACATGTTGGTCTTTTTTTTCTTTCTAAAAAGGGTCCATATCTAGATTTTTCTCATTTCCCCATTCTACATGGTCATAATGCAATTGACACTGATATCAATCTGATGCAGGACGCGGTTGTGAAAACCCTCGTGCTTGATCAATGGGACTGAGGCTGACTGCAGATAGCCGGTCAAACCTAACGTACGGGTAGGAGAGTCCTAGACCCTAAGTACATACCTGGCCTAAACCTAAGTGCAGGCAGGCGTGTCGATCACCGGGGTCGACTCCGGGTGACTGATAACATGCTATTTTTACATTAATTTACATGAATATTAATGCAATTAAAGGCATTAATCATTCTAAATATATGCATGTTATCATATTTTAAGCATATTTCTATCATTTTGTATTATTTCATGTTATGATCTTAAAATATACCCATTTATGAATTATTATACATAATTAAACATTATAATATTTAATCCTAATTATAATTGAGATCATAATCATTTTTTGAGAATGAAAATATAAGAGAAAAGATCTTTATTTACATTTATGTATTTTTGTAAAGTTATTTTATAACATACATAAATGTATTAAATTAATTAAAATTCATTCTCTTATTATTTTAATAATTTGAATTTTTATAATGATAGATTATTCAATTTCTAATCCAACAAAACAAATTTGAATTAATTTGGAGTTGTATTTTGAAAGTTATGATTTTTACAATTTATAGGAATTTTTCTGGAATTTTTCCTGAATTTGTATGAATTTATTTCGAATTTTTAAACATTTTAAAAAATTAAATTAAATGCAAAAATGGGGCATTTATCGCGCGAGCCCACATGGATGCGACGTGGCGCTCAGGGCCACGTGGCAGCGCCACGTGGACCGGTGCGAGTGCCTGTGTGGCACAATGATGACGTGTACATATTATATTCAATATACTATGGTTATCATACTTATAAGCATTCCATAGAGGAATTTAAGCTAACTTTCACCTCCGCTCCACTTTTTAAACTCGCGATTCTCTTTGATTTCTTCGGTGTGGGACTAAGTTCCCTTCGATTTCTTGTTTGCAGGACGCGTGGCGCGACGAGAGGCATTAGATCGAAATCGCGATGAACGCGTGGCGTCAATGCGGTGGACACGAGGTCCACCCGATCAAGAAAGGCGCACATGGCTTAATAAAGACTTAAGTGATTCATCTCAGCCGTTAATCTGATGAATTATAACGGCTGAGATTACTTCTGATCGGTGGACTCTCAGAATGATCGCGATCGTTGGATTAAAATCCAACGAACGAATCCAATGAAGTGCCTCTTCATCAACGCGACGTGGACACATCCTGACCACTCATGAACGATCGGACGACCACGACATAATTGTGTCGTTTCTATCAAACGACGTGTGATCGCGACCGTAGATTGCGATGGACCCCTTCATCCAACGGCCACGCCCAAAAATCACTTAATTAAAAGCAGTTCTTCGCAACGGAGAGAACGGCCTGTGGATTTTCAACAAATTCGACTTGTTTACTTCATCATTTCACGTGCCGTTTGTTTCCTTGTAATCTTGATGCATTTCCGCACCCACTGAATCATTGAAATCAAATTTTGATCGAAAGAGAAAGAAGAATTCATATCTTGAACTTCAAACTTCATCTTCGGAAACTCAGAATGAAAAGCCATGCATCCGGCGATTAATTGGATCATTTCGAAGGCTAATTTGGGTTAGATTGCATGTTTTCATCTTAATTTTTCATCATTTAGTGTTAATTTTACAATTTGAATCGTAGATTAAGTTTAATTTCATTTTAATTTCTGTTTTAAATCATTTCGTGATACGAATTTTTCTCCTAACTTCAAACTTCGATTACTCAAAGAATTCTTATCCAAATCACCTGATTTTTTATTCCGTGGAATCGCAATTGAGTTATCTTTCTTAATATACTAAAATGCCCAATTTCTAATCTCAATTCGTTGTCTGATTTGACCGAATTTCAAAGATATATCTCAAATTTCCCTAATTCTTCGTGGATTCGACCCTTAATTACTATTATACTAATTAATTAAATTGATTAATCATAAATTGGTAAGTTTAGGACTTTGTTTTGACACTAAATTGTGTGTAATCAATGACCATACGATTTAGTCTCGTCAGTGACCTGGGGAAACTCGCGATGATGGATAGGGTGAGATCCTCTCTGTCCACGTCCAGAGGCGTGGAAGTCGCTCGTCATGGAGTAGCTCGAAGGTTGCAGCCCACGCCCAGTGCCGGACCTGATGTACACGACAGAAATCTCGAACCTATAATCGTACTACCCTATCTACGTCGTCCGACCGCAGTGGAGACGAGTAAAGGAAACGCTTCGAAAAGTAATTGAACTTTAAAAGGAGGGGTTGAAGCTAACCTGAGGGGCGCGTGCCCGGTGGGTCGTGGCGTACTAGAGGGTCGCTCGTACGTGGCTCGGACAGTCGGCGGAAGTGGATTAGGCGCATGACGTCGCGGTACCGGTGGGCGATTCGGGTGGAAGTTTGAGGGGATCCACTCACAAGCCCGTCACGGGAGCGGGGAGGTCAGCAGCACACACGGGCAACAGGTAGGCTGCAAGCGAGTGCGGTGAGGAGGGGAGGCAATCCGACAGACTTCAGCCCATCCGATGGGGGGAGGCCCGAATGAGGGGTGTGATCCTCCCGTTCGGTAGAAGAAGCGTGCGTAAGCTCAGCAACAGGGCATGCGGATGCACGTCCCAAGGAAGTTGCTGGGAAGGTTCGTCCGCAGGCTGGATGGGACGCGGCTGGGAGTAGTGCAGGAGCGACCTGACTAGAGGAAGGGCGCAACCGAAGGCATTATTGACCAGTCTCAAGCACGGATGCGGGTGGAGCGGGCACGGATGCGGGTGGAGCGGGCGCGAATCCGGCAGATGGTGGGAGCAGGTCGAGCTGAGTGCGGCGTGTAAAGACGCGATTTAATTCCCTAGCGGAGGGTCGTGAATTCGGTGACGGGAGGGGTCGGTGATGGCAGGGCGTAAGGGAGAAGTCGGGATGACAGGCCAACTGGTTTCGGATGTCGATGATGTCAGGGGATAGCGAAATGATTTTCGACGGACTGGGCACTGGGCAAGGTGGGAAAGTAGGATCGTTAGGATTGAGAAAGTGGCAAGCGCGATTTTCGAGAATTCAGAGTGTGTGAGGGAGAATTGAATTTGTGAATTCAGAAATTGAGGACTCTTGAAATCGGGAAATCCTTAACTGAATTCTAGCCGGTAGTGTCGATTCCGACTAGAGGCAGGGGGAAGAGGCGGTTGCAGAGGAACGATCGGAGATGGGTTCGGGAATGTGGGGATGGGGGTAAAATGGCTGTATTCTAGGAAGGCAATTGGTGATAGGGTACGGGTTGGGGGGCGTGCACGGGTTGGAAGAGGGGGAGGGCCTGGCGAGGAAGGAGGGGATGGGAAATCACAGGGTTGTTGGTGGGATGTGACAAAGTTCTGCGGGAGGATGGGAGGTGAGAGAACCGATCAACGACGGTGAGGAGAAGGTAGAATGCAGCGGAAACGGGATGGGAGAGTGTGCGAAGGGAGGCGAGGAATTCACGTTCGGGCTGTCAAGGAGGGGGGAGGTGACGAGACTAAATCGTATGGTCGTTGAATGCACACGACTTAGTGTCAAAACAAAGTCCTAATCTTACCAATTTATGATTAATCAAAATAATTAATTAGTATAATGGTAATTAAGGGTCGAATCCACGGAGAATTAGGGAAATTTGAGAGATATCTTTGAAATTTGATCAAATCAGATGACGAATTGAGATTAGAAATTGGGAGTTTTAGTATATTAAGAAAGATAACTCAATTGCGATTCCACGGAATAAAAAATCAGGTGATTTGGATAAGAATTCGCTGAGTAATCGAAGTTTGAAGTTAGGAGAAAATTCGTATCGTAATTTTGATTAAAAATAGAAAATAAACTAAAATTAAACTTAATCTATGATTCAAAATGTGAAATTAACACTAAATGATGAAAGATTAAGATGAAAACACACAATCTAACCCAAATTAGCCTTCGAAATGATCAAATTAATCACCGGATGCAACGCTTTTCATTCCGAATTTCCGAAGACGAAGTTTGAAGTTCAAGATGGCAATTCTCCCTTATCTTTCTATTAAACTATGATTTCATACATTCAATTGAAGCGGAAATGAGTCAAGAACAACAGGAAATAAACAGCACGTGATTTGATGGAGTAAACACGATGAATTTGATGATTGATCACGGGCACGTTCTTCCGCCGCGAAGAACGATCTTTATAAGGAATGATTTTAGATTTTGGCCATTGGATGACGAATCCATCGCAATGGACGATCACGATTAAACATCGTTTGATCAAATCGTCGTCTTCAATCTTAATTGTACGATCGCTGATCGATGGTCGACACGAGTCCACGCTGTATTGAGGATGAGATGCATCGCTTGATCTCGTACGTTGGATTTTGATCTGACGATCGCGATTAAATCGGATGTCCATCGGATGCGCGTAATCTGGACCGTTATAATTATCACGATCGACGGTCCAGATTAGTTCACTTAAGTGAATAAATAGGCACGTGGTTGATTTCTGATCGGGTGGACCGCGTGTCCACCGCATCGACGTCACGCGATCATCGCGCCTTTCATCCAACGATCGATGTTCACCTGAAATAGTGTTTTAGTCCCACATGGAAGAAATCAAAGGTAATTAACGGGTATATAATGTGAGCGAAATAAAAGGGTTAGTAAATTTGTCTTCCGATAATCGGAAGACCTATATACATTATATTAAACTATATATAGTAAATATTATATGCGTCCACGTGTCACATCCGCGCCACGCAGGCACCCGCGCGCTGTCCACATGGCAGAGCCACGTGGCCCCGAGTGCCACGTCGCATCCACGTGTACAGGCGCGAAATTTACCCCCTTTTTTTGCGAATTTTTTAATTATTTTAAATGCTTAAAAATCGAAAATAAATCTAAATAAATTCAGAAAAATTCTATAAAATTGTAAAAATCATAACTTTCAAAATACAACTCCAAATTAGTTCAAATTTATTTTTTTGGATCAAAAATTGAATAATCTATCATTATAAAAAGTCAAATTATTAAAATAATAAGAGGATGAATTTTAATTAATTTAATACATTTCTGTATCTTATAAAATAACTTTATAAAAATACATAAATATAAATAAAGATCTTTTCTCTTATATTTTAATCCTCAAAACATGATTATGATCTCAATTATAATTAGGATTAAAGATTATAATTTTTAATTATGTATAATAATCCATAAATTGATATATTTTAAGATCATGACATGAAATAATACAAAAATGATAGAAATATGCTTAAAATATGATAACATGTATATATTTGTAATGATTAATGTCTTAATTTGCATTAATAATCATGTAATTACATGCATAAATAGCATGTTATCAGGAGGTCTGAGGTGGGCGATGGTGCGACGGTTGTAGGAGGAAGGATCGCGGCAAGTAGGAGGAGGGAGAGGGTGAGCAAGCTTAGGATGGCGGGAATTTGTGGAGATGAATTCCTGGACTAGGGAGAAGACGTGCGGGGGACGAGCGGAGAAGTGGAAGAAGTGATGAGGAAAAGTCAGGGAGATTCATAGAGGGGGTGGAGGATAATTCAGTTGGGCGTAGGTGCCGCGAGATCCGAACAGGGGAGGAAATTCGGGAATGCTAGAGGGTAGGGAGTGGGACGGCGGCGATCAGGAAACGGACAATGAGGAGGATCGCGGTGCGTTGGGGGAAGGTTCGGGCATTCGCCGGAGCGAGGATGCCTGGGGAAAGACGGGGAAATTGCGGAGTTCGCCGAGAGGAAGATCTAGCGGTGGAGAAGTCAGGAAGGGCAGCGGGGAGGATGGGAGAGAATGGGGGAGCTCGTGGAGGGGAAATGCAGCATTGGAGCGGGAGGTGGAATTGGAGGAGAGGATGGCAGCACGGCAGTCCGGGAGGCGGCGGCGACGGCGGCCTGAGGCGGCGGCGGCGGCTTGAGGACTGCAGCGTCGCAATGATAGCGGAGAAGAACCCGTGGTCGGGGCAAGGAGTGGCGGCGGTCGTCGCGGCGGCGGCGGCGGCGGTTGGACTCCTTCCCCGGCCTTCCTTGAGCAGCCACTTGAGAGGGAGATCACTGCTTTCTTTCTTCAAATGATGGCTAGGGTTTGTGGGGTGTCCCTTCCCCTCTTATAGAGCCCATAATGGGCCGAGAGGGGAAAGGGCCCACTTGAGGCCCACAACCCACACCTAACATGCTCATAGAAAGAAATAAGGTTCACAAAGAAGGATGGGCTTCACGAATGGGATCTCGAAAAAGGGAAGAACCCACCCGGAAGCCTAAAAGGGAGAGAAGAAATAAGCGAGGACCCGCTTAAACACGTGCGGGTCAGAAAGTTCATAATAAAGAAATAAAGATAAGCAGATAGATCCGCGCGCGCAAAAGGGCTCCTCCGGCGTCGTGGTATCGTGTCTTGGTGGCGACGGGGGTCATACACCACCACAATCAATCTCAATTTCAGTAATTTGAAATTCGAGTCAATGATCATGATGCAATTGACAATGATCAATCATGACTGCACATCCCTACTCAAAACTCTTCAAGTTTCTTAATGCACTTAAGCATGCATGATGCAATTTTTTCTAGAAAAAATTTCATGTTGCACACGTGGGAATTTCATGTGAAACATGAGGTGCTATTGCGATGAGTGATGTTGGAAAAGTGCATTCTAGAGTTGGAGAGACTATCATAAGAGGAATATGGGTAAGGACAAGATGGGTGCTATAGGGATTGGCAAGTGGGGAGTGAAGAACTAGTACTAGGAGGCCTTGCTTCCCTATGGGAGCTAGGTTTGCTATTAGATGGCCCAATACTCTATTGGATTAGAGTCATGGGCCATGGCACCGTGATGATTCAGAGCTAAAAAAAGGGTTCTAGAACCATGCTACATCATTGGTTGGGGAAGAGATGATCATGCAAAACATTCTTGCACAATGTAGGAGCACCTATGCATACTCAATGCCCCTCCTTCTAGCATGTTTGTCCTGTTAAGTGACATGCTTATTTTTGCATTTTGAGATCCTTTTGCATGGTTTCATGGAGTAAGTTTAGGAAACATAACTTTCTCTCTTTCTCATCATAGGCTTCGATGCTTGAACAACGCTAAGCTGCCTCCTCTCTCTACATGGTTTTTACTCGTGCATACGGTAATGGAGTTAAACTTCATAGGTTTTGATTTTCTTAAGTGGATATAAAATGAATTATTGCAGATCACAGGCTATCATGTAATCCTTCCTACACGATTCAATTAAATGGATTTTAGAGATAAGGACTAAACTATGGATAAATCCAAGCAACCCTTTCATAAAACCAAGCAATCTTTTCTTAGGCATTTGATCGGGGGATTGAATTGATTATAGAAACATCGGTTAATTATATGTGTAGAGCCAAATAATTTTTAATTAGTTAATTATGGGCTGACTTGATGATAAAGCACCTTCTCTTCTCTATAAATTGAGGGCCATTGTTCTTGAGTCATCTGTGCTTGAACTCTCTCATGGGCATCCTATTACCTAAGAGAAATCTCAAAAGACATGGCTTCAAGTTGAATAAAGAAGATGATGTTGTTGATGGACTCAAGTATGCTCTTTACTTCAGTCTTTAGTTAAAACCACTCATCCTAGGAAAGCCACCATGCAAGCCTCTGGTTCTTTTAAAACTCACTTGTTTGAACAAGAAGATCCAAGATAGAATCAAGGTGATTATCAACCAGCGAAGCAGCTTTTTAAGGAGGGGAGCAGTCCCCTGTACAAAGTACAAGGAAGGTATAGTTGGCATGGTTGCGTCATCATCGCCATTCTTGGTCTTGCATGAACTTGTTCCATACTTTGTTACAGACTAGGCGCAAGAACTTGATTGCACCAGGATGAGTCAAAGGCACAAGAATTGTTGCTGAGCGCATGGCAGCTTACGCATAAATGCCCGAGGATGCTAGCCACTGGCCTCAACCATCTTCCCAAGTTCGATGAAAGATTAGGTTTTGGCTAAAAAGGGTCGTGCACATCGTTACTCTTGATCCCTGACGGCCGGAGTTGCTGCCGAAGAGCCAAGTCCATCGCTGGCAAGCTTGCCTAGATCGAACGGTCACCAGGACAAAACGCGGAACGTCGCTTTCAATTCCCGCCAAGATTCTTCCAGCGCGGACGCGCCTTCGACTCGGCCCCTGGCAACTTGAAAGTCTTCCTTACCTACTTCCCCTTGTTTGGTCCTTTCCTCCTCGGAACATCTTGACAACTTGGCATCATCACGTAGCCCTCTCTGTTTATCTCTAATTAAATAAATTTCGTCGACGACCTCTTCAACTGTGAAAATTTTCTTCACTGTATCTCACTGTTCGTCTACTTATTTTTCAACGGATGTTCGGTTCGACGAATTGTTTTTGCTGGCGTGGACTTGAAAGACCCGTTTCCTCTTTCTCGAGATTTTTGCTCTTTCCTCCGTCTTTTGGATTTCGATTCCCGAGGTATCCAAAAATCCTTTTGGATTTTTGCTCTTTCATCAGTCTCCTGAGCGAGGTATGCCTGTTTTGGCTTATTCACCCTGGTTTCCAATATTTTGTTGTGATTCGCCGTTTCTGGAATCGATTTTGTCCCTTTTTGCCTGTTTCTGTGTGATCCATCAGATGCTTGTTTCCTTTGCTTCCTTTTCTCCAGGATTCTGATTTTGAATTAGATTTCGTTCTGCTTTTGAATCATATCTTGAGGTAGCACCTGTTCCCATAAACCCTAATTCTGATTTCAGTTTCGTGCGATCCAATTTCCATTTCTAAAACCCAACTCTCTGATCGAGAGATCAATTAACTATAAAATCGATCACAATTCACTCCCGGGTTTTTTTTCTGATTCATATTCTTTCATCCCAAAATTATTCTAACGCTCGCATCTGCCTAATTCTTTGTTTCCAGGGTTTGAGCTTCTCCAAAACCGTACTCTATTCAAAAGGAAACATGATTCCACAGCTGTAGCACAAATAAATTGATTAATCCTAAAAAAAAATCAGAAGGGTTATCTCAATTGTCCATTTTGGTCATGGCGAAAGAGTCCTCTTCCAATTGGCGCCTCGTCAAGTGTCCCCGCTGCCTCCGCCTCCTTCCAGAGCGTGACGATTTCCAAGTCTACAAATGTGGCAATTGCGGAACTTTACTAAAAGGCATCTCTCTCTCTCTCTCTCCCTCTCTCATTTCTCTCACTTGGAATTTCGTCATCAAGTTTCTCATTTCAATGTCCTCTCGCTCTCTCTCTCTCACTCCCCATGTCTCTCACTCGGAATTTCATTGCCAACTCTGCGATTTTAAGTTGCTTCCTCACCAACCCATCTCTCTCTCATAATATACATATAGACATATATAAATATCAAAGAGAATTTCATCGCCAATTCTGCTATTCATTATGTTTCGTCACTCAGCCATTTACGAAAACGAATAATTCTCCCTCTCTCTCATGTACCTTAATTATAATTTCATCGCCAAGGTTCCCATTTCAATGAGCTTCTCTCTCACTTATCCACCTAACCCGTAACTATCTTTATCTCATGTTTCTAAGTCAGAATTTCTTCGCTTAGTCGGCCATTAAATGCGCTTCCTCACTCATGTACCAAGACCATAATTCTCTCTTTCTCTCTATCATGTCTCTCAATTGGGATTTCTTCACCAAGTCTGCCATTTCAATGTGTTTCATCTCTCATCTACCAAACCCTTAATTCTCTCTCTCTCATGTCTCTCAATCAGAATTTCATAGCCAAGTTTTCCATTTCAACATGCTTTCTTACTCATTCATCTACCAAATCCATAATGCTCTCTCTCATGTATCGCATTCTGGATTTCTTCATCAAGTCTGTCATGTTGTGGTCCTTCCCCACTCTCATCTGTCAAAGTCAATCTCTCTCTCTCTCTCTTTCTAGCTCTCTCGCTCTTCTCTCTCCAGTTAGATTTTCTGCGCTAGATTACCCCAAATTTCTTCATTTTGATCAAACTTCCTTCTTTAATTCTTCAGCCAAGAACAAAAAATCGGAGAAGGGAAAGAAAATCATCAATGGAAGCTCAGAATCCCCAGCTTCTGATTCCGACCCCAAGATTGAGGAAACATTTTCGGATGGAGAGAAGATCAAGCAGACGAGCTTTCAAGCGGGATCTTCTTCCAATGGGAGGAGTACAGTCAAGCAGACCTCTGGATCAGAGATAGAAGACTTCCACTCCGCCAGAATCTCGCTATCTAATATTTCTATCTCTAAATCAGGATCCAAGAATTCCACCTTCTTGGAAGATCAACCCATATTGAGATCTTCCCAAGAACCAATTCGAAGGGAGGAATTCCTCAGAGAACCTGTGGTCACCAGAGATCATAAAAAAGATCATTCTGCCCGAGAAGTTGTACGATCATTCCAGGATCGAAGTTCTTTTGATTATGGATCAGAGATGACTGGTTTGGATCGAAGATCCATGACAGAGATATTCAAGTACAGTCATCGAGATAATTTTTCTCCGGGGTCTTCTTCTGGATATTCTGCATCATCTAAGAAAAATCGACAGCATCTGAAGCGCCATTGTAGACCCATTTTGGGAGGCTCTCCATTTGTGATCTGCAACAACTGCCTGCAAATTCTGCAACTGCCCATGGACTTTTTGACTTCCAGAGGAAGACCCCAAAAGCTCAGGTGCGGATCTTGCTCCTGCGTTCTGATCTTCTCCGTCCTCAACGGCGGACACATTGAGGAAGATCCCTCTTTCTTCTCCGACGAAAACAATAACATGAAAAAGATAGGTCGTACGGGGTTTTTCTCTTCATCATCTCATGGGATACCCGTCTGCCCGTGACGTAATGTATCTGGCCGGGGAGGAAGACGACGGTAGCGTTGACTTTTGGGGGTCCCATCACAGTCAACACTTCACCAGCAGGGTCAACTCGCCTCCCGAAAACGACGAAGACGAGAGAGATGTCAGATCTGTGGACCGCTTTTAAACATGATATTATAATGCTTGTCAGTTATATTACCGTTGTAAAACACTGCATTTTTTCCTCTTTTCAAAAAATAAAACACTGCATTTTTAATTTCAAAATGCCAATGTATTTTTTAATCTGGTATTTATACAGTTATTTATGCCTTTTCTCCCGCCGTTCAAATTCAAAAACCTCTTGCTTCCTCGTTCTGCTCGTGAGAGATGAGATCGTCCTCGAGAGGAATTCTCAGATCCAGCGATCATCTTCGGAGGAAACCGCTACTGCCGAAGAACATCTATGAGAAGGTGGATCGCCCAGGTAAGCGTTGTCCGGCGATCAGTCGGATCGAACCGAAGGAGATCGGATCGACTCTGTCGGAGACTTCCTTGGGGGAAGAGCTCGGAGCGGTGCGGCGAAGGAAGGAACAGCTGAGATTAGAGAAGGAGAGGACAGAGAAGGTTTTGAAGGAGAGGATGCGGATATTGGAGTTGGCGATGAGGAAGATGGAGGATCGGTGGGCGACGCAGTTGAAGATGGAGGCAGAACTTCGGCATGTGATCAGGATGAGGGATCTTGATTCTTCGTTCCAGGTGAGAGATATATCTCTCTTCCTATACCTCTGCCCCCCTATAGCTTCATCTTAATCGAATGCAAATGAAATCTCCTCAAAATTCCATCAGATCTCTCTCTCTCTTTCTCTCTCCATCTTAATCAACAACAAATGTAAACTCCTCCGAATTCCATCCGATCTCTCTCTCTCTCTATCACTTCATCTTAATCAACAGTAAATGAAATCTCCTCCAAAGCATCAGCTCTCTTTCTCTTCATCTTAATAATCAGGAATGAAATCTCCTCCCAATTCCATGAGATCTCTCTCTCTCTGTCCTTAATCACCTTAATCAAGAGCAAATAAAATCTGATTTCTCTCTCTCTCTCTCGTCCTTTTTTATCTTGATCAGGAGAGACTGAAATGTCCTCCAACATCCATCAGATCTCTCTTCCTCCTAGGTTTTCAGCCTTTTAATCTTGTTCATAAGGAACGCCTGACATTTCCTCCAAATTCTACCAGATCTCCTCCCCGTTGAAATCGCTCAGAGATCGAGCGCGGCAGGCGAAAATAGGAGACTCTGCTCACCAGGCAAGTCTCCTCTGTGTTATTCTGGAGATTTTTTTTTCAGACCTTAATCTTCTCACATTCTTTGTCATTTTCTTTACAGCCACGGGACGAAGAAAGATGATACGTAGATGACGTCTATCCATAGAGATAGTCGAAGGTTTCGGTACTCTGTGAATCGCCAATTTTATCGTTTTCATTGAAGGACCACGCCAGTGAACGCATAAAATAAGGAAGAAAACGACAGGACGGAATAAATTATTGTCTGGGGCATGGAAAGCGCGTCGTGATTATATAAATAAAATATTCCCTTTCTTCTCTCTCTCAAAACGCGCAGAGAGAGAGACAGAGATCATCCACATCAGCTGCACGATGACTGAGTCAGAGACTCATAAAAGTTAAATTAAAATTTAATAGACATTTACACTAATTAAAAATAATTAGAAATTAAAGATAGCATAATTATATAATAAACTAATTTCTTTAATTATCAAATAAAATATAAGTACTTTGGATGTTAGAACTTAAATTTGCGTTATGGAAGGTAAAACTCTGAATATCACTAAATTTAGGATCCAAGTCAAACTTTCTAATTTGCAAGTATGACGAATCTAGACTGTGAGGTCGTTGAAAACACACGATCAATAGTCAAAATTATTACCAAACTTACCAATTTTATCAAATAATCACGAATTAAGGAGTATAGTGGTGAATAAACGTCGAATTAATAGAAAATTAAGATAATTTCAAGGGATATTTTGAAAATTTGGTCAACTCGGACGATGAAATGTGGACAGAAATTAAGGATTTTGATATTTTTGGAAAGAAGGCTCGAAGATGAATTCACATAATCAAAAATCACTAAATTTGGATCAAGATTTGCGGAGAAATCATCGAATGAACAAGAGAGAAATTTTCGAAAAATAAAATCGCAAAAAATCGAAATTGAATTTGAAATTGACTCAAATTATGATTTAAAATTAAAATCTAAAGCTATACAGAGGAAGATTAGGATGAAATACGATCCCTAACCAATGATTGTGCTCGAATTGATCCAATTATTCGCCAAATTTAAGGCTTTTCATTCACGAATTCGAAAACACGATCGTTGATGTTAAAGAGCCGATTTCTTCCTATTCTCTCAATGAAATCTCACTTTCAAGCACTCCGTGGATGCGGAAATGAGTCTAGAAGCAATTGAAGCTAGAGATTCAAGGGATTTGGTGTCTAAACAGTTCGATTACTCGAATTGCCTTGGAATGCTTTAAAATGTCGAAAAACATCTCAATTGTAGGGTGAATTGGGTGTAATCGTCCGATCGAGCATTTAATCTTTGATCAACACTCTGATGAAACACATGATTGCAAATCGTTACGATTAAGTCATGGCCATTAGATCTCAGATGGACCGCTGAGATGATGCCACGTCGTGCGCGTTATAAGTAACGCATTGAATCGCTGTCGTTTGATCTCGATCAGACGCTTCAGATGTGTTTCGTCGGTTTTAATCTCAGCCATTATAACTCCTCAGATCAACGACTAAGATTAAATTATTTTAAAATAATTCGCCAGCAAATGAGATTGCACCATGTACCCCCGCCTTTAAGTGACAATCAACGGTCACAAAACGTGTGATCGAACACTCTAGATGCTGCCACGTCACTTGCGCACTTATAAAATCAATTTTAAATTAAATAAATCAATTTTAAATTCAAAAATTTAGAAAAAAATCCCTAAAGATTAGAAAAATCGTATCTTTCAAAAATATAACTCCAAATTAATCCAAATTTGTTTCATTGGATCAGAAATTAAATTATCTACCATTCTAAAAAGTTAAATTTAATAAATAACAAGAGATTAAATTTGTATTTAAAAAATACACTTATTTCTTTTAGATTTTAAAACTTAGAAAAATATATGAGTGTATATAAAATGATTTCTCTTATTATTTAACCTTAAAAACTAATTATAATCTCAATTAAGATGGGTTATGAAAATATTTATCCTTAATTCATCAAATTTAACCCAAAATTAATTCATTTTGATATTACAATGACTTTTTCATAGAATGATAGGGAAACACTAAAAAATATGATAACATGCATTAGAATGAAATGATTTATACCTTAATTTGCATTAATAATCATGTGTTTTCATGTTTAATTAGCATGTTATCAATGTGCTCGAAAAATCTTGATATCATGATAATTATGGTAAGTAATGTGTCTTTATATTATCATAAATATTTTTTATGTAGAAAATATAGCTAATAATATCATGGATTTGAGAAGAAATATATAAGATATGTATCATATATCTCCTAAATTAATTCAATTCAGTTTATTCAAGATAATGTGATGATATAATCATAAATTGGTCGCATTGATTAGTGATAAGAAATATAACTGAATTGGATGCTAGAACTTTAAATAGCATCTTGGTCTATAAGCCAAATTACAAATGATCTTGGTTTTGATATTAATAAAACTAGGATAAAGATCAAATTTTTTTTATTGGGTGGTGAAACCTTGATACCATGGAAATAGAAAAATAGAAAGGATGCCCAAAAAAACAGTCTAAACTTGCATCAAAATTTTCATCCTCAACAACATAAAAATCCTAGATGACTTCCGCTCTTTAGAAAAGTCATTAATGGTTCGAACACAACAAAATCCCTCCTTTTTTCTTTAAACTCTGCTTGTCCTTCTCACATCTCCTCTTACCTCCTTAGAGATCTCCCCATCTTCTCTCACATGACAAATCCCTTTTTGGATGAGCTTGCAACAGCACGACCCTGCAACAACTAAGGAAAAAACCAATCAAGTGTACAAAAAAAAACGATATTGGACAAAATGATTCAAGTATATTTTGGCATTTTGTGGAAAAAATTAAACTGTAATATGTATATATATATATGTACTTTATTATAGTGTGTTAGAATGCGTGCTTTAATTTTTTTGAATTATGGATGAAATGCAAAAAAGAGGACTTGATTTGGTGCAAATTGGCAAAAAAGTTGTGCCATAATTCTTTCTAGACTAAAGATGTGAGTATTTAAAGTTCAAGGATTTATCTAGCATTTTAAAATTTTAATTTTAATTTTGATAGGGTCACAGGTAAAAACAACGCTGATGTGATGATGCAGCCATGTCATAGAATGCCATCAATCCAACCACGCTTGCTACAGCATAGGTTGTACCAACGCGGCACATTGAGGGTCAGTGCATGGGAGTCTTGATGGTGCTCAAGTATCACTATGAATGCACATGAGTTTTAGAGAACTATAATATAGTTTTAATCCCCATTGGACTTTCCAATGAGCAGTATAGAATTTTCTTTTTAGCTAAAAAAATATTTTAGATCTAATCCTAGTGTGAATAGAGTGTGTTGATTTTGGCGGGGGCACATGTTCGAAAATGAGAGCTCTGATGGCAATGATAAATTAAGGTCATTAGATCCAAGGAAATATGGTCCATAGGATGGCCAATTGAATTGAGTCCAGGGTGATGAGTCTTGATCATTGTCTCCCCTTAAAGTAAAAATTATGGCAAAAAATGGCCAAGATCTCCCTTAAGTTTTTTTTGTTTTCTTTGGAACTATTTCCTGGAAGCTAGAAATTGCTTCTAACCGAGTGTAATAGAAAATTCAGTGATCCCCATTGTATTCTTGATCATTTTGAGTGATATTAGCTCTCCTCTCCCCCCCCCCAAACGAATGCATGATTTTATGGGCCATTCTTGGTTTAAACTTTTGGATTTTGAAGGTGCTTTTTTGCACTTTCTTTTTTATATAAGAGCTTCTTATTTTTTCTTGTTGAGCTTCTCTTTTTGATATCTCCTTTGATACATGGCCAATTTGCACAATTGTGGTCTTGTTGGAGAGCTTGTTTTGTCTACTTTTTTGACATTATTTAATCTCTATCATTTTATCACATTTTGATGTCCAAATTACCAAATTTGGTCCAAGTATCAATGATGCCCATGTTTAAAACTTATTCTTCATGGATTTGACCTTAGCTTGCCACTCTCTTCTTTTATTTCTATATTTCAGTGAGCTCAACACTATTCGACTCATAATTTTCATTTTCAACAACCATAATTTTATTCCTAACAAGAGAGCAGTGGCACTAAACCCTATTAAAACAACAATAGGAAGGACGGAAATAGGCAACATTAGGGATGTGTTAACTCAACAAGCAACGTTGCGGACTTGGGCACTCAATTAATTGACATGCAGTCATTAGATCAGCCATCATGGCCTTATTGGTCCTTGGCCATTAGCACTCCAACAATCACACTTTCCAATCAACCATTGTTTAGGTGAGTAAGGAAAATTGTAAATTTTTAATGAATTAGATTCTTCCATTGACATAAAATTATATCATAGTATGATTGCAAGGGATCATTGCAAGGGAACGAATGAGTCTTTAAGAAAGTTATTATTTTTGAAGATTTCTCTTACTATTGACTAATTTCATTATAAAGCTAAGATTTTGATCAAAACAATGCAGGAAAATTTTCTAATATTTTAGCAAGGCACAAGATCAAAACAACCTAATTTGATAGATTTAAACTCAATCATAGAATAGAGCTGCTTCAAAAGGTAAATTTGAGAAAGTAAAAAAAGAAATGGATAAAATTCATAGTGTGAACAATGCCAATGGAAGGATGAAAATGAGATAACATTATGACACCCAAGAAATTGATAATAAAGTAGTAATTAATACATCTTTTCATGGTAGAATGAAATTTTAAGTTGATTTTGTATTAATTAATATTTTATTGATTTGTATAGTTTATTGACGAGACTGATAACATGCAATTTACACATAAATTATATGATTATTAATGTAAATTAAGGCATAAAATATTTCATTCTTATGCATGTTATCATGTTTTCAGTTTATATTCTATGAAAATTTTAGTTATAATCTCAAAATGCATTATTTTAGGGATAATCATGAATAATTAAAGAGAGATATTTAAGATTAGATTATTCTCATCTATATTTGAGATTATAATTAGGGTTTAATGTTAAATAATAAGAGAAAATATTTTTTATACAATCATTTATTTTTCTAAACTTTATTTTTCTAAAATAAATGAGTGTATTTTTAAAATAAAATTTATTCTCTTGTTAATCATTAAATTTAACTTTTTAGAATGATAGATTATTTAATTTCTGATAAAAAAAGATTAATTTAGATTAATTTTGAGTTATATTTTGAAAGATATCAATTTTCTAACTTTTAGGGATTTTTATGGAATTTTCTAAATTTTAATGATTTATTTGAATTTATCTTGAATGAAAAAGAATAAAAAAATCAGATTAAATATCACGCTGATGTGGCGGGGCATCGTCACATGGTGACTTGTCTACATGCCACTTGGCAAGGTATGTGTGTGTATATGCTTGTGCACGTGCGCGCGCGTGTGTATAATTAATAAGTTAAGCATCCTTTCCAGGATATAAGCTAAGCCCATTAATACACATACATTATATACGCGTCAAATCGCTTAAATTTTTGCCATGTGAAACTATTTCTCTTTGTTTTTATTTACAGGTGATGTGGCACAATCTTGAGTGGACTATCTCAAGATTTAATTGTGATTATGAATTTTCACTTACTCGAGAGGGTATGTGGCTACATCTGATGAAGCGACGATTTGTTTTAAAACAATTTAATCTTAGCTGGTCATCTGGAGAGTTATAACGGTCGAGATAAAAAGTGCACGATGGACTCCCATGGACATGTGGACTCACCTCAAATGCTCAATGAAGATCAAACAGCGAATGTTAAGCAACCCTTCTTCTTCATGCGCAACGTGGTAAAATCTAAGCACTCCATCTTCAATTGAACCGACGCGACTTAATCAAAAAAATTTGTATCTGACCATTTCATCTACGCCATTGATTGAAGATGAAGAATCAAATCCAACGGACACACTCAATTAAGCCTATAAATACACATGTTCTTTGATGATCTAAAGCATTCAAGGGTGTTTCGAGTAATCAAATTGTTTAGACATCTCAATCCTTGAATCTCTTACTTTCCTTCTCTATAGATCAATTTCCACGTCCAAGGAGTATTTGAAAGTGAAATTTTGTGGCGAGAATAGGGAGAAATCGCTTCTTGAAACCAAAACTCGTCTTCGAAATTGTGGAATGAAGAGCCCTTGATCCAACAATCAATTGGATCATTTCGAGTGCTATTTTGGGTTAGAATTCATGTTTTCCTTCTAATTTCTCTTCCTATCATATCAGATTTCAATTTCAAGTCATAGATTAGTCAAATTTTAGATTTCATTTCGGTTTTCTCTCTCTTCGTGTTAAAAAATTATACCTAATATTGATTTCTCTGTGTCAGAGATGAATCTGTCGGTCATTGAATACACATGGAGACGCATCACATTTTTTCCAAACTCACCAATTTAATATTATAGTCAAGAATTTAAGAGTATAATGGTTAATAAGGGTCAAATCTACGGAGAATTAAGGTATTTTAGAGGTGTTCTTCAAATTGAATCAAAATCAGACAAAGACTTGAGGTGAGAAAATAGAGATTTTTGTATATTTGAAAAGAAAACTCTAAGCAAATCCACATTATAAAAAATCAATCTATTTGGATCAAGATTCGTGGAGAAATCAAGGAGAAAAAATTAGATAGAAAATCGTTCATGAGGAAAGAGAAAACAAAAAAAAATTATCCTAATCTACAATTCTAAATTGAAAGAGAATGATACATGACAAAAGATTAGGATGAAAATACATAATCTAACCCCAAAGTCGCGCTTGAAATGATCCAATTGATCACCGGATCAAGGGTATTTCATTTCACGATTTCGGAGGTGAAATTCGGCATTCAAGATGCGATTTCTCCATGTTTTTTCAAGTAAATCTTTATTTCAAACACTCCATGGACACATAAATGAGTCTAGAAGAGGAAGAAATTAAGAGATTCAAGGATTGAGATGTCTAAATGATTCGATAGCTCGAAACATCCAAGAATGGTTTACATCGTCGAAGAACATGCTTATAAATGGGCAACTTTGGGCGTAGCCGTTGGATTTGACATTTTATCTTTGATTAACGGCTAAGATGAAGCATCAGGATACGAATTGTTGTCCTTAAGTGGAGTTTGTCCGATTCAAAATGAAGTGCCCAGATGAAGCCACGTGTTCATAAAAGTCCATCAGACCCATTTAATCTCGGCCATTATAACTCAAATAAACAGTTGAGATTAAATCATTTTAATGAATCATCACCCAATCAGATATCATCGAGTACCCCCCCCCCCCCCTCCAACTTAAGTGAAAATTTATGAATTTAATTAAATGTGTGAATCGAACGCTTTCCGTCGTGCCACGTCACCTACGTAAAAATAAATTGAAGATAGTCACACATGAAAAAAATAAAGTGATCCGAGCGGTATATGAATGGAGAGTATTTTGTGGGTTAATGTATATCCTAAAAAGGATGCTTTACACTAATTACACTTGTGCACGCACATGCACACGTCGCACACACGCGCACACATGTGCGCCCACAAATGCGCACACATACGTCGCCACAAGACATCTACATACATCGCCACATGGCGACATGTCATTACCTTGCTGCGTCAACTGCCACATCAGCACGCAATAAAGAACGACTATTTTTTTATTTTTTAAAATTCTAAATAAATCCAAAATAAATTCATAAAAAATTGGAAAATTTTTAGAAAAATCCTTAAAAACTTAGAAAATTCATAACTTTCAAAATATAACTCCAAATTAATCCAAAATTATTTTTTTGGTTCATAAATTAAATAATCTATAATTTTAAAAGTCAAATTCAATAAATAACAAGTGAATAAATTTTCATTTAAAAAATACACTCATTTCTCTTAGAAAAAATAAATGAGTGTATAAAAAGTATTTTATCTTATTATTTAACATTGAAACCCAATTATAATCTCAAATATAGATGAGAATAATCTAAACTAAAATATATTTCTTAAAAAAATACATAATTATCCTTAAAATAATGCATTTTGAGATTGTAACTTAAAATTACATGAAATGATAGATATGCACTCAAAGTATGATAACATGCATAAGAATGGAATGTTTTATGCCTTAATTTGCATTAATGATTATATAATTTCATGTGTAAATTACATGTCATCATTTATATAACAAGGATACAAGTGTTTATGAGGAATCTCTTAATGTTGCATGTTCCATGAACACTCAATTTGAAATTACTCTTGAAATGATAAAAATAAAAAAATTTCTTGTAAATTGAAAAGATAAATCTAAAGAATTTTTTAAAATATTGATATAACATTTTAAGAATCAATTGAAATTGAAACCTATTTTTCAAAGAAATTCAATCGTGTTGAAAAAACTAATAATTACAAATATTATTTTCTCATGAAAATAATAAGATATTTTCTCATGGTAGTGACTCATTCTATAAATTTTGGGAAAGCTTGATAAATTTAACAAGAAACTTTCCTCACCATGGTATCATTGATTAGAAATTAATTCAAATATTATTTGAAGTATTAAATGATCGATAGAGATACATAATTGATGTAGTTTGTGGAGGAAATCTTATGACTAAATACAATGGCAAAGAAATTGATTTTATTACCAAAGGACATTGTTATCTTTTCGTTTTTGTTTGTTTAATTTTTTTTTTATATTTTATTCTCGTTTTACAATGATCTATAAAGAGAGCATGTGATCCATAAGGGGTGGATGAAAAGTTAAAGAATGTAGATTGCAGCCATCATGAAATGTTTGGTGAATTTTTATAAACCTGCTTTGACCATAAATTTTTTAATAATAATTTTACATGTCATACAAGCTTTTTTGTTATGTTAGTTGATGTCAATATATCTATGTTGAGTTTTGGAAAAATTAAAATGGTTTGGGTTTTAGTAAAGCCAAAAATCTCGAGGTTTGATTTTTTTGTGGAAAAAATGTCAAATTTAAAAAAACTGCAAACCTATTTCTCTTCATTTTCTTAGATGCATATCACACATTTATATACGCGAAGAATTTGAGATAAAACTTTCAAAGGCACATGTGAATTAAAATTTAAACTATTGACATATACTATGCATGTGCACTTAAGAATCCATTGGAAAAGCAACCTTGGTGTTAGAGGCTCTAAGCCAAGACTGTGATGGGGATGATAAAGCTAAGGATTTAGCTATTATCCTAGGCGACATAGGATCATCTAATCAGGTTCATCTATCTACCTTACACTCATGGTAAATCTGAAAAGATTCTCCACTTCTTTAAGCCAATTTTCACCTCCCTCTAGGTGATGGATATTATGTGGCCTATAAGCCAATCACACCTTCATGTATCTTGTTTATGTTCATTGAAATGAAATTTATTCATTGTCATTCTTGTGTGATGTTTGCAATGAAGTCCATGAGCATGTGCAATGACTAAGTGAATTATGATGATATCAAAATATAGTGATCTCTAGTCTTTAAATATATGCTCTAAACATTCCTATTCGTGAGATATTCGAGAAGGACATCGAATTCTCCGGAAAGAATAGCTCTATGTAATCTATCTCATATGATGAGTATGGCTGATCCTATAGCCATCGGTGCAGAGACACTAAGGATAGATATTTGCTGCTCTTTAGAGAAAGAGTTCACTGAATTGATCCAAATGAATCCCTAAATAGTATTATACCTAACTGTCAATCAGGTTAATTCATGTCATGGTTGTGTATGTGGTCCTTTGACTTGAGACACCAAAGACATCTTGTGGATGGATGATCGTGTTTTGATTATGACTTACGAATCCCTAGCCACGGGATATCAAAAATGTCATATATTGGATATGACATGAAGTCCACGAAGATGATTTTGTGGTCAAGATGTGATCATCCACCCTCGGTATTTGAGGAGATTGACTCAAAGGAATGAGATGCGATGAAATCCTTGGCCAAGGTAGTAGAAATATCGAAGAAGGAGTTCTCGATGATTTCTACACGCATCAGTACTAACTTGAGCGGCCGATTAGGGTTTGACAGTTGACTATACCTTAAGTCATTCATGAGTGTAATGTGGATGAAGGATTATACATACATGGTAATCGATGACGGGAAGGTTCCATAAGTGAGTTCTTACATACTCCATATCTCCTAGTGTACGTAGTGTAGCTTGGCACCCAACGGGCTGGCAACTCAACCTATCGATTGGGTTAAATCGATTCTTGATTAATTAATCTATAGGTGGATGTGGATAATTAATTAAGGTTGACCAATAGAGTGTTATTTGTTCTATAGAGTATTAACTAGTGAGATATATGGACCTAGAGGGTCACACACATAAGGTCTATGGATGTTGGTGGATATAGACATAATTATGAGGGTTTTTATAAAAAACCTCATACCAAATGTCTATAAATAGGGGGAGAACGACTAAAACTGAAGGTGTCCATGCAAGCCTTGTGGGAATTCTCTCCATTCTTCTTTTTCTCTCTTGGTGAAGAGCTTTGAAGATGAGATCTAACCATTCGGAGACCGTGTGGATACCGCTAGAGGCTAGACACTTGAATAGCTTTAAGAACTCCTTCAAGGAAACCCTGTAAGTATGTTTTCTTATTGATACTAGATGATAGGATCATCTGTTCTTGGTGGCTTGATATTTTGAATGTTTGATTCAATGTTTTCCGTTGCATTTGATGTTTTGATCAAAATTTCGGAAATTTATTGACCTCAGATCCCATCAGTGGTATGAG
Source organism: Lemna minuta (assembly GCA_024174645.1). Classification (NCBI taxonomy): domain Eukaryota; kingdom Viridiplantae; phylum Streptophyta; class Magnoliopsida; order Alismatales; family Araceae; genus Lemna; species Lemna minuta. The sequence continues at coordinate 15,843,626 of CM044108.1, forward strand.
AGCCAGGTTCTACTTGTCGAGAGCTTTCCAACGAGCCCAAAAACGTATAAAACAGATTAGAAATGAGGAAGTTATGGCCATTTCAATTTTTGAAAAAAAATGGTCGGATTTCGGTGGCAGCGCCGCCACCCTCGCCGGAGCTCCAGTGGCGCTGCCACATGGCATTGTGGGACCCACTTGGTGGGTCCGGTCAACAGGTCCCACCTAAAAAGGTGGGACCCACTTTTGTAGGGCCATGTGACCCCATGTTTGAACGTGGGGCCCGGTCAAAGTGGGCCACAAGAGAGGCCCGGTCAAACCGGGCCCACGTGGGCAGGCCCGGTCAAACTGAGCCCACAGGGAAGGCCCGATCAAACTGGGCCCACATGAGCAGGCCCGGTCAAACTAGGCCCACGCCCAGTCAAAATGGGCTAGGATGGGGCCCACTTCCCATGGAGGTCCCCCATCCTAGGACTACACCCGCCCAAGCACGCTAAACTTGGGAGTTTTCACGAACTGGGCTACCATTTGATTTCATTTATCAAACTGCATTTAATGTTATTCCTAATCGATTTTTAATTGATCAGATCAATTAAAATAATAGTAATAATATTAAATAAATAAATGAAAAGTGAGATTTCCAGAAGTTAAAAATTCTGGAAAACCCCAAAAAAGTTCTAAAAATTCTGGAAAAATCAGGAAAAATGTAAAATAGATTTATTGACTCGAATTAATTACTTTTTTTAATTTTTGATGTCATTAATTTATTTTATTTCTTTATTTTGAGATTTATTCAATTGAATAATTTAAGAGTTAAATTAATTTTAAATTGAGAAAATTCCAGAAATCATTTGAAAGTGTTTAAATGATTATTTCTTGATTATTATACATGATTGTCATGTTTCTTTTGCAAAGTATTAATATGATTAATTTTTGCATTGAATTAAATTGATTTATTTAATTGTGATGTTATTAAATTGAATGTGAAACCAAGAACCTATTGACCTATAATAGGATCCCCTATTTATATGTTTTGGTTTATTAATATAACATCGCATATAACATATATGTAATGTATGTATATGATTATTGAGATAATCATATCCTTGGGTATGGTTATATAGATAACCATAATGTACCCTAACGAAAATACTGATACAATATAAAACCCCTCTCATGTTAAAATCTAGGCTGAAACGTAAGAGTTACGAACTCTCGTGTTGTTCTCCCTTGTTATAGCCTTAGTATCCAAGTCACCTTAAGTTGGGTTGGTGGAGTCGCTCCAGGCCCACTTATTGAAGATGAGGAACTAAGAACTAGTGTATGACACACGTCCGGGGTAGATGAACCATTTAGTTTGGTGGAGTCGCTCCAGGACTACTCATGAATCTATTCTCGTCAAGTAACAAGGGTACCGCGTAGACCGAACTCAGTGGTTGGTGGAGTCGCTCCAGGCCACATGAGCGTCGAGGACTGAAGTATGATCAGATATTGCAAATGTTGTAAGTCTCATGAGATGTGCTCAACAATATATTGTGATTGGTGGAGTCGCTCCAGGTCATAATATAGTTGTTGAGATTCTGATCCCCACTAGGAGATTGTCGGTTCTCCCTTTTCATGCATATGAGGGTTGTGTGAATTGCTTAATTTTAGTGGGAGCATTATTTTCAATGAACACAATATCTGCAAAGAATTAATCATTAATTCTTATTCATCTCCTACAGGCAAAGATGTCATCGACTAACCCTCTTCGTGGCATTATGGATGCCAAGTGTTTGACTGGCTCGAACTTCACTGATTGGCTCAGGAACTTAAAGATCTTACTTAAGTCTAAGCGCATTGCCTATGTCTTGGAGGGAGATGGCCTTGTTGAGCCTGCAACAGATGCGTCTAAGGATGAGGTATGGGAGTACTAGAAGTGGCAAGAAGATTCCACTACGGTTCAATGTTATTGACGAGACGAGACCTCGAGGTCATCGATTTCACGCGGTATCGCGTCAAAAATAATTTCGAACTTACCAATTTGGGGAATTAAGAGTGAATTGAAGGGTATAATGGCAAATAAGGGTTGAATCCACAGGGAATTAAGGTATTTTTGAGATATCTTTTGGAATTTGGTCAAATTGGACGATGAATTGAGGTGAGAAATTAGGGAAAATGGTGGATTTAGAAAGATAACTTCAAAACGAATCCACGGAATCAAGAATCATCGAATTTGGACTTGATTTCGCGGAGAAATCAAAAATTGAAGTGGAGAGAAAATTTCGGACGTTAAAAATCGTGATTTAAGCTAAAATTTAATGAAATTAAACTCTAAATCCTAATCTAAAAAACAATTAAATATAAATGGAAGATAATCTAGGAAAAACCGCTTCCACTAAACCCATTTAGCGATCAAATCGTCGCGATTAAACTGATTAATCGTGAAGAACACCAAGAACGTCACGACGAGCTTCAAGCTGCGATTTCTCCTTCGATTCTCCACCAAATCTTGATTTCTGTCCCTCCGTGGATGCGGAAATGAAAGATGAAGAGGATGGAATCAAGAGAAACGAGTGGAATGGTGTCTAGACAGTTCAATTTGATTGAAATCCAGCTCGAATGCTTTAGAATCGTGAAGAACATCTTGTTTTATAGTATTTTTGGGCGTAACCGTCCGATCAAAACGATCGACGGTTACGATGAAACGGTCCATCGCGGACCATTTCGATTAAGTCGTGACCGTCGGATCGTGATGGACGGCCACGATTTAATCCGATGAAACGCTTTATAAAAACGCTCCGATCGCGCCCCTTGATTCTTGATCCGACGGACCGGATGTCTCCCGCGAGATTTGATCTGGACCGTTATAACGCTTCAAAATAGGCACGTGCTTGATCTTCGATCCGTGGGCCACGTGTCCATCCGATCGGTGCGCGTGATGCCGCCACGTCGCTGAAATGTGACCGTTATAACGCCCATAACTAAAGCACGTGGAATTGATGATGATCCGGTGGTCCGCGCTCCACGCGATCGACGCATCCGGTTCAGCGCCCGCCCGATCCAACGCTTAGATTATCGCCACGTCACCTGCATCAAAAGAAAATGTGTGGGACTTAGTCCCACACGGAAAAAGTTAGTGCGATCCGTCGGGTTTATAAGCCCCGACGGAATAAGAGGTCGAATACCCTCCCGATATCCGGGAGGCCGAAAACCTCTTATACTATATGTAATATAAATAAAATATATAATATGCGCCACGTAGGCGCTGCGTGGGTCCGCGTGGCTCTGCCACGTGGCCTTGCGTGCCACATCGCACCCGCGTGGGACCCGCGCACTTTTTTACATTTTATTTATTTATTTTAAACATTTTTTAAATAGAAATTAAATCGGAAAAAATCTAGAAAAAATCCCTAAAATTGTAAAAATCATATCTTTTAAAATACAACTCCAAATTAATCCAAATTTCTTTCATTTGATCTGAAATTTAATTATCTATCATTCTAAAAAGTCAAATTATTTAAATAACAAGAGATTTAATTCTTATTTCAAAAATACATTCATTTCTTTAAGATTTTAACTTTAGAAAATTAAATGAATGTTTATAAAAATGATTTCTCCTATTATTTAACTTTAAAAACCATTTATAATCTCAAGTAAAGATGGGTTATAAAATCTTTAATCTTTAATTCATCATAATTAACCCTAAATTAACGCATTTTGAGATTATAACATAAAATTGCATAGAATGATAGAAATGCACTCAAAGTATGATAACATGCACATAAAAGTAATGTTTTATGCCTTAAATTACATTAATAATCATGTTTTATCATGTTAAGATTGTGTGTTATCAGTTATATGCTGGCCTCAATGTGCAATGAGTTGCAAAGGTAGCATGAAGACATGGAACCAAAAGCCATGTTGCTCCATTTGATGGAGTTATTTGCCGAGTAGAGTAGAACTCAGAGATATGAGATATCAAAGAGTCTATTCAGGGCTCGGATGGCTGAATCGTCTTTTGTACAAGCACATGTACTAAAGATGATTGAGTGGATCGAGAGGTTGGCAGTGCTCGGAGTTGAACTCCCTGTTGAGATGAACACAGACCTTATTCTTCAGTCTCTTCTGGACTTCTTTTCTCAGTTCATTGTTAACTTTAACATGAAGAAGATTCAGGCCTCTCTCCCGGAGCTGTTGAACATGCTTACTACTACCGAGGGGAACCTTCAGAAGGAAAAACCCCAAGTCCTCTTTGTTGGTGGGACCAAACAGAAGAGGAAGGTAGCCTTTGCCTCCAAGAGGGGCAAAGGGAAGAAGCAAGTGAAAGAAACTTTGACAAGGAAGGACGACGATGACAAGGGAACATGTTTCCAGTGTGGCATGAAAGGACATTGGAAGAGGAATTGTAAGAAGTACCTCAACGAGAAAGCTCAGCGGAAGCATGGTGATGCTCCAGGTATCTATATGATAGATACTTATTTATCTTATACAGATTCTGCATCTTGGGTATTAGATACTGGATGTACTTCTTACGTCTGCAATGATTCGCAGAGGCTGACAAGTAAGCGGAAGCTGAGAAAGGGTGAGGTGGAACTGAGGATGGGAAACGACGCAAGAGTTGCTGCTATAGCGCTAGGGGTTGTGAACCTCAAGCTACCATCCGGAGATTATCTTTCTTTATAAGAATGTCATTATGTTCCTAGCATAGTTAAGAACATCATTTCAGTTTCTTGTTTGGACAAGATGGGGTATACCTTGATCATTAAGGACAAGTGTTGTTCTATTTACTTGGGAAGTAAATTGGTTGCTACGGCACCATTAGTCAATGGTTTATATCTGATTGATGTTTCTTTTTATAATCTCCAAATGGATGTTGCTCTTAAGAAGAGTAAACAGGGAGTGAACGAAGCCTACTTATGGCATTGTAGACTTGGGCATGTTGGTGATAGAAGATTACAGAATTTGCATAAAGATGCATACTTGGGGGCATTTGATTATGAATCATTTGCAACTTATGAATCTTGCATTATGGGTAAATTACCCAAATCTCCATTCTCAGGGATTGGAGAGCGAGCCAAGGGTATCTTAGAGTTAATACATTCTGATGTATGTGGTCCGATGCCTGTCCAAGCTAGAAGTGACAGTTTCTACTTTGTCACTTTTATTGATGATTTCTCTAGGTTTGGATGGGCATACCTTATGAGGTATAAGTCCGAAGCCTTTGAGAAATTTAGAGAGTTTAAGAATGAAGTGGAGAAATAATCTGGAAAGAGTATCAAGACTCTTCGATCAGATCGAGGAGGTGAATACTTAAGTACAGAGTTCACACAGTTCCTTAAGGATAATGGTATCCTATCTCAATTGACTCCTCCTTGCACACCTCAGATGAATGGTGTTTCAGAAAGGAGAAATCGTACCTTGTTAGACATGGTGCGATGTATGATGAGTTTCTTGAAACTTCCAATATCACTTTGGGGATATGCACTTGAGACAGCAGCGCGTGTCCTTAACGTCTTACCTAGCAAATCTGTAGCTTCTAATCCATATGAGATATGGAAAGGGAAGAAGCCGGACTTCTCTTAATTTAGAGTATGTGGTTGCCCTTCTCATGTTAAGACACATGATACAGATAAGCTAGAATCAAGGACTGAGTTTTGTAGACTTGTGGGATATCCGAAAGAAACATCAGGATACTACTTTTACTGCCCTTAAGAGTAATCAATATTTGTTGCAAAAAGGGTTGTCTTCTTGGAAGATGAGTATCTCTTAAGAAGAGATAGTAGGAGTAAAGTAGTGCTGGAAGAAGTTCTAGATCCGAACACAAATGCTACCTCATTAGATGAGAACTCAGTCCCCGAAAATATTCAAGTACACACAGAGGCTCCACGTAGCACTGGTAGAATACCGAGACAACCAGATCGATATGTAAGACATATTGTGACAGATGATGTTGATACTCTCCACTTAAAGGATAGTGATCCTTTAACCTACAATGAAGCGGTAAATGATTCCAACTCTAAGAAATGGCAAGAAGCAATGGATTCGGAGATCCAGTCCATGGATGAAAACCAAGTATGGTACTTAGTCGACCCTCTTGAGGGTATAGTACCCATTGGGTTTAAGTGGATCTTTAAGAAGAAGATCGGTGTTGATGGACAGATTGACACCTTCAAGGCAAGGTTGGTGGCGAAGGGTTATTGTCAAAGATAAGGAGTTGACTATGACGAAATCTTCTCACCACTTGCTATGATTAAGTCAATCAAGATTCTTCTCGCCATAGCTGCATACTATGACTACGAGGTCTGGAAAATGGATGTGAAAACCGCCTTCCTCAATGGAAACCTTGAGGAAGAGGTAGATATGATAGAACCTGAGGGTTATACACCCAAGGAGTTTCTAGAAAAGGTGTGCAGGTTGCATAGATCTATTTATGGATTGAAGCAAGCATCTAGGAGTTGAATATGAGATTTGATGAGGGAATCAAATCTTATGACTTCATAAAGAATGAAGACGAACCTTGTGTGTACAAGAAGATCAGTGGGAGCGCGATCACTTTTCTTGTCCTTTATGTGGATGTCATCTTACTCATTGGGAATGATGTAGGTATGTTATCATCAGTGAAGGCGTGATTGTCAAAGAACTTCTCCATGAAGGATAATGGAGAATTATTTCAAAACATGAACACAAGGGTTCCAAGTGAACCAATACTCCTTAATCATGAGTTTGAAACAAACTATCCATTCACTAAATGGATGTAGAAGACCTCTCTAAATAATTAAAAGAGAGTGTGGATCTTAAGGGAATTATCTTCCCTCCTCCTCCACTTATACACTGATCTAAAGATTGACTTGGTCAAAAGAATTAAAAAAACGTTATCCTTAGAAACTTAGAATCCCTTGAATGGACCAAGTCAACCACCATCTTACCTTGATCTAGGATCCTTAATTTCCAAACCTTATACACTATTTCTTAGGTACCTTGTATAGTTATAGGTAATGGTCTCAAGAAAAATCAATAGGAATCCCTTTGCTAATAGAATTCCTTCTCTCTTTGAAACCACCCTTAGTTAGAATTATAAGAGGGACCTCCATATTAATTACATGTGGGAGAAACTATATGTTATTCTACTCAAGGAAAATTTCCTTGCATGAATAAACTCATGCATCTATGGAGCATTGAGGCACATGAAACCTTCCAAAGAAATGAAGACAAAGAGGAGCTCACGACTCTCACTAAATTGAAGACTTAATTTGAGTTCTCTTCATCGAGGTCAATCCTCTCTGCTGATATGGAGCAGTGAAGCAACTTTGGAGATCTCCACGTCATCATACAATCGAGGGCCTACATTTTCAGCTCTCATCATCACGGAGACAATCAAGATAATGATGATGTGTCTACGATGAGTAAAGAACATACTTGTCAACACCTCCCTTGCAGAAGGACCACAACAAAAGGCGACTCAGAATCGAATAGAAAAGAAGCAAGGAAGTCTCCTCGAAGATAATCCGTGATTGTCCAATCATTGCACGCAGGTACACGGAATCTTCATGCAAGGACCCGAGCAGAGTATTATTTTTGACAAAACGGATAGTGTCATTTGTCCTCTTCTGCCTGCCATGAGAAGAAATTCTATCCCACACCCAGTGACCTCGACGACCAGTTATTGTCCGCCTCACCGTGCCCTGGTAAACACGCGGAAGACAGAAGTCACAGCTCGACATAGTTATAGAGAATGATCACTGAAGATATGGAAATTCGGTCGAAATGCCGCTCACCTAGTCCATGTGCGAGCTCACTTGCTGTGTCGCCAATCAACGATTCGAGGAGGAATCGGATAAGCTCCAACGACGCATTCACCTTTATTCACCTCGTCCACTGAAGCCTCTCAACATCAAAGTAACTTCCGATGGAGAGCATCACGGGGTATCGCCGGATAAGGCTGATTTCAAAGGAGCGCCTCATGACAGTATAAATACTATCGCACACACCACGTCAATTCTATTACCTTCACCAGTAGTTCGAAGTAACTGCTAAAAGGATGTCGTCGACCAGTATCTTCTCCAGTGTTACCTTCTCCAGTATCTCCTTGTCGTCGACCTACCAAATGAAAGCCGAAGGACGCCAAACGAGTCACCCAGTCAATGCTCCTACAGACTCAAAAATAGAGAAGAGACAACAGAAGAAGTTGCCGTAACCGCCATGAATTTTCACGATAATTCAAAATTCCCAAGGAAGACCAGCCATCTAAAGGTCCACGTACGGAGGAAGGAAATATCGCAAACTTGCATAAATTCTTATACGCATACAACCATCGCGACGCTTCGCCATAAGCCCTCTTCTTCCTCTATAAAATAGGACATTGTAAACAAAAACAATGATGTTGATTTTGATAAAATTGGTTACTATCTGGGTTCTTTTACCCTAGGTTTGTGTGTTCTTGTGCCTCTCCCATAATCCTCCTCTCCGAGTTTTACCTCCCTTTCCCTTTCTCCCTCCTTTCTTTCCGCTTTCAAACATTTCAAGTCCACCACGATACGAGGATTACCTGGGTCTTTTAGTGTAGTCCAACGGCTTCACTTCTTCTCCTTTCAAGGTAATCATCTTCCCCTCCCTCTTCGTGAAATAGTTCTCATTCAAAATCATAAGTCCAATGTTGACACTCCCGAATTTAATCTCCTCTTCGTCGCGTGACTATTATCCGAGAACCTCTTTAAATATTTCTCTTATCTCCACAATATAATAATCAAATAATATATATTATTATCTTAACCCATACCGCCTTCCTTTCATATCCCCAGTCCTTACCGCCTTCACTCCCTCAACCAAAAACTCATCTCATTAAATATTTACCTCTTCTCTACTTCTTTTATATCGTGCCCACTTTCTAAGTCTTTAACTATCATTCATCTAAATATTCACTATTATAATTATCTTTAAACCCTCTTATTATCAACCTTATATCCTCTCAGTTCATCTTCCCTTCCAATTATCATTCCTCAGCATTCATCTTATTATCTTCACTCTTATTTTATTCTATCATCCTATTTCCAAACTATCCAAAAGTTCATCTTCAAATCATTTATCATTCACCTCAAGTGATATCATTTCATAGATCCTCACACACTTGTAGGATATTTATCAATTACCATCACTAGATACTCTTATCATGCTCATCTCACTTCTCCATATCTATACCATCATATTCATACATATCTCCATTTCTAAAATATCCTACATCAAAGGATTTGGGAGAAGCAACATACGTATTGGGAAAACGTATCTATAGAGATAGATCGAGGAGGTTGCTTGGCTTATCCCAATCCATGTACATAGACACTATTGTCAAAAGGTTTGGCATGGAGAACTCCAAGAGAGGTTTCATACTGATGAGACATGAAGTTCAGATATCTAAGGAGCATTCGCCTAAGACTCTTGAAGATAGAGCTTTGATGGAAAAGATCCCGTATGCATCGGCGATTGGATCCATCATGTACGCTATGCTATGTACAAGACCAGATGTGGCATTTTCTCTAAGTGTTACGAGGAGATTTCAGGCTAACCCAGGTGAGAGTCATTGGGAAGCCGTGAAATGCATCCTTAAGTACTTGAGAAGGACTAAGGATTTATTTATGGTCTGTGGAGGAGAGGAGCTTAAGCTCCAGGGTTACACTGACTCGAGTTTTCAGTCAGACCCAAATGATAGTAGATCTACATCTGGATTCTTGTTCACTTTGAATGAGGAAGCAGTGTGTTGGAAAAGTTCCAAGCAGCCCACCACTGTAGATTCGACGACAGAGGCTGAGTATATTGCCGCGAGTAATGCCGCCAAGGAAGCAGTCCGGTTAAAGAAGTTCATCACAGACCTTAGCGTCGTGCCTATGATCTCTGACCCTATTCCATTATTGTGTGAAAACAATGGTGCAATAGCACAAGCGAAAGAGCCAAGGTCTCATAAGAAGTCTAAGCACATTCTGAGGCGCTTTCACTTGATTAGGGAGATCGTTGCCAGAGGAGATATGTGGCGGAAAGAGTTCCATCAACATACATTGTTGCAGATCCACTAACCAAGTCTTTAGCTCAAGAAGTCTTTGAGCGTCATTGCACAACTATAGGGTTGATGCACGAGGGTAATTGGCTTTAGTTCAAGTGGGAGATTAATGGATATTATGTGGCCTATAAGCCAATCACACCTTCATGTATCTTGTTTATGTTCATTGAAATAAAATTTATTCATTGTCATTCTTGTGTGATGTTTGCAATGAAGTCCATGAGCATGTGCAATGACTAAGTGAATTATGATGATATCAAAATATAGTGATCTCTAGTCTTTAAATATATGCTCTAAACATTCCTATTCGTGAGATATTCGAGAAGGACATCGAATTCTCCGGAAAGAATAGCTCTATGTAATCTATCTCATATGATGAGTATGGCTGATCCTATAGCCATCGGTGCGGAGACACTAAGGATAGATAGTTGCTGCTCTTTAGAGAAAGAGTTCACTGAATTGATCCAAATGAATCCCTAAATAGTATTATACCTAACTGTCAATCAGGTTAATTCATGTCATGGTTGTGTATGTGGTCCTTTGACTTGAGACACCAAAGACATCTTGTGGATGGATGATCGTGTTTTGATTATGACTTACGAATCCCTAGCCACGGGATATCAAAAATGTCATATATTGGATATGACATGAAGTCCACGAAGATGATTGTGTGGTCAAGATGTGATCATCCACCCTCGGTATTTGAGGAGATTGACTCAAAGGAATGAGATGCGATGAAATCCTTGGCCAAGGTAGTAGAAATATCGAAGAAGGAGTTCTCGATGATTTCTACACGCATCAGTACTAACTTGAGCGATCGATTAGGGTTTGACAGTAGACCATACCTTAAGTCATTCATGAGTGTAATGTGGATGAAGGATTACACATACATGGTAATCGATGACGGGAAGGTTCCATAAGTGAGTTCTTACATACTCCATATCTCCTAGTGTACGTGGTGTAGCTTGGCACCCAACGGGCTGGCAACTCAACCTATCGATTGGGTTAAATCTATTCTTGATTAATTAATCTATATGTGGATGTGGATAATTAATTAAGCTTGACTAATAAGGTGTTATTTGGTCTATAAAGTTATTAACTAGTGAGATATATGGACCTAGAGGGTCACACACATAAGGTCTATGGATGTTGGTGGATATAGACATAATTATGAGGGTTTTTATAAAAAAACCTCATACCAAATGTCTATAAATAGGGGGAGAACGACTAAAACTGAAGGTGTCCATGCAAGCCTTGTGGGAATTCTCTCCATTCTTCTTTTTCTCTCTTGGTGAAGAGCTTTGAAGAGGAGATCTAACCATTCGGAGACCGTGTGGATACCGCTAGAGGCTAGACACTTGAATAGCTTCAAGAACTCCTTTAAGGAAACCTTGTAAGTATGTTTTATCATTCATACTAGATGATAGGATCATCTGTTCTTGGTGGCTTGATATTTTGAATGTTTGATTCAATGTTTTCCGTTGCATTTGATGTTTTGATCAAAATTTCGGAAAGTTATTGACCTCAAATCCCATCACTAGGTACAGATAAAAATTCCCAGCACAAAAATATTTGTTTGAAATATGTACATCATCAAAAACAAACATTCTATAAAGATTGAGGCTTCTTGAGCCACAAAGAGATGCAACTCTTCATGGGTAGGATAAGCACAATGTTTTCTAGTAAGGCAAAAAATGGGTAGGATAAGCACCATTTTGTGTTTGATGAATGTCCAAAAGTGATATTGAGCTCTTGACCCATTTAAGGCACCTCCTCTTCTCTCTCTATATATAAGGAGCTATGTACTCTCTTTTGGTATTACAATTCTAGGGTTTCTCCTTCTCATCGTCAACATAGTATTAGAGCCATTACTCCTCTCAATGCCGTCATCATCATTTGGCGTTGTTGTTGTCATTCTTGATGTGCCACCTCCTCTCATTCCGACTCACTCTCCTATTGATCATCATCTTCAGCCATCGTTGTTGTTAAGCTTCTCCATCGTCAATTGTGACGATGAATAGAGTAGAGCGCTGAACGCTATGAAGTGAAGGATGCCATGCATGTTGTTGTGCGTCATCCATCGCTTCACTCTAGATGTTGCACTTGGTGATGCCTACATCTATCATCCCAAGAAATATTATTAGGACTCCACCAACAATCTATGACGTCCTCTATGGATTCTACATTCTCTCCAGCCTCTTCAGCTTCGAGTTCCGATACTTCATTACCATCCATCCCGACACATCAGGCTGACACTCAAGTAATTCTTCCACCTATAGTGCTTTCTACTCCGCCGACTTCCATGCCTCATCTTTCAATCACAACACAACTTACTCGACTAGCTTATAATTCTATGGGACATAACTGTGTGGCATGGGCTTCTGGTTTTGAGCTCTTCCTTGAGTCTCATAGTCTTCTTCATCATCTCACAGACAACCCTCTGCCACTTCGTGATCCATTGTATGCTTTTTGGTCACAATCAAACTCAGCTTTCATCTCTTGGATGCTTTATATCATTGAGAAAAGTATCGTTGAGTCTCTTGCACGCATTAAGCCAGCAAGCTCCCTCTAGAAAACTCTTGAGACTATGTATGCTAACTAGACAAATCAGTCATGTGGTCGTGATCTTTGATTCCCTTCTCACCTACAAGCAGGGTGATCTCTCTCTTCAAGCACCCACCATAGACCCAATGACATTGAAACGTTATTGAGAGGACCTTTATGGTGGCATCTACTTGAGTAGGTTTTGTCCCTCCTTCATATCCCAGATTCAAGGCTCTCTTTTCTCTAGTGATCATGTACCTGGTCTCAATACTATTTTATGTGCCACTCTTCACGTTACGATTGGTATGCCTTCCTCCTCTCTCTCTTCTACTCCAAGCAATACGACTCCTCCTTCAGCTAAGGCGGTCTTGGCTCCTTGGGCTTGCAATGATGGTTTCCCTCCCTACTCTGATGGCGGTTGTCCTCCTCGTGGGCACGATAGCAACTCTTTCCTGCCATGTCCTTACTGTGGCAAGAAAAATCATTCCATCAACAAATGTTGTAAGCAATTTGGCAAGCCTCCTACTACATAAGCAGTTGTGACTCCTTCGTCTACCCTTTCTCCAGCTTCTCCCGGTACTCCTACTCCACTATCATGTGACCTCGATGTCAGTTGAGTATGATGCACTTCACTACTTTGGGAGTACCAACGCCTCTTCCTCAGCTAGCCTCGCTTCGCTTCTGGCTCCCTCAACATCAGGTACATATGCTCACCTTACTTTCTCTTCACCATCGTGTATTATTGATTATGGGGCTTCCTCTCATATGACCAGGACTTCCTCGCTCCTATTGTCGTATCACCTTACCCCCTCCTATCCCCCTCTTACCATTGCCGATGGCTGACCTTGTCTGATTTGATGCGTTGGTATTACTTGTGTCACTAATTCCCTTTCTCTTCACCAAATCTTCTATGTTCCTAATTTCCCTGTGAACCTTCTCTCCATTAGTGCCATCACTCGTGCTCTTCGCTGTACAATTAACTTCTTTCCTTTTCACTGTGTTTTCCAAGATATGTACTTTGGACGGAGGATTGGCTTGGGCCATGAGAATGGGTGAGGCATCTATGAGCTAGTTTGATGGAGAATTATTTCTAAACATGAACACAAGGGTTCTAAGTGAGCCTATCCTCCTCCTCCTCCTCCTTTTCCTCCAACTTAAAAAATTATCCATTCATTAAATGGATGAAGAAGACCTCTCTAAATAATTGAAAGAGAGTGTAGATCTTAAGGGAATTATCTTCCCTCCTCTTTCTATTTTACATTGATCTAATGATTGACTTGATCAAAAGAAATTAGCCTTAACCTTAGATAATTAGAATCCCTTGAATGGACCAAGTCAACCACCATTTTACCTTGATATAGGATCCTAATTTCCAAACCTTATCCACTATATCATAGGAACCTTGTATAAATTAATGATCTCAAGAAAGAAACATCAATAGGAATCCATTTGTATTTTCCTTCTCCTTGAAAACCACCCTTAGTTAGAATTTAGAAGAGACCTATATATTAATTACAAATGGAAGACATGATCTTCTTGTTGTACTTCAAGACAAGCCAATGCATGAATAAAACCATGCAATTATAAAGTCAGCTTAAATGATGGAAGTCAGCATAAAGAAAGCTTCCAACAAAGAAGGTCATCTCATATTGGATTATCACCTTCACTGTTGATGGAAAGAAAGGAAGCTCAGCATGATAACTACCATGGTCAATCATCTTACTTGTCAATACTGCCACAATGTGATGTCACTGACTTCCACAAGACAGTGAACTTCATGAATATGGAATAACAAGATCTCAGGGTATCTAAAGATGACTATGAGGACAGTAGCCTCAAAAGGTCCTCACGACCTCTACAGAGTTTGAAGACCTCCAAAAGGAAAGTATAATCAACCCAAATTACCAAGGTCATCAACGATCAGTCAAACTTCTCATTTCAGTCTCTTCAACATGAGAGCATCAAGGAAACATGAAGACCTCAACAAGATTATTCTCCTGGGCTTTAATGTGACGTTAAAACTCGGATCGTCAGTATATCATATCAAATATTACCATCACAGAGCTTTCCGTGTCATCAAGATTCAATAACAGGCGCTTACACGATCAAAGCAAACAATGATTTAAGTGGACAATCGCCAACAACATTCCGAGAGCAGTGCAGCTTGGAAAGTTGTCCAAGGGAAAACTCTAACCAAAGACTCCCTCACGATGATCCGCGGCGAGTTAGGATCCAGAACCATTGGCATTGGACAATCGACCGTCTTCTCCCGGCGTCAGACCCTACCCCGGAGACCTCTTCACTGAGACCCGTGACGAAGCTGGCAACGAATGAGGCGTGGAATCCAGATTAATCTCGTCCTCAATGACGACCAGACTGAATACCCCGACGAAGGACGAGTCAAAGAATTAGCAAAGCGACAATCCGAGTTCGACCGCTGCCCCTTTACATTTGGACGGAAAATAGAGTTCAGCGCTATCGATGATTACTCCACGTCACCATACTGCACGATCAGCCCGACGACAGTCCGGCGACCATTACCTGCAACACACCGTCGCGATGCCTCTTGCGATCGAGCCAACATCTCTATTACCGAAAGATAGTTCGGAAACCCCTGTGAAGGATACAAGCCGACAAGCTTAGCCAGACAAGAGCAAGATGATGAAGCCTCGAAACTTCTTACAACACATATGCGCGTGATAAAGGGCGTGCGGGAATTTTCTAAACTACATGTCACGTGATCGGAACTTCCACGGCTCCCTGACGAGCATGAAGATTTGGCCAAAAACTCTTACCACTTCCAACACGCAGTCGCGCGATTAAGAAGACATGATATCCCCGATGTTAACCGATCAGCTCTCGACATGTTCTCTCCCTACAGATAAGGCACAAACACAAGACAAGAAGACTACCGCACTTCTCTTTAACTTATCACGGAGATTCGCAAGAAGACAACATGATATCAAAGAGCGCCGCGTGACGTCGGATACACCGATGCGCATTATCTCGATCTCGTCCCACCTCAAATAGAGATTTCCAACATCAGACGGTCATCTCGGATGAACTAAAAGACAAAAAAAAAAAAGAATAGAAAACAAAAATTACCGACGCCTGAATAACTGCTCCTCCGCGAAGATACTTTCGCAAAACGACGCCTCTCTGTAACTTCCTTCTCTTTCTTTCTATAAGAAAGACAATTGTAAACGAAAACCTCAGATGTTATTTGATAAAATTGGTTACTATCTGGGTTCTTTTACCCCTGTGTTTGTGTTCTTCTCGTGCCTCCCTTCCAAACCTTCTTCTCCGAGATTCTATCCTTCTTTCCCTTTCTCCCTCCTTTCTGTCCGCCTTTCATCCACTTCAAATCTGAAGCCCATCGAGGATATTCAGGATCCTTTGGTGATCTCGGAAGCATCATCTTCATCGTCGCAAGTCGGGTATCATCCTCACTCGTTGACTGTGAATATACTTCGCATTGCTAAATCTTAAAGTCCAACGTTTGACTCTCTGTCCTCTCTAATATCTCCCCGTCACCATATTATTTTCCGACGCCCTCTCATCCATTTTCGACGCCCTCTCATCCTTATCACTATTCCGAAAATCTTACTATCCTCTCCTCTATTCGCAGTCATAATATTATTCTCTTCTCTTATTAATTAACTTATCATCCTTATTATATCATTATATATCTTTCTATTCCTGAATTATTCTCTGCTACATCATCTCTGAATTAATTAACATATTCCTCTTGATATCAATCATAGATCCTCCCCTATTGTAGGATTTAGATACCTCTTCTAAAATTATCCTACATCATAGTTTCTGATGAACCCTCCTCGGGTCTTTGAGCTCTTTTTGTTACATCTTCAGCATCTTCTTCCCTTTTGTGGAATCACCGTTTAGGCCATCCATGTTTTAAAAAACTTAAAAAAATAGGTACCATTGTTAGAACGAGAGTTTTGATGTAAGTATTTTTCCTTGAATTGCCAGTGGTATAATTAAGGCAAATAGATTCATTAATTTTACTTTGAATTATTAATGTGAATCATTTCCATTTTATCTTTTCCATGACTATTTTGGACTAACCCACTAATTTTTTTGTTGAGGTCATAGGTGTACTTGATTTCAGGAAAATAGAAGATATCTCTTCACTCATGCCATTATGCTTACAATCACAATCATCATATCATACAATCAGTTATATGATTTTATTTAGATGATCATATTTAGTATACACACTTACCTATTTCCAATTATTCATATCTTACCCACCCATATGCTGAGTTTTACTCTACATAGCAGCAATACCATTGAGGGTATTGTCATTACTATCTATCATCTCTTCTAAACCGACGTATATGAGTATTAGGGTTCGTGATAATCCGTGTGGTTGAAAATAGAAGCAAAAGTGAAAGCGAAAATGAAAATGAAAGCGAAGAAAAAAGGGCGAAAAGAAGAGAAAATCTCCCCGAGCATTGAAAAAAAAGATCTCTTCAAGTGATCCTGATCAACAAGAAGAACGATCTTTCGTGTTGCTCTCATTCTTCACAGTTGTGGACAACGGAAACACCGATTGCAACATATTGACGTCAATTTGCAAACCCATCTTTGACATTCTACGACAGCAAGTTTTTTTCTTTCATTTCAATCACTTTCCGTTAGTGAATCTCAACATCCTCACATTTGTGCTCTCAACGGATATACGCATTGTCTTCCGTTGTCTTTTCTGTCTTCCATTAGCAACTTCTATGCATTATTGTGAAGATTCGTCCAATCTGCCTGATTTCTTCATTTTCTGTTGTTTTTGTGTTTGATCTACTCCCTTGAGTCTAATTGTCCAACTCGAATCTTTAAGTTTTAAGTCCTTCAATTTTAGTTTTTACTCTCTGGCTTTTGATTTTCTGTTCCAAATTTACAGTCATCCGAAATACCACTTTTGTGTGTTTAATTTACTTCTACACTGATTCCATAGGCTCATAGAAATCATTTATGTATCTCAATCCCTAATTTCTCAATCAACAGATATTTAACAGAATTACAGTGATCGAAAACTTTGTTATTAACTGCCACTTTCTCAATTATTCACAAATTTTCATTCATCTCATTCAACTACCTCATGTCATCGTCTATTTAATTTGAATTAAATGTCGAACTCTATTTGCTTTGTTAGATTTAGTGCTTGGGATTGAGTTTATTTTTATGTTGATTTGGTGATTGGACTGAGTTTATCCTCAAATTGATTTGGTGCATCGACTGAGTTTATTTTCAGATTGATTTGGTGCTTGAACTGAGTTTATTTTCAGATTGATTTGCTGTGTGAACTGAGTTTATTTTCATATTGATTTGGTGCTTGGACTGAGTTTATTTTCAGATTGATTTAGTGCTTGGACTGAGTTTATTTTAGATTGGTAAAATCCCTTAGTACATACTGTGAAGTGTCATTCATCTTATTAAATTTTTCATATCATTTTTAATTAATTTAGTTTAAATCTAACTCTATCTATGGTGTTAAGTTTATTGTTTCACTTAAGTTATTTTAACTTGGTTAGTTGTGTTGTTCTGTGTTGAAAAAAATTAGACTGCGAGCTGATTGTAGAAGAGTGATTCATACTATTCAAGTTTATCCTCAGAAGTCAACTCAGAGAGATAGAGTCAATCTGCTCAGTTAGAAGTCAACTCAGAGAGATAGAGTCAATCCGCTCAGTTAGAAGTCAACTCAAAGAGATAGAGTCAATCTGCTCAGTCAGAAGTCAACTCAGAGAGATAGAGTCAACCCTAATTAGTCAGGAAGTCAACTCTTGTCAAAAAGTCAACCCAAGTCAGAAAGTTAACCCAAATTAGAAAGTCAACTCTAGTTAGAAAGTGAACTCTTGTCAAAAAGTCAACTCTAAGTCAAAAAATCAACCATTGTCCAAAAGTCAACTGAAGTCAAAAAAGTCAAACCCGATCAGAAGGTCAACTCATATAGATAGAAGCAATTAGATAAAATTTCTCTTAGATTCACACACACGCGGAGACTAGGAGCGTCTCATTAGTTGAGATGAGGAGTCGAGACTTGAGGAACAAGAAGACCAGGAGAAGCCTGAAGACGAGGCCTCACTTTACCGAAGGTCGGTTTTACTGGCAGGAGAGGCACGATAGGGTTTGAAAGGGACGCACGACAATTGTGGAGATCGGCTTGAGGGAGTTAGGGCGTCTAGGAGCCGAGGAGGTCGAGGCCTAGAGGGTAGTGTCATAGGCTCAGGTAAAGGTGAGTGTTAGGGTTGCCGCTAGGGGCAGACCTAAGCCCTTGTATTGAACATTGTTCTTCACCCATTTGAAGGGTGAGAGGATTAGGTTTCTTTTGATGAGGATTGGGGCTCTGAGTCAACAATACTGGGGACTGGACTAAGGGATGTTAGGTCCCCCAACCAGTATAATAATCTTTGGTGCACAGTGAGGACGAGAAGTGAGTGATAAACCAACGAATCATAGAAAAAGAAAAGTAGAAAATAAACAAGTAACACATAAAGCTAATTTGCCCCCCCCTCTTAGGTTAAATCACCACCTTATTGGGATTTTCAACCATGGATTTCTCTTACTCAATTTGTATCAGAGTCATGTCAGTTGCGCAAACATCGTCGATCTTCTTACTCTAGTTGTGATGGCATCCCCTATTATGCACCTTTTGATCTTCTTCACTGTAATGTTTGGGGTCCCTCTCCCATCCACTCTATTTCATGCCATTGTTACTATATTGTGTTTGCTAATGATTACACTCAAGTGAGTTGGGTCTACCTTCTCTACGACTATTCTAAAGTTATCACTACAGTCACCTACTTCATCATGGAGGTTGTCACTCAATATTCCACTACACCTAAGATTCTTCGTATTGATAACGCTCTCAAGTTTGTCTAAACCTCTCTTCATAACTTTTGTGCTAATCGTGAAATTATCCATCATACCACTTGTCATCATACCTCATACAAAAATGGTGTTGTTGAGGAGAAACACTGTCAGCTCCTTGATATCACTCGCATACTATTAATTGAGATGCATATCCTAGCTTACCTTTGGTATGACGCCCTCATGACTATCACATATCTCCAAAATTGACTCCCCTCTGCTCCCCTTGGTTGTGCTATCCCCCTTCACACCTGATGGATATTATGTGGCCTATAAGCCAATCACATTTTCATGTATCTTGTTTATGTTCATTGAAATGAAATTTATTCATTGTCATTCTTGTGTGATGTTTGCAATGAAGTCCATGAGCATGTGCAATGACTAAGTGAATTATGATGAGATCATAATATATTGATCACTAGTATTTAAGCATATGTTCTAAACATTCCTATTCGTGAGATATTCGAGGAGGACATTGAATTATCCGGAAAAAATATCACTATCTAATCCATCTCATATGATGAGTATGGCTGATCCTATAGCCATCAGTGTGGAGACACAAACGATAGGTAGTGCGTGCTCTTTAGAGAAAGAGTTCACTAAATTGATCCATATGAATCCCTGAATAGTATTATACCTAACTGTCAATCAGGTTGATTCATGTCATGGTTGTGTATGTGGTCCTTTGACTTGAGACACTAAAGATATCTTGTGGATGGATGATCGTGTTTTGATTATGACTTACGAATCCCTAGCCACGGGATATCAAAAATGTCATATATTGGATACGACATGAAGTCCATGAAGATGATTGTGTGGTCAAGATGTGATCATCCACCCTCGGTATTTGAGGATATTGACTCAAAGGAATGAGATGCGATGAAATCCTTGGCCAAGGTAGTAGAAATATCGAAGGAGTTCTCGATGATTTCTACACGCATCAGTACTAACTTGAGCGACCGATTAGGGTTTGACAGTAGACCATACCTTAAGTCATTCATGAGTGTAATGTGGATGAAGGATTATACATACATGGTAATCGATGACGGGAAGGTTCCATAAGTGAGTTCTTACATACTCCATATCTCATAGTGTACGTAGTGTAGCTTGGCACCCAACGGGCTGGCAACTCAACCTATCGATTGGGTTAAATCGATTCTTGATTAATTAATCTATATGTGGATGTGGATAATTAATTAAGGTTGACCAATAGAGTGTTATTTGTTCTATAGAGTATTAACTAGTGAGATATATAGACCTAGAGGGTCACACACATAAGGTCTATGGATGTTGGTGGATATAGACATAATTATGAGGGTTTTTATAAAAAAACCTCATACCAAATGTCTATAAATAGGGGGAGAACGACCACAACTCAAGGTACCCATGCAAGCCTTGTGAAAATTCTCTTCATTCTTCTCTTTCTCTCTTAGAGAAGAGCTTTGAAGAGGAGATCCAACCATTGAAAGATCGTGTGGATACCGCTAGAGGCTAGACTCTTGCCCTCTATTCATGCATTTGCCCTTTCAGTAGTGTCAGAGTTGATTCCACAATCGCATGTTGAGGTGGCGCAAGTACCTGCGTGGAAAGAGGCGATGGACTCTGAGGTGGAGGCCTTAGTTTCTCACAAGACTTGGACCTTGGTTCCCCGTACAGCAGATGCCAACATTGTCACATGCAACTCATTCCTTATCCTCAAATATCATCCTAATGGTACCATTGCACGTCACAAGGCTCGTCTGGTTGCTCGTGGTTTCTCCCAATCATATGGCATTGACTATACCAAGACGTTCTCTCTTCTTGTTTGTCTCCAATCTTTTCGTGTGTTTCTCTCTCTTGCCGTCAATCAGGCTTGGTCACTCCACCAATTAGATGTTTTTAATGGCTTTCTTTATGGTGATCTTGAGGAGCAGGTCTTCATGGAGCAACCTCCTAGGTATGTTTCTTAGGTGTGTTTCCTAAGACGAGCTATTTATGGGCTCAAGTAGAGTCCACCTGCTTGGTTTGCAAAGCTTAGTGGTCTTCTCTCTACCTTTGGCTTCACATCATGTATTGTCAATCCAACCGTGATCATTAAGAAGACTTGAGTGATTCATGCAATCTATGTGGATGATATTCTTTTGTCTGGTAGTAATGACATTAGTATTCATACTACTAAGACTTATTTACAACAACATCTTAGTATTCGTGACTTTGAGAGTTCAAGATACCTTCTTGGGATTGAGTTTGTTCATCAGGATGGGAAGCTAGCTTTAACTCAAAGGAAGTATGCCCTTGACATGCTTCAAGAGACATGACTTCTTGAGTGCAAGCTAGAGACTTCACCTATGGAAGCTTGCCCATATTTTTGGGATACTTTGTCTCCATTCCTTGAGGATGCAAATTGCTATTTGAGATTGTTGGGCAAGTTGATATACTTTACTGTCACTCGCCTTGACATTGTGTACGCGGTTAGTGTTCTTAGTCAGTTCATACAAGAACCTCGATGAGTTTATTGGGAGGGAGCTTTGAGGGTTCTAGCATATATCAAGCAGACCTCAAGAAGATGGCTCATCTATCAATGACATGGTCATCTCCGTATCGAAGCCTACTTTGATGTTGGGTATGTAGGTGACAAGGGAGATCGTAAATCTACTATCGGCTATTGCACATATATTGGAGGTGACCTCATCACCTGACGGTCGCTGCAAACAAAGGGTGTACCAACGAAATGAATGCGTACGATCATTGAATACACACGATGTCATGTCAAAACAAAGTCCAAATTTACCAATTTAAATATTAATTCACGAATTGAATGGTATAATTGTAAATAAGGGACGAATCCACGGAGAATTAGGGAATTTTGAGAGATATCTTTGAAATTCGATCAAATCAGACGGCGAATAAAGTTTAGAAATTAGGCAATTTATAATATTAATGACGAAAGATAAAGATAACTCAATTGCACATCCACGGAATTAAAAATTGAGTGATTTGGATTCGAATTCGTAGGGTAATTCAAATTTTGAAAAGGAGAAAAATTTGATCGCGAATTTAATTGAAAACTGAAATTAAATTGAAATTAAACTTAATCTACAATTCAAAATGTAAATCTAATGCTAAATGACGAAAGATTAAGATGAAAACACGCAAACTGACCCAAAATCGCGCTTGAAATGATCCAATTAATCGGCGGATTCATGGATTTTCATTCGGCGATTTCGAAGACGAAGATGGAATTCAAGATGTGATTTCTCCTTACTCCCTCGATCAATTTCTGATTTCAAACACTCCTCGACGCCAAAAATGTGTCAAGTAGGTAAAGAAATCAAAAGACTCTCAGATTGTGGTGTCTAGACAGTTCGATTTTGCTCGAAAAATCAAAGGGTGAGTTTTTCCGTCACGAAGAATAGTTTAATTTATAGAGGATTTGGGTGTAACCGTCGAATTCAACGGTCCATCGCGATCAACGGTCCAGATCACGCGTCAATTTGACGAATCGATGCGATTAAGTTGTGTATGTTTGATCGCCAATGGAGCATCCACAGTGAGCCACGTCGCGCACTTGAAGAGACTCATCGTTTGATTCGTCTGTTGGATCTTCATTCGACGGTCGCGATGAATCGAGGAGTCCACCGATCGCAATTAATCGTGACCGTTATAACTCCCTTGATGGAGGGCTGTAATTGGTCTCCATTTAATCAAATCGATGGCTTGTGAGATGTCACCACGTACCCCTTGAGTAAGTGACATCCGACGCACGTGATTAAATCACGTGATAGGATGTCTCACGCGTCGCCACGTCACCTGAAATCAAAGTAAGATAGAATTAATCTCACACGGAATAAATTTAAATTTTTTATCAACTATATAAGGTACGCGATATAATGCGGTTAGCTTAAATCCTTAAATGGATGCTCCTAACCACTTATTAATCTCATGCACACGTGTCACGCACATACACGCGTGACACGCATACACGTCACGCATACACACGTCCACGTGTCACACCGACACACGTCCGCACGTCGCCACGTGGCTTCGCTCTGCCACATCAGCGTGCGGTAATAAAACCATTTTTCATTTCCTTTTTTAATGATTTAAAAATAAAAAATACAATTAAATAAATTCATAAAAATTCTTGAAAATTCCTAAAAATTGGAAAAATCATAACTTTTAAAATAGAACACATTAATTCAAATTTGTTTTGTTGGATCAGAAATTGAATACTGTATAACTATAAAAAGTCAAAATATTAAAATAACAAGAGAATGAATTTTAATTAAATAAATACATTCGTGTATCTTCTAAAATAACTTTAATAAATACATGAATATAAGTAAAGATCTTATATCTTACATTTTAACCATGAAAACATAGTTATGATCTCAAATATAATTAGTATAAGAATCATATTGTTCAATTATGTATTATTATCCTTCAAATGATGTATTTTTTTTATCATAAAATGAAGTTATGTAAATGATAGAAATATCCTTAAAATATGATAACATGCTTACAATTGGAAGAATTAATGTCTTTATTTTCCTTAATAATCATTTAAATTCATGTATAAAATGCATGTTATCACCCCCCCCACCCCCCAACTTGAATAATTGCTAGTTTCTTAGCAATTCACTATATAATATCTTTAGAAAGTTCTTTCATCCTTTGATCTTGTAACTAAAGAAGTGAAGTGTATGAATGTATGATTACTTTTCCTCATAGTGTGGACCATGGTGATCTAAATTCCATAACTAGGTTGACTTCCTTAGAGCATATTTAGGGTAGTGCTCATCGGCTAATGGTTGAGTCAATACTTAATTGTAATTGAGGTGAGCATATATAAGGTTTGATGCTAAGGGAATGAAAAGATTCTCACACTCTCATGAGCAGATGTAATCCTCACCTCTCTCATTCTAACATCACTTCTTCACTCATTTGGAGGCTACTTAGTGCATTAGAATTCCCCTCAACTCATCTTCCTCCTTGAAAGAGTGCATTGCAAAGGGATTTCCTACTTTGGGATGCATCGTTATGAGGTGGCTGAAACAGTAAAAAGACAATATTTCTAAAGGAATAACTTGATTAAAAGCAATTAGCATGTAAACAATATGTATATTTTATACAAAGAAGGTACCACTGATGTTTAATTATTCTCCCAAATGATATGGATGATGATGTTGGTAGATAAGGATTGATAGAATTGGTAGAGATGGTGTGGAGTGGTAAAATTGATATAGAAATGGTAGGAATGAAATGGAAGTAATTGGAACGGTATTGATGGGTAGAGATGGTATTCCCTTGATTCTCCTTCTTTTCACTTTTCTTATTCCTCTCTTTCTTTTTCTCCTTCCTTTTATTTCCTTCTTTCTTTCTGTCTTCTTCTTTTCTTCTTTTCATATTTTTTTCTCGTCTTCTTCCTCTTCTTTTCTTCTTTTTATATATTGTAACTTTTTAGAGAAGAAGAAGATAACTTTAGAAGAAGTTTTCATAAAACAAGGATATAGAAGAGTTCTTGCTGATTGAAGAGAGTATTCAAAATTTTGAAGTGTAATATGAAGGGATATTTGTTTGTAAGGAAAATGTGAAAAAGATAGATGGATGTGTAAATGGTGGAAAAAGAAATTGTGGTGGATATGTTTATCACTTGGGAGTTTAATTATTCATTAGTGAAGCTGAAAATAGGTGTCTAATTGACTGGAAAGGAAAAAGATAGGTGCATAAAAAATTATGGCACATTTCACTCTTTTAAGAGAAAGTTCAGAAGTGATGAATTCTCACACCAAATAGGTTCGGCTGATGTAAGGTAGGTGATAGGAATTTTCTTGAACTTCACTCAAAATCTCTTCATTTCAATCCAATAGCACTTCAACCTCTGATTACTCATTTTTCCTCGATGCCCGTTAGATACCCAACCCCGAAGAAGTCAACCACTAAAAAGAATCCATGGTTTCTCTATATCACTTAGCTTTATTACTCAAAATGTAATCACATGGGCTGTAAGGCCCTCACTTCTACATCTCTAGCAATAGGATCTCAAAATGTTAAAACTTCTAAGGTATTAAGAGTGGTAAAAATTTTAAAAATAGGAGTTTTTATAAGTACAAAGTTTAAAATTTTTGAAAAATTATTGAGTTTTTCTAAGTCCTCACCCCTCAACTTAAATCTTTCATAGCCCTCAATGAAATCATCATGATTATAAAAATATGGCAATAATATCATGCATTATATGAAAAAGATTATAAACTGAAGTGACAAGTAAGAAGGTTTAGAAAAACTCATTTAGGCGTGTTGATGTAGTCCCCAGAATTTGCTTAAATTGTTGCTTGTTGCATAAAAGATTTTTTCGACTATGTATGTTCATTGATATAAACTACAAAAAAAAAACAAAAAAAAACAGTTAGATCATCTTGGACTGCCTCCCAAGAGCGCTAAGTTTTACGTCTTCAGCCAGACGAAACTTAATGAAGCTCACGATGACTGATGAACTGAGGGTGTTACCGTTGTCACGTCCTCATGTACTTCGGGAAGATGCAGATTTACCTTATCTGCTGGTGTGGGTGGCTCGGCTGTAAGGTAAGGCTTAAGATGATGCCCATTTACCTTGAATTGTTTGCCAGATTTTGTGTCAGAAATAAGTACGGATCCGTTCTCAAATGATTCCACAACCACGTAAGGACTGTCCCATCGTGAGCATAGCTTATCTGGAAAAAGCTTAAGGCGAGAACTATACAAGCAAACCATTTCGTTTACCTGGAAGGTTCTTCTTCTGATGTGTCTATCATGAAAGGCTTTGGTCTTTTCCTTGTAGATTTCCGCATTTTCATACGCGTCGTGCCTTAGCTCTTGTACTTCCTACAGATGGAGAAGTCTTTGTTTACCTATTTCGTCCAAAAATAAGTTGAGCTTCTTGATTGCCCAATAGGCTCTATGCTCAAGCTCAACCGGAAGATGGCACGCCTTCCTAAATATGAGACAGAACGGAGACATCCTAATGGGTGTGTTGTAAGCCGTCTGATATGCCCATAAAGCGTTAGGAAGCTTGTGTGCCCAATCTTTCCCGTCTAGTTGAATGATCTTCTTTAAAATATTCTTGACTTCTCGGTTGCTCAGTTCAACTTGCCCATTAGCTTGGGGGTGGTACGGTGTGGTGACACGATGATGTACTCCATATTTTTTTAACAATGCATGAAAGTGTCCATTATTGAAGTGTGAGCCTCCATAACTGATAATAGCCCTCGGAAAATCACATCGGGAGAAGATATTCCTCGTGACAAATCTAAGTACTTCTCAATGAGTGTTTGTCTTAGTGAGAATAGGTTCGACCCACTTAGACACATAATCAACCGCTACCAAAATATACTCTTTCCTATCAGAAGGTGGGAAAGGTCCCATGAAGTCGATTCCTCATAAATCAAATATCTCCACCTCAAGTATTGGCCTCATTGGTATTTCATCTCGCTTGGAGATGTTTAATGCTGCCTGGCATTGTAAGCACTCCGTATAGAAACAGTGGGTATCCTTGAAGATGGTGGGCCAATAGAAACCGATTTGTAAAATTTTGTATGTTGTCTTCCGTGCGGCAAAGTGTCCTCCACTTGCTGATAAGTGACACATCGATAATATATCTCCTTGTTCTTCTTATGTGATGCATTGTCGTATGATCTGGTCATATCTTACATGGAATAGAAGGGGTTCTTCCCAAAAATAATACTTAAGTTCATGGAAAAACTTATCTTTTCGATGCCAATTCTAATGCTCCGGGATCGATCCAGTCATAAGAAAATTGACGATGTGCGCAAACCATGGAGCGTGACTAGATAATGCAAGAAGATGCTCATCAGGAAATGAATTACTAATGTCTCCTGTACCTAAAACGTGGAGACGCGATAAGTGATCCGCCACCAAGTTTTTGCTGCCCTTCTTATTCTTAATCTCCAAGTCAAACTGTTGAAGAAGCAGCACCCATCGTATCAATCGTGGCTTCGCCTCCTTCTTGGAAAACAAGTACTTGAATGTCGCATGATCGGTGTAGATGACAATCTTGCTTCCCAAGATGTAAGGCCTAATTTCTCCAATGCATAGACCACTGCCAAAAGCTCTTTCTCCGTAGTCGTGTAATTCATTTGAGCTTCGGCCAAGGTCTTACTCGGGTACCAAATGGTGGTTGGCTTCTTCTCTATCTGCTTCCCCAATACCACTCCAACTGTATAGTCTGAAGCGTTGCACATGATCTCGAAAGGTAAGTCCCAATTAGGACTTTGAAGAATCGGTGCTTCGATCAATATGAGCTTCAACATCTCGAATGCACGTTCCTCTTCTTTGTCAATGAAGAAGTCCTTATCCTTGAAAATAAGAGTGGTTAATGGTTTGGAAAGTTTAGCAAAGTCTCGTATAAACCTCTGGTAGAAGCCAACGTGCCCAAGAAAACTCTGTAAATCTCGTAATGTAGCTGGGAGAGGAAGGTTTTGGATGACCTCAATCTTGGCCTTATCTACCTCCAAACCTTTGCCCGAGACGAGATGCCCGAGTACTACTCCCTCTTGCACCATAAAGTGGGATTTCTCCCAACTCAATACCAATCGTTTCCTGACACAGACCTCTAGGATCTTTGTCAGGTGAGCTAGATAGCTGTCGAAATCATCTCCAAAGACATAGAAATCGTCCATGAAGACCTCGAGACTGTCGCCAAGGAAATCAAAAAATATCGTCGTCATGCATCTCTGAAATGTTGCAAGGGCATTACATAACCCGAATGGCATTCGTCTAAAAGTGAATGTGCCAAAGGGACATGTAAACGTTGTCTTCTCTTGATCGTTTGGATGAATTGCAATCTGGTTATAGCTCGAGTATCGATCCAAGAAACAAAAATAACTCTGACCTGCTAGTCTATCAAGGATTTGATTGATGAATGGCAAAGGAAAGCAATCCTTTTTCATCGCGGCATTCAACTTCCAGTAGTCGATGCAAACTCGCCACTTTTTCAGAAGGCGCATTTGAATCTCCTCGCTCTTGTCATTCACGGTCATCGTAACTCCTGCCTTCTTGGGAACAACATGTATCGGACTAACCCACTGGCTATCAGATATGGGGTAGATGATCTCCGCGTTAAGACACTTCAAGATCTTCTCCTTCACTTCTTCCCATACCTTAGGGTTTAGTCGTCGTTGGGCTTCCCTCACGGGTCTGGACTCGTCCTCCAAAAATATGCGATGAGTACATAATGAGGCTTCTAATCCCCTCAAATCTGCTAGAGTCCAACCGATTGCTTGTTCATTCTGTCGTAATACGTCGAGTAATCGTTTCTCCTGCTCCTCGTTGAGCTGGGAGGAAATGATCACCGGCTTTGTTTGATGAGAGTCAAGAAAAGCATACTTAATTGTAGATGGAAGAGGCTTGAGCTCCTCTGTCAGCTCGTCCAAGGGTAGCTCCTTAAATTCAGCTTCCTCGTGATTGTCATGACTTCTTCGATGCAAGTCTCAATGTCTTGGTCATCAAAAAGGTCGATGGCGCCCAAATCTTTGAAAGCTTGTGAAGGGTACTTCATTAGTTTGTCAATGTTTACCTTCACCGTATGCTCTCCCACCTTAAGAATTACTTCTCCTTTCCCTCAATCTGTGACGGCTTTTGCGATAGCTAAGAAAGGTCTTCCTAGGATAATTGGGGCTTGACTAAGCTCCTTAGTGATCTTCATATCTACTACTAGGAAGTCCACCGGAAAATAACATCCTTCAATCCTTACAATCATATCCTCTACTATGCCATAAGGCTTCCTTACCGATCCATCCGCTACGCATAACTCTAAAAGGAAAGGCTACAACTCCCCTACATGATGACGATCAAATACTGCTTTAGAAAGGATATTGATACTAGCTCTGGTATCTAATAAGGATCTAGTAAAAGTCATTTCTCCTATTTCACTTGTGATCATGGGCGCTCTTGGATCTCTCTTTTTAATTAGAAGAAAATTCATCATAATTGAACTAATATTCTCACTCAATTGGATCCTTTTGGGGCTTCTATGGGGTGTGCATATGCCTTTAAGAAATTTGGCATAAGAAGATATATGCTTAATGGCATCTACTAAAGGGATGGTAATGGTTACCTTTTGGAAGGCTTGTAATAAGTGATCATCAGATTCACTAACCTTAGCTATAGGCTTGCTCAATGCTTGAGGGTAAGGCATTGGTGGTTTGTATGTATTTGGATTTGGCTCAGCTCGCACCCGTTCTTCCTCATCCTCCGAACTACTATCTTGCTCTACTACGACTGTCAGTGTTTCTTCATCTATCGAGCTCTTGTGTTAAAGATGATCCTTATAAGGATCCAGTAAATATTTGTCGCTCCTAAGGCTCAATATCGCTAATGCAGTCTCCACTACCTCCTCGTCAACATGAACATGACTCAAATTATGCATTTAACTCGATGAGGCCCCTTGATTCCTCGGGTTGATAGTGGCATGCGATGGCAATTGGTCAGAAAAAGAAACCTGCTTACCCTTCTTATTATCAGTCGAGGTACGAATGTTCATCTTAATGAAATCCTGTATCTCATCCATGCGCGAGTTCATTATGTATTCTGTTCATTTTCTCCATCAATTGAGAGATCACACCCAGAATCGTATCTGCAGATAGTGTGGTCGGTTGTGGAGCTTGATTGTATGATTGTTGTGGTGGGATATACGTCGACTGTCTTGTATTCGCGTAGGGCTGCAATTGCAAATTTTGTTGCTGACCAGCGTTGTAAGATGGAGGATACACTTAATCCTTGCTGCTGCACAGGATTGTTATAAACAGGGTTATTCAAATAGTTTGGGTATGTACCTTGATAATTCAGTCTTCCTTGTTGACTTGGCCCTCTTGGTGGGCCTTGTCTATATATGCCTTGCCCTTGAATTGCCATGATAGGACAATCCATCTCGAAATGGTCGAGTCTAGAGCAATGGGCGCATGGCGACACTTCTTGTAGAGCCACAGGTGCAAGTCCTTCAGATCCGTTTTGGATGTGGAATCGATCCAATAGAAGGTATGGGCCTCCGCCATCTTGTCGATCTTCTCTAGGAGTATGCCCGTCTCTACTGATTTTGCGTCGATTAATCCTCCCTTTGGTGTTGCACCTCTTTCGAATGGTTTTGCCACATTGTGATGGTTGTTTTCTGCCACCGTCTCCATCAATTTTATTGCTTCGTCTTCAAACTTGCTCATGAAGGTGCCGCCGCTAGCTGAATCTAAAAAATATATATCTTGCGGGCCTAACCCATCATAAAATATCTGTGTAAGCTTATGGTTAGACACTCCATGGTGAGGACACTCCCTAGTGAGGTCTCTAATCTCTCCCAAGCTTCATGAAATGTTTTACTCGGTCCTTGGGTAAATTCACGAAATACACTTCCTAACAGAAGTGGTTTTTCCTACGGAATAGTATTTCCTAAGAAAATCCTCATCCATTTCGGTCCAAGTGGTGATTTCTTTCCCTAACTTTAAAAACCAATATTTAGCTCTATCTCTAAGGGTAGCAGGAAAGAGTTTCATCTTCATCACATCTACCGATACATTATCAATCTGATGATCTCACACACTTGACTAAGCTCGTCTACGTGTCTATATGGATCCTTGGAAGGTTTACCATGGAAGATAAGTAACATACTCATCACATGCAAATTTATCCTAAATTTGTATTTCGACCAATAAGTGCATGAATACGAGTAACGGGTCTCTGGAGGACAGGCCTACCATAGTCACTAAGGCGTCTCCTAACATTTCCCTCATTGTTCCCGAGCCATATCTAAGGTCGATGACGACGCCGAAGAGGAAAGGCATTGCGAGGAACGTTAAAAGAGATCTACATGTAAAGGGTTATTCCTCGTTCTCCAATCAGACTCTCGTCTCATAAATATGCACTAATATAATAATATATAAGAGATAGTATAAAATTATTCATACTTGATTGTCGCTATTCGTGAGAGTTACACCCTCTCAATTCGAGTGTGAAGCGTTGATCGTCCGTCGTCCGTAGAGAGGGACAAATCACTTAATCTCATCAAAATTTGAGTATCTAAACGATGTATTTCTGCTTCGAATAGCTTAGTGTAGGATCAATTTGAATTAATATCAGAAAGAAAATAGAAAAATCAGAGTTGAGCGAGTCAAAATCGATGAATTTTCTAAAAAAAATAGGCATTATTTCCCCAAGAACGGCACCATTTGATGAAACAAGTGCGTGCGGTCATCAAATACACATAATGACGTTTCAAAACAAAGTCCAAACTTACCAATTTAAATATTAATTCACGAATTGAAGGGTATAGTGATAAATAAGGGTCGAATCCACGGAGAATTAAGGAATTTTGAGAGATATCTTTGAAATTCGATCAAATCAGACAACAAAATTGAGTTTAGAAATTAGGCAATTTATATTATTAAGAAATATAACTCAATTGCAAATCCATGAAATCAAAAATCGAGTGATTTGGATTAGAATTCACAGAGTAATCGAAGTTTAAAAATGAGAGAAAATTCGATCGCGAATTTAATTGAAAACTGAAATTAAATTGAAATTAAACTTAATCTACAATTCAAAATGTAAATCTAATTCTAAATGTCAAAATATTAAGATGAAAACACGCAATCTGACCCAAAATCGCGCTTGAAATGATCCAATTAATCGGCAGATTCATGGATTTTCATTCCGCGATTTCGAAGACGAAGATGGAATTCAAGATGTGATTTCTCCTTACTCCCTCAATCAATTTCTGATTTCAAACACTCCTCGAACGCCGAAATGTGTCAAGTAGGTAAAGAAATCAAAAGACTCTCAGATTGTGGTGTCTAGACAGTTCGATTTTGCTCGAAAATCAAAGGGTGAGTTTTCCGTCGCGAAGAATAGTTGAATTTATAGAGGATTTGGGCGTAACCGTCGGATTCAACAGTCCATCGTGATCAACGTTCCAGATCACGCATCAATTGAGGAATCGACGCGATTAAGTTGCGTTCGTTCGATCACCGATGGAGCGTCCACAGTGAGCCATGCCGCGCACTTGCAGAGACTCATTGTTTGATTCGTCTGTCGGATCTTCATCGGGCGGTCGCGATGAATCAAGGAGTCCACCGATCGGGATTAATCGTGACCGTTATAACTCTCTTGATGGAGGGCAGTAATTGATCTCAATTTAATCAAATCGACGGCTTGTGAGATGTCACCACGTACCCCTTGAGTAAGTGACATCTGACGCACATGATTAAATCACGCGATCAGATGTCTCACGCATCGCCACGTCACCTGAAATCAAAGTAAGATAGAAATAATCTCACGCGGAATAAATTTAAATGTTTTATAAACTATATACGGTATGCGATATAATGCAGTTAGCTTCAATCCTTAAATAGATGCTCCTAACCATTTATTAATCTCACGCACACGTGTCACGCACACAAGTCACGCGAACACGTCACGCATACACACGTC
Source organism: Lemna minuta (assembly GCA_024174645.1). Taxonomy (NCBI): domain Eukaryota; kingdom Viridiplantae; phylum Streptophyta; class Magnoliopsida; order Alismatales; family Araceae; genus Lemna; species Lemna minuta. The sequence goes on from CM044108.1 coordinate 15,876,513, forward strand.
CATGTGTCACACAGACACACATCCGCGCGTCGCCACATGGCTTCGCTCCACCACATCACCGCGCGGTAATAAAACAATTTTTTTATTCCTTTTTTAATGATTTAAAAATAAAAAAATACAGTTAAATAAATTCAGAAAAATTCCATAAAATTTCTAAAAATTGGAAAAATCATAACTTTTAAAATGCAACTCCAAATTAATTCAAATTTATTTTTTGGATCAGAAATTAAATAATCTATAATTATTAAAAGTCAAAATATTAAAATAACAAGAGAATGAATTTTAATTAAATAAATACATTTATGTATCTTCTTAAATAACTTTAAAAAATACATGGATACAAGTAAAGATCTTTTATCTTACATTTTAACCATGAAAACATAGTTATGATCGCAAATATAATTAGGATTAGAATCATATTCTTCAATTATGTATAATTATCCTTAAAATGATGTATTTTAGATTATAACATGAAATTATGTAAAATGATAGAAATATCCATAAAATATGATAACATGCATACAAATTGGAACAATTAATGCATTTATTTGCATTAATAATCATGTAAATTCATGTATAAAATGCATGTTATCAGGTATCATACTCTAGCACAGAGTTTGAGTATCTAGCTATGGCTGAGATTGCGCAAGAGGTGGTATGGCTTTGATCATTTATCAAAAATCTAAGCATCTCGTCTCCCTCTCCAATGCCCATGCATTGTGATAATTAAGCCGCTATCTTCATTGCTAGCAATTTCACTTCTCATGAGCGTACGAAGCACATTGAGATTGATTGTCACTACATTTAGGACAAGGTTATGTCCAGAGTTATCTCTACCCCTCATGTTGCATCATCTCATTAGCTTGCGAGCGTCTTCACAAAGAGCCGTGCTTGAATCTCCTATGATGCCATGTGTACCAAGGTGGGCATGTTTGATTTATATGCTCCAGCTTGAGGGGGATGGTCCGATAGTGATATCATGCCCCTAGTCCATTTAAAGCACCTCCTCTTCCCTCTCTATAAAAGGACCTATGTAATCTCTTTTGGTAATTGATAACATGCATATTTAACTTAAATTCTTATCTTATTTAACTAATATGCATGCTTATTTTAGGTAATTATGATCCATGTTATCATAGTTTTATGAATTTTCTCCATTGGTATGTCATTTTACTAAAGTCTATATTTATGCATTATTTAGGGTTATTTACGTGTTTTATTGATGATTGATCTTTTTCAAGGTTAAATTATTAGAAATTAACCACTTTCCTTGAGTTGTTTTGACTTTAGTAGATGATTAAATGAACTAATTTCAAGAAAAGAATGATAGGGATGATATAAAATATAATTCTTAAGGGATTATTTAAGATTATTTTCAATTCACCCTATTTTTTTGTTAGAATTTATATTTTAGGTGGCATAATATTAAAAATGAACAAATTTATGATCCAATGGAGAAAATTTGAGTCAAAACGGGGTTATATAAAGGAAGATGTGAATTTCTGAATTTTAGGGAATTTTTTTGGATTTTATTTTGATTTTTTAGGTATTCTTCGGATTTAATTTTCTTAATAAAATTACAAAAAAGGGACTATTTTAATCACGCGAGACCCGCATAGCTGATGTGGCATGATGCGCATATGTGACGGAGCCACACGAGGCCACGGGACACACATGGACGCCTACATGGCGCGGAGAGTCTTCGGGCTGGCAGGTGATGAAGTGTTTTCGTGCGGTCGTTAAACACACAAACGTAAGTCAAACAAAATTTATAAAACCGAACCCACAAAGATAAGATATCTTATCCTTTGCTTGAGACTAAATGCCCAAGCACTATACCTTCTCTTACCATGAAGTGGGACTTCTCCCAACTAAGGACTAGGCGTCTCTTAACGCAAACGTCGAGGATTTGCGTCAAGTGCTCTAAGCACGCATCAAAACTCAGCCCAAAAACTGTGAAGTCATCCATTAAGACCTCCATGCTCTCTCCTATAAAATCGGAGAAGATGGCCATCATGCACCTCTGAAATGTGGCAGGGGCGTTACATAGTCCAAATGGCATGCGCTGAAATACATATGTGCCAAATGGACATATAAATGTCGTCTTCTCTTGATCATCGGGGTGTATGGCTAACTAATTATACCCGGAGTAGCCATCTACGAAGCAATAAAATCCTTGACCTGAAATCTTGTCAAGAATTTGGTCAATAAATGGCAAGGGGAAATGGTCCTTTTTCGTCACCGCGTTAAGCTTCCGATAGTCGATGCATACTCTCCACTTCGTCGGAAGACGCGTCTGAATTTCTTTGCCCTTGTCATTTGTCGTCACGGTAATCCCCGCCTTCTTGGGGACAACATGCACCAGACTGACCCATGGACTGTCAAAGATGGGATATATGATACCTGCATTAAGCCATTTAAGGATTTCATCCTTAACGGCATCCCATACCTTTGGGTTTAGCCGTCTTTGTGCCTCTCTAGACGGGACGAGAGTCCTCCTCTAGGAAAATAAGATGCGTGCACAAAGAGGGATCAATTCCCTTAAGGTCCGACAAATTCTATCCGATTGCTTTCTTCCTCGCTCACAAGACCGCCAATAATCTCTCCTCATGGTCGTGATCTAGCTGCAAGGATATAATAACGGGGTTAGCACAATGATGATCAAGAAAAGCATATTTCAGCGTAGAAGGTAGCGGTTTTAGCTCGAGTGTCGTCTCGCCGAAGGGAAATGGATCATCCTTGGGCTCCTCGAAGCTCCTATCCTCAATAGCCGCCATCGTCTCCTCGATACAACTCGAGATCTCAGGATCCTCGTAAATATTGACGATGCCTACTTCATCGGACTCATGTGAAGGATGTCGCATCAACTTGTTGATGCTCACCTTCATCGTGCAATCTCCAACCTGAAATATAACTTCTCCATTGCCCCAATCCGTGATCGCTTCGCGGTAGCTAAAAATGCTCTCCCTAATATGATGGGAGAGTCGGTGAAGTCCTTCGTGGATTTCATATCCACGATAATAAATTCTACCGGAAAGTAGCAGTTTTCGACCTTAACTATCACATCCTCCACTACGCCGTGAGGTCGTCTCACGGATCCATCCGCTAAGCTCAGCTCAATAAATAATGACTGCAACTCGCCAAGTGGACAAATGTCATATACTCCCTTTGGGAGAATATTGACACTAGCCCCCGTGTCGACGAGAGATCGAGTGAAAGTCCTACCCCCTATCTCAAAACTAATCATGGGAGCTCCCAGATCACGTCGCTTACGAGGAAGCGTACTCAGCATGATGGAAGTAATGGTCTCACTCATATGGATACGTTTTCGGCTTCCTCATAGGGGTGCAAAGTCCTTTTAGGAACTTTGCGTAGGATGGAATCTGCTAGATGGCGTCTACTAATGGGATGGTGATAATAACCTACCTAAAAGCCTCTAATAATGTGTCATCATTATCACTCGTAGGGACTCTAGGCCGACTCAATAGCTGAGGATATGGCACCGGAGGTTTGTAAACCTTGGGATTGGGCTCTACCCTACTCTCCTCATTGGTTGCCTCCTCATCCTTGGAGTCCTCCTCCGGAATAATCATGGGAGATGGACGGTCGTCCCTCTCCTCAAGCGGGTCCTTGCGGCACTTGTGGTCCATATGAGGATCCACTAAGACCTTGCCGCTACGTAGGCCCAATATGGCGTGCGCCTCCTCCGATGCACCATCAATGCGAACTTTGTTCACATTGTGGGTGCGGCTCGACGATGCTTGACCTACATTCCTGGGATTGGCTAAAGGTTGGGAAGGTAATTGATCTATAAATTCAACTCGCTTACCCTTCCTTTGCTCGATGGAAGCATCAGAGCATTGGGCTTTAGCCCCTTCGACTCGGTCGAGTCGGTCGCTAACCTCATTTTGTTTACTCATCATTTGTGCTAATGCACTCATGACGGGGTCAACTGAAGGTGTCGGAGGTGGAACTGCCTGTGGTGGAGTGACCTCTTGGGGAAGACCAGGGGCGAAAGATGTCGGCTTCGGGTTCCCCATATGCTGCAGCGCAGATCCGTAGGGCTGATTATATGAAGTGTGCTGCCCGTTCCGCTACTGCGCATAAGTAGGGTTATGAAAACTAGAATAACCCTGATTCGGGTAGTTTGACCTACCCGTCTGGCTCAAACCTGGATATGTTGTAGGGTTTGGCCGAAATGAATATGGACCTTAGATTGCCATCACGGGGCAATCCACCTCTACGTGCTCAAAACTAGAGCAATGTGAACACGGCGAGTAGTACTTATGCAAAAATGCGTCTTCCATGTCTCTCCATGAATCAAACTCGCAGCCCAAGGTGAAAATCACTCCTTTGTCCTTTCCTTAAGCGTGAAGGGGAAGAAGCGCATCTTGGCCGTCTTGGAGGGGACATTGTGGAATTGGTTGAATTCGCACACCTGGCTGAACTCGTCCACATGTCGATATGGGTCCTCCGATGGTAGTCAATGAAAAGTGGGCAAAAGGCCAAGAATATGTGAGTCAATTTTAAAATTCGCACCTCGTTGAAGAGGTGCATTGACTCGCGTAGTCTGCCTTTGGACGATCGGTCTTGCGTAATCGCTAAGACGTCGTCTCACTATCTCGGCAGGAAGAGGGGTGTCTATCGGCTCTCCTCGCCCTAGTGTGGCGATGGCTGGAAGGGAATCACTAGAGGCCTCCGATAGAGCTCTAGAATGCGTGGATGTAGCGAAGAGGTCCTCATACAAGGCGTTGTTCCTTGTATGCCTCGTGGGTCGCGGATTCTAATGTCCTTGTCATCCTCCTCAGTTCCTAGGATGCCTATTCATATCTAAAGCCAAAAAGGTCACAGAACAGCAAGTATACATTTATAAGAAAGTCATAAAAAGGGTGATGTCCAAATGAAAAGTGCTTCACTTACTCCACCTAAAAGATAGATCAAGCTACACAGTATCAAAAATCACACCAATAAAGATAATAATACTAATAAGTCACTGATAATAGAGAATGAATCTGAGATATCTCGATATTGATGCCTCAAATGAGTGAAAAACACAAAATAGACTACCAAATTTGCACCAAAACTATCAAATAATGGGCAAAATTAGGTAATCTTACCTCGCTATACCTTTTTCACCACTGATGAGGTCTGATAAACTCTCTGCAGGTCAGAAAACAACAAAAGATAGAAAACTAAATGTAACCACGAAATCAAACAATAAAATCAATAACGCATTCTCCCCTGCAACGGCGCCATTTTGACAAAGTGTTTTTCGTGTGGTCGTTAAACACACAAATGTAAGTCAAAAAAATTTAACAAAACCAAACTCACAAAGATAAGATATAAAATCAAGTAATGTGTAAGTATCGGGTCGATCCACAGAGAGCAGGGTTGACTTTAATTGTAGAGTTGACTTGGTCAAACCTAGGTTTAAAAGAGGCTTTAAAGAACTAAAAATAAGATGTGATGAATAGAAATGATATAAATAGACTAAATAAGAATTTTTAAGAATTGAATTCTTGGATTTGACAGAGAAAAGTCAAAAGTCAAAGTCAAAGAGTTGACTTTGACCAACAATAGGTGTTCTGTAAAATCAGAGAATCCAAAGATGTCAAAAGATTACGAAGGTAGAACGGCCTAGTCAACGTTGGACTTATTTTAGATCAGAGGACGAACGATTTCACGGTGAAATAGAGATGCGGATGATACCTGTAGCGTTGTGAAGTGATGCTCTTGCGATCGTCTCACGAACAATATATTTCCTCCGTTGAATTCTTTCTTTGAGATGGATGAAAGAGGAAAGAAAGGAGGGAGATAAGAAAGGGAGATAGAATCGGAGATGAGAGATGGTGGGAGGGATTGAGGGAGACACGGGGAGAAGCACGATGAACACAAAGGGTAGTGATAAATATTCTTCGGACATCTCGGTGATTGTGCTTCATATGGGTGGCCGTCGATGTCTTCTTTGTTCTTTGCTCTCATGATGGCTGAAGGACAAGATATGTAGACATGTGGATGTTGAGATAATCTTCATTTATAAGGCTTCCCTTTGCGCTCTTCATGATGATGATCTTCATATAAATTGTCTTGAAGTAAAGCAAGAAAATAATGTCTTCCATAGATAATTAATAACTAGATCTCTCTTAAAATTCTAACTAAGGGTGGTTTTCAAAGAGAGAAGGAAAATACAAATGGATTCCTACTGAATTTTCTTTCTTGAGATAATTAATTAAAATTTATACAAAGGTACCTATGATATGGTGGATGTGGTTTGGAAATTAGGATCTTATATCAAGGTAGAAGGTGGTTGACTTGGTCCATTCAAGGAATTCTAATTATCTAAGGATAAGGCTAATTTCTTTTGACCAAGTCAATCTTTAGATCAGTGTAAAATAGAGTGAGGGAAGTTAATTCCCTTAAGATCTACACTCTCTTTCAAATATTTAGAGAGGTCTTCTTCATCCATTTAATAAATGGATAATTTTCAAACTCATGAGTGAATAAGGAGGAGGAGGAGGATAGGTTCACTTAGAACCCTTGTGTTCATGTTTCAAAATAATTCTCCATCAATAACCGTCCCACAAAGATCGGATGCTCCTGAAGCGTCCACGTGTCGCCGAGTTTCTCCAATGAACATCGCGATTAGTCTTAGCCGTCCGATGAAGCCACGTGGTGCAATAAGAATCCTCGATCGTGTTCACTTAAACCCCAATACCCGCACGTGCTTGATTGATGATCGCGTGGGAACATAGTCCCACACGGAATATAAAACAAGAAAAGGTTAGCTAAAAATGTGGGGAGGTTTAATGCTATTGTGTTACCGCCCCAATCATCTTATCAGGGCCCACTAACACGTGGGCCCTTCACTTGCCGACCCTCCTGCCACGTGGTGCCCCTCACGGGCGTCCGCGTGGACCGTGTGGCCTCCTGCCACGTGTCCGCGCCCTGTGCGTCACCTGCACCTCACACAGGCTCGCACGGCCCTGTCACATGGCCTTGCGTGCCGCGTCGCATCCACGCGGGTCCCACGTGCCATTTCAGCCAGCCCTACGCGCCACGTCAGCCCCGCGGTCCTGTGGTTAAAACAACCCCTTTTTCGATTTTTTTAATAAGAAAACTTAATAAAAATTAATTTAAAAATCAAATTTAAATCTAAAAAAGGGCATAAACTTTAGAAATTCATAACTTAAAATATACAACTCCTTTGTAATCCAAATTTTCTCCATTGGATCACAAATTTCTTCCTTTTTAATATCATGTCATCTAAAATATACTTTCAAAGAAGAAATTAAGATGAATTAAAAATTAACTTAACTCATTTCTTAAGAATTCTTCTTAATCATAATTTCATCTTGAAATTATCTTTCAAAACATACACTAAAGTGAAAGTAATTCAAGAAAAGAGATTAACTTCTATTAATTTTAACTTTGCAAAAGACTAATCATCCATCAAGCATGAAATTATCCCTAATTTATACATAAATATCGACTTTTGTGAAATGACATACTAATGGAGAAAATTCCTAAAAATTATGATAACATGCATCATATTCACATAAAATAAGCATGCATATGAGTTAATTAGGATAAGAAATTAACTTATAAATGCATGTTATCAGCAGGTGATGGGCCCACGGGTTAGTGGGCCTAGGTAAGTAGATTGGGGCGTACATGGCCCATGCGGGTGACACGAGAGACTAAGGGAGTTTCCCCTTATATGCCCATCATTTCCCTTCTTATTCTTCCGTGTGGGACTATCTTGTTTTCCATCTTTGCAAGACACGTGGCATCGCGTGGCGTGTCGGATTGAATTGCGTCAATCAAGATGCGTTAATCTAGTGGATCTCAGTCCACCAGATCATCATCAACGCACGTGCAAAAAGAGGAGCCATTGATCGCATAAGTAACATCGGACGGTGGCTATTTCATCCCACTATTGGTGAACCACAACGATGTAGGATATTTTAGAAATAATAACATATATGGATATGATGATGGAATGAAGGGAAAACGAATGAAATAGAAATGATTATCTACTAATTTTAATATAAAATAATCCTACAATCTGATGGAGGATCTATGAAATGATATCACTTTGGGATGAAAGATAAATGATTAGAGATGAATCATAGGATAAATTGGAAATAAGAAGATAGAAAATAATAAGAATGAAGAGGTTAAGGTGACTATGTAGAAAAGAAGAAAGGAGGATTTAGTAGATAATATAAATAGTGGCTAGGGAAGAGATATTATAAAATAGAGATGATATAGAATAGAGGAAGTAAGAATAGAGGAAATAGGAATAGAGGAGATATAAGGGGAGCGAATAATGGTGGACTTATAGAAATTAAGATTCGAACTTATGTCACTATGAAAGAGATGAGGATAATTACCTGAAAGTAATGCTCCGGAATACGTCCGATGGTATAAGTTCTCCTCGGTGGATCTCTGACTGAAGATGGATGAAAGTGGACAGAAATGGGGGAGAAAAGATAAGGAGGATAGAACTCGCAGAGGTTTGCGGATGGGGAATGGAGGAGATACAGGGAGAAACGATGAACACACAGTGAAAAACGAACCATAGGGTAACCCAAATTTATCAAAAACAACTACTCCGTTTGTTTACAAGCGTTTGTTTTATAGAGAGAAAGAGGAAGAAGTTACGGCGAGGCGTCGTTTGCAGAAGTTGCTTTCACTAGTGGGCAGTTACTCAGATATCGAAAATTCTTGTTTTGTCTTTTAGTGAATTCGCAATTACCATCTATCGAACTTTCGGATCTGCAGTGATGTTGAATTCTTTCTCGGGGTGGGTGTAGTCGGATAATGTTTGTCGGTAGATCCGACGTCATGGGAAGTTCTTGGATATTCTGTTGTCTTCTCGCGAGCCTCTGGGATACTTCATATTCTTTGACTCAAGTTGTCATTGACGGTGTTGGAATGATGGATAATCCTCAATTAATAACGATCAGCTTAAGATTCGGTTTTATCAGGGGTTGTGGACGCTTGTTTACGTAATGGATATTCCACACTCTGAACGCGTTGACTTCTTGTTTTTCTTCTCCCGTGAAACGTTCGTGGTATCACCGTCAACGCCTTGGAAACCCATTTCGGCTATCATCCGTTTGAAATCTGAGTCAGCCATGGCTTGAGAACTGGAGAACGCACGCACAACTTCTGTTGGCTCGGTCAACGAGTTCTTCTGTCTCTGTTGACACTGAACTCCCGGAAAACTGTCTCTGTTGCCGCGATCGCGATTTATGTGGTCTGCTTTCCATGTACTTTATTTGTGTATTATGTAGGTCGACGACGTTGAGATTGTCTAGCTTTGGCGGTCGTGGAGGAGAATACTTGAGGTGAAAGCTCTCTTTATGCTATTGTAACGGGCTATGTGTGAGGTGGAGATCATGTTTTCTCATGGCTCCGAAGTAGGTGGAAAGATGTCCGCTTAGGCCTTGATATCGTTCAAGGCTGTGGAGTTGTACTTCATGTGGAATAGTCATGCGTTGAACTACGCGTGAAGTGGCGGTCTTATAAGCTTCCTCTCTGCTTAAATTGCTCAGTCTTGGAGGGCTGTCCATATACCTCATCGTATTTATGATATCTGGTGACTTGGAGAGTGTTTAGGTACTGCTGTTGTGGTTCAGATTACTCAAGGTGGAAGCTTTCTCTAAGCTTTTATAGTTTGAATAAATCGTGACTTTGATGTTAACCAAGATTGTCCTCTTTAACAGCAAACTTCTTCATACTGATTTCTTCATAAGGGCTTTGATCCCTGAAGATAGTGTACTGTCATAAATAATAGATCTCCTATAATTCTATCTAAAGGTGGTTTTCAAAGAGAGGGAAAATACAAATAGATTCCTACTGATTTTTTTTCTTGAGATTAATACTTATAACTATACAAGGTACCTATGATATAGTGGATATGGTTTGGAAATTAGGAACCTATATCAAGGTAGAAGGTGGTTGATTTGGTCCATTCAAGGAATTCTAAGTATCTAAGGATAAGGATTAAATGCTCAGACCAAGTCAATCTTTAGATCAGTATAAAATAGGGAAAGGAGGGAAGATAATTCCATTAAGATCTACACTCTCTTTAATTATTTAGAGAGGTCTTCTTCATCCATTTAATGAATGGATAGTTTTTTTCAAATTCATGAGTAAGGAGGAATATAGGTTCACTTGGAACCCTTGTGTTCATGTTTTGAAATAATTCTCCATCATTTGATGTCGATAACTTTATGAAATTTTGATCAAAACATCAAATGCAGCGGAAAACATCGAATTGGACATTCAAAATACCAAGCCACCAAGGACAGATGATCATATCATCTAGTATGAATGAGAAAAACATACACGGTTTCCTTGAAAGAGTTCTTGAAGCTATTCAAGTGTGATTGGCTTATAGGCCACATAATATCCATCAAACGCGACACGTGGCGGATTAAGGAGACGGCGACGAAGATCAGGTGGGCTATAAATAAGGAGATCATGGCATCGTGGCCCATTGAAATCGTGCAATCTCAGCCGTCAATCATCCTTCAAACGAATCGGATGGTCCAAGATTTTCGCGATGAAATTTCCTATAAAATGATGTTCTTTCTCCTTGTAAATGAACTTTGGATTGAATCGTGAAGAGATTAAGCAATTATGGAGCAAATTCTTCAGTTCTTCATGATCCCCCTGCATTCTAGACACAATTGTGATCATATTGAGGCAGGATTAATCATCAATCATTGCAAGGATCAATAAGAATCTCCCCTTGAACGCCGAACGCACGCCGAAGAAGAAATCGAGGAAATACTCTTCAATCAACGTGAATTGAAGCCAAATCTTTTCTTCAATCAGGTTAGTAGGGTGATTCAATCGTATCCCTTTCAATTTAAGTAGTTTAGATTAGACTTAGATAAGTAACTTCATTTTAGAAATCGAATTGTTCATCGTTTCGCCCAAATTTGGGTTCAGATTTTTGCTGATTTTGAAACAAGGATTTCTCCCAGATCTTCACTCCAAATTGTTTGATTTTTATTTCATTGAATTCCTTGTTTCATCAGCTTTCTGTGGGCATACAATTCATAAAATTTCATCACCTTTTGACTCTTCAATTTAACGTTTGACCATAACCTATTCATTTTCAATCTGAATTTGGGTGTTGACTTGTGGGGGCAATTACTCTTAAAATACAAGGTGAAATTCAACAATTTTGGTCTCTTTGAAATCCTCTCGCTGTTAACTTTCTATTAATATGTGAATTTTAAGATTTGGATATCATTTGGTTAGTCAATTTTATGATTTTCACCGAGGTGTTCATTTTGAGATGTTTTAATAGTATATTTTCAATAAATCATAATAAATTCAATTCTTGTTTAAAAATCACGAATTCTATATCAAAATTTTCCATTTTCTCTCTAGTTTGTGAAAATATAATTTTCTAATATTTTACCCTTTTTCTTCTCTGATTTTACAGAAAGTCAACGTCTGGTCAAAGTCAATGCTTTGATCTTGACTTTTGACTCTTTCTTTATGAAATCATTTTCTAAATATCTTAAAATATATTCTCTAATATATTCATATCATTTCTATTAATTATATATCACTTTTCTTTCTTAAATTCCCTAATTAAACCTAAGTTTGACCAAGTCAACCCTTCGATCAAAGTCAACCGTGTTCTCTGTAGATCGACATGATCTTTACACTATACTTGATTTTATATTTTTTTTGTATTTGTGAGTTTGGAATTATAAATTTTTTTCACTGACGATTATGTGTTTTCAACGACCGCATAAGTCATGACCGTCAATAATGCAATTCTAGGGTTTCTCCTTCTCATTGTCAACATGTAAGAAATAACACAAGACATTACATTGTAAACTAAACATCTTCTAAAGCCCCTTTTATGTTTTCTAGAAGAGAGACGATTACAAAATATCATTAACACATGATTCAAAGGGTTGGATTACATGGATATTTATAGAAGGAAGAGGTTAGATGAAGAATCATGAGAATGATGAGAAGGTAGATTAAGAGGAGAAAGCATGTAAAGAGGTGAAGAGACATGGAGAAGGGAAGATATGGGAGATGAGGAGACATAGATAGAAATAAACTCATTGGATGTGACTAATGGATAGGCCAAGTGGATTGGCTCAAGATGGGAATACTGAATAGGCCTAATAGTTGCCCTCAAACTAGAGCTTATTAGTCAAACATGTCTAGATCGGTACACATGGTGTCTTAAGAAATTCCATCAAGGCTATTGATGATTATGTTAGCCAATTGGCGCACATAGGCCATATGCAAATTAAAGGTGACTTCTTTTATAAGCATATCATAAATGTAGTGACAATCAATAGTGATATGATTTATCGGTTTGGGAAATTAAGGATTTATAGAAATAAAGATTGTTTCATGATTTTAATAGTACATGTTGTTCGGAAATGATAACATGCAAAAAGATAGCAAATGAGGATGCTTATCTTCAGTATAATTCAATTCTAATGGCTAAAATCACTCATCTTTTGCATATTATCATATGATTTTACAAAGATAAACAGTTTATAGATTCAGCTTAGAAGTCTTCTAACAAGTGATTTATAGGTAATATTAAGCTCTTCTAATTGCTTGTTTCTCTTAATGAAGTTCCTTTTAAAATACTGCAATCTCGTTTTTAAAATTTGTGTGTTGATTGTAACTAAGCCCTTAATGGGCTCATCAGATTTGATGGGTTTATTAGCATTGTGTGCAGGATTTGCATTCAGAAATCGTCAACCAATGCGGAATGAAAGCATGTTGTTGGGTGTAAAGCGTCACATACAGAGAATCCAATGAAGGAGAGATGTTCAGTGCTTTTCACGGTTATGAAGCGCTGTCAATCAGATGAGAACATGACTAATGAATATTAAGACAAAGCACGGCAAGGGTGCAAGGCGGCGAACATCAGCTTCCTAATTGATTCGCATACCTTCAAAAAATGCGAATTAGTTAGGTTAAATAGAGAGAACGGGGAAGGAGGCGGCATCATGATTTCCCGTCCAAGACGAAGCTTGGCCTGGAGGACACAGCGGGAGAGAGAGACCAAGATCGATACGATAGGTTTTCCGAAGTGAAGTTTGCATTCATTCCTTTCAGTTCCACGTTATTTCTGAATCTCAAAGCACAATTAAGCATAAATTTCTGCCTTAATTTCGTTTAGAATCATTTAGTTTGATCGATTTAGTCATTCTTTGTGGAATTAGAGTTAGTTTTCTCTTTTGATCAGGATTAATGCTTTCTTGTTTCATAAAGAATAACAGAATTTAGTTACAGCTTACCTTCTACAGAGAACTTATTTGCTTTTACTTTTCTCTTTCTTTCATTTTCGGTGAATTAGTTTTACTCAGAGTAAGGTAAGAATTAACTCATTGGAGAATGTTCAATTATTTTTGTGTAATCTGTTTCTTCTTTCTATTCTAGTGCTGTCAATATAGGTAAAAGAAATTTCATCTATAAGAGTTAGATTCGGTTAGACTTAGAAGAGATTTGTTTAAAGAAAAATATTAAAACATAAAATAATGGATATAGGTTTTCCTTAACATTGTTTTTTTCTGTTAGATCAGAAATGTGTCAATAAGAGAAATTCCTTCAGTAAGTAGTAGACAGAGTTGGATTTATAAGAGGTTTACTAAGAAGAATATTCTAGATACAAAATAATTTGGAACAAATCTTTCTCAGAAATGTTCCTCTCTGTTTAAGATTTAAGAAAGTGTATAAGAGCATATACGGTGCATATAGTATAGTGATAGTAGGATGATGAATTCCTTAGGGATAGAGTCTACCTAAGATAAATAAATAAATAAAAACATAAACATAGTCATTATGATAAAAAAGAGTAATAGGATTATAAAATAAAGAGAGTGGAGCTAGGTATTGGTATAAGATTGAGATTCACACTAATACATAGAAAAAGAAGGGAAAAGAAACATAAATGATTCTCAGCTTTTCAGACCTTCTATAGACATTAGCAAAGAATCTATTTATAAATGAAAATGATAAGATAGTGATATAGAATTGAAAGTGAGTTAGAAGAAGATCGCATACATCAAACAAGGATTAGAAATACCTCTCTAGGATTCGACCCCTCATCGAGCTATACTTTTGGAAGATAGAAGTTTAAGGGAAAAATATATTAGAAAACAATATAATTGCATAAGTCCAATTAAACCATCACAATGACAGAGGATTTACATCCTGATTTGGACTCATCAAGAAACATTACACTTGACACAATTAGATAGCAGCAAAATAAAAAAATCAAATATTAGGACAATTGCTCTATGAAGCAAAAATTTGAAATGAACACGAGACAAAAAGAGAAGTTGGATCAAATCACTTTGTGCAGGATTGGATCCTTAGATATTTTGATTTCTTTTAATGGATATTATATGGCCTACAAGCTGACGAAGCGTTTTAGTGCGGTCGTGAAAACACACAAACGTAGGTCAAACAAAATTTATAAAACCAAACTCATAGAGATAAAGATATAAAATCAAAGTACGAGTAAGTATCGGCTCGATCCATAGAGCGCAAGGCTGACTTTAATTGCAGAGTTGACTCGATCAAACTTAGGTTTAAAAGAGGTTTTAAAGAAGTAAAAATAAGCTTTTATGAATAGAAATGATATATATAGACTAAATAAGAAATTTTAAAGATTTGAATTCTCGGATTTGACAGAGAAAAGTCAAAAGTCAAAATCAAAGCATTAACTTTGACTAATATTCGGAGTTATATAAAATCAAAGAATCAAAACGGTGTGAGAAGATTACGAAAACTTATATATTTAGAAACTAGAGAGAAAATGGAATTTATTGATATAAAATTGGTAATTTTTTGAGAAGAAATGGATTTATTATGAATTATAAAAAATCAAAGATTAGAAAATCCCCGAAAGAGACACCTCAGAGGAAATCTTCAAATTGACTAGTCAAATGATATCAAAGTCATGCAATTTATATATCAATAGAAAGCCAAGAACCATAGGATCCTAAAGAGACCAAAATGATCAAATTTTGATTTGTATTTTGAGAGTAATTGACCCCGAAATTCAACGTTTAAATTCTGATAAAAAATGAACAATTCTTGGTCAAACGTTAAATTGAAGGGTCAAATGAACTCAGAATTTGACGAATTTGCTATCCACGGAAAGCTGATGAAGAGAGGAATCTAATGAAACCAAAATCAAGTGATTTGGAATTATAATAAGAGATACATCATATTTTCAAAATCATAAAAATTTCAGACTAAAATTTGGGGAAAATGAAGAACACTAAGAACTAATTTGCGAAATTAAAGTTCTAAACCTAATAAAACCTCAAATTACCACCTTATAATCGATCAAATCTCACTACTAACCCAATTGCCGCAAGAATAGGGCTTCAATTTACGCGGATTGAAGCGAATTTGCTCGATTTCTTCCTCGCGTACGTTCGGAATTCAAGGGGAAAATTCGATGAAATCCGGTGATTAATTCGTGATTATCATGCTTCAATGGCTGCGGAATTAAACTCTTAGAAGCTGAGGATCACGAGAACTTAAGACCTTCCTCAAAATTTGCTTAATTTCTTCACGAATTGATCAAAAGTTAAGTTTACAAAGGGAGAGAACATCTATTTATAGAGAAGTTTGTGCGAAATTGGTGGATCGTTGCCCACGACGCGGATTTCACTCCGTGTGATTTCAGCCGTCGGATCACGCAAAATTGGTGGCTTGTGACGCGGATTTCACTCCGTGTAATTTCAGCCGTCGGATCGTGGCCCATGACGCGGATTCCACTCCGTGTGATTTCAGCCATCCAATCACGCGATTTAATCCTGACCGTATGATTGCGCGATTTAATCCCGACCGTCCGATTGTGCGATTTAATCCCATCCATCTGATATCATTCTTCACACCACGTAGGCACTGATAACACGCAATCTTAACATGATAAAACATGATTATTAATGTAATTTAAGGCATAAAACATTACATTTATGCGCATGTTATCATACTTTGAGTGCATTTCTATCATTTCATGCAAATTTATGTTATAATCTCAAAATACACTAAATTAGGGTTAATTGTGATAAATTAAGGATAAATAATTTTATAACCTATCTTTACTTGAGATTATAAGTGGTTTTTAAAGTTAAATAATAAGAGAAATTATTTTTTATAAACATTCATTTAAATTTCTAAACTTAAAATCTTAAGAAAATAAGTGTATTTTTGAAATATAAATTAAATCTCTTGTTATTTAAATATTTTGAATTTTTAGAATGATAGATAATTAAATTTCAGATCAAATGAAAGAAATTTGGATTAATTTGGAGTTGTATTTTAAAATATATGATTTTTACAATTTTAGGGATTTTTTTTTAATTTTTTCTGGATTTTTAAGAATTTAACTTCTATTTAAAACGATTTAAATTAATTTAAAAAAATGCAAAAATGTGGATTTATTTCGCGCGGGCCCCGCGTGGATGCGATGTGGCACGCAAGGCCACATGGCAGCACCATGCAGACCCGCACAGCGCCTACATGGCGCATTATACATATATATTATTTATTTACTATAGTTATAAAAGGGGTCGTTAGCCTGCCCTATATGGGGAGGGTTATTAACCCTATAAACCGTCGGGTCTTATAAACCCGACGGTTTCCTAAATCGTTTCCCGTGTGGGACTAATCCACACGGTGTTTTATAAGTGCAGGTGACGTGGCGCATTGAGGAACGTCAGATCTGGCGGGCGATCAATCGACGCGCGTCGATCACATGCGCCGTGGACCACCGGATCGCGATCAGAGCACGTGTCAAATTAAGATGTGTTATAACGGTCCAGATGAAACGGCGTGGATCGCATCTGGACTGCCCGATCATCATCCAACAAACGCGATCAAACGCGTTTTAAAACGCAAAATCAAGGAGCATCCGGACCAGCCATTTTCAATCCGACGATCGCAACATTTTGGAAAATGGTCCATCGTGGACCATTTATCGTAACCGTCGATCGTTTCGATCGGACGGTTACGAAATTACGCCCTATAAAAAGAATCGTTCTTCACGATTGTATGCATTCGAGTTGGATTTCAATCAAATTGACTTGTATAGACACCAATCCTCTCATTTCTCTTGATTCCATCCTCTTCCTCTTTCATTTCCGCATCCATGGAGGGGTTGAAATCAAGATTTGGTGGAGAATCGAAGGAGAAATCGCAGCTTGAAGCCCGTCGTGACGTTCTTGACGTTTTCGGTGATTAATTGGCTTAATCACCTCGTTTTGATCGCTAAACAGGTTTAGTGGAAGCGGTTTTTCCTAGATTATCTTCCTATTATCTTTAATTTTCGTTTTGGATTAGGTTTTAGATTTCAATTTCGTAAATTTTCATTCTAAATCACGATTTTAACGTTCGAAAATTTCTCTCCACTTCAAATTTCGATTTCTCCGCGAAATCAAGTCCAAATTCGATGATTCTTGATTCCATGGATTCATTTTGAAGTCTTCTTTCTAAAAACACCATTATCCCTAATTTCTCACCTCAATTCATCGTCCAATTTGACCAAATTCCAAAAGATATCTCGAAAATACCTAAATTCCCTGTGGATTTGACCCTTATTTACCATTATACCCTTCAATTCACTCTTAATTCCCCAAATTGGTAAGTTCGGATTAATTTTTGACACGAGACCGTGTGAAATCAACGACCTCGCGGTCTCGTCTTATCAGGCACCACGTAGGCATCCATGTGAGCTTGTGTGGCCCCGCCATGTGTCTGCATCGTGCCACGTCACCTCCGTGGGTCCCGCACGATTAAATAAATCCTAAAAAATCAAAATAAAATCTAAAAAATTCTAAAAAATTAAGAAATTCATAAATTCATTTATATAACTCCTTTTTAACTCAAAATTTCTCCATTGAATCTCAATTTCTTTTCTTTTTAATATTTGTGCCATAAAAATATAATTTCAAAGAAGAATATAGGATGAATTAAAAATAACCTACATGCATTCATTAAGATCTCTCTCTTTCAATCATCCAATACTTTCCTTTAAAATCATTTACTAAAGTTAAAATAAGTGAGGAAAATAACTTACTTCCTATTCATTTAACCTTGCAAAAAGATTAATCATCAAGAAAGCACATAACTATCCCTAATTTATGCATAAACATGAACTTTAGTGTAATGGCATACCAATGGAGAAAATTCCTAAAAATTATGATAACATGCATCATATTCACATAAAATAAGCATGAATATAAGTTAATTAGGATAAGAAATTAAGTTATAAATGCATGTTATCACAAGCCAATCACACTTTCAACTATCTCATTTATGTTCATTGAAATAAATTTTAAATTTGTATAATTGGATGGTAAATTAACTAAGAACAAGATATGTGAATTAGTTTCTTTTGAATATTTATGTTTTTCTAGATCTTTTTATGAATTTGTTGATTATAAGCTCAACTCCTCACACACTTGTACATCAGATTTTTTTATATTGGACAAGGTATCCAACCCCCCTACACTAGTCTCAAGAGGAGATTGTTCCCTTGAAGTCTCTCCTCACCTTGTTATTCCCCTAGTAGCAATCACTCACTGGTCGGATTAGTCAAATCAAAGTTCAAACAAAAGCTTTTGATTTGACATACTCACACTCTTGGCAGTGACTTGATGTAGGATATTTAGAAGAGGTATCTAAATCTTACAATATGAGGGAGGATCTATGAATGATATCAATAAATGTTAATATAGAATAGATAATTTAAAATGATGATATAGTAGAGGAGATAATGGAGATGAAAGTGAGTAATAGAGTGAATATTAAGAAGATAGTATTGAAGGAATAATGGGAAGAAATATGATAGAGAGGAGAATAAATAAGAGATAGTACCGATAGCTATTATAGGAGGATTTTTTTGGTTGTAATGATAAGGAGGAAGTCAGCGGATAGTGAATAGAAGGGACAGACGTAATGACATAAAGATAATACTAGGCGGATTAAGCGAAAAGATTACACGGAGGTGAACGTGGAGGGGAGTAGATGAGAGATATTAAAATATAGAAATCGAGATTTCGAGGGTGATGGAGGTAAGTCGCGAAGGGGTGAGAACAGTGGAGAAGGATAGAGTGGCGGAAAGGTTAGAGGAGGTTGGAGAGACTAATATGGACTTATAAATTTTACGAGACGAACTATTATTACCGAACGGGAGGGAGGATGGATTACCTTGTCAAGGCGGAAAGTGATACTCCTGGATACGTCCGATGGTATAAATTCTCCTCGGTGGACTTATGACTGAAGATTGATGAAAGACGGACAGAAAGGAGGGAGAAAAGAAAGGGAGATAGAATCGGAGAGAGGTTTGCGGAAGGGAGGACGGTGGAGACACAGGAAGAACACGATGAACATAAAAGGGTAAAACGACTCAATAGTAACCAAAACTTTTCATAAAAATTCAACATCCGTTTTGTCTCGTCCATTCATCTCTTTATAGATGAGAGAAGGTAGAGGGTTGGGACGAAACGATGCCTCAGGAGAGAGAGGAAGTGGCGGCGGTTATATCGCGCTTAGTCCCAAGCGATCTCGGTGATGTTGTCGTCACGTGCGTGGGATAGTCTTCATTTCCGGAATAACCGTCAAATGAGGAGTATATGGAATCCGTGGCGGTCGCTTGACGAGGTTGCGATTTGTGTTGACGATGAAGATCGAGGTGCACGTGGAACGTGGATGGTCCAAAGCTTTCATCTTTTCCTTCGTCTTCTTTTCTGTTTGAGAATGCTCGCGGGAACGTTTACGTAAGTCAACGCCCACAATAATTTCTCTAATTTTTTTCTTGGAGGGATTTCGGTGAGAACGATTGGTCGTAGAAAACTGGAGAAGCTTTGCCGATCGGGTAAACGACTGGAGAGTCCTCTCCGATCGTTCGTCTTCATCAGCCGTCGATGTTGAAGCTTGTTCTTCAACTGTAGACAGAGTGGATGGACGAGAGTTCCTTTGGAGGTCCGTCCGGATGAGTCTCGATCGCGGAGTTTAATAGCTTCGTTGCTTCTGTGCTGGTGACAATCGTCGATGTAGATGTTTGGCGTGTAGATAGGAGCAATAGATGACTCTTTCCGCGTCGGAAAAGAGGAGAGTAAGCTCGTCGATCGTTGACTTGTGAACTGGACGCTTCAGAGAGCTTCGATAATCCGTGCATGAGGCGCTAACGTGGATGAGTCACCGATCTTCAGTGTCTTCGTATTCTTTTGAGTCTTCTGTCGTACAGGTTGGAGATGTTGACTTTCTCCATTCGGGGGGTACGTCTCTGTGTTCCGTTCACCTCAGGGCGAGGTCGGGAGAGGACTCAGATAGTCAGGTGAGAGAATTGATGACTTCTTGTGGAGTCCAATAATAGGAATATCGTGGAGGACTCCACGCTTTATATTCTTCTTGCAGTATTCTTTAACTTTAAAATCTTTGTTGACCTTGAGGTATCCTTGGAGGACCGTGAGGGTCTTGATTACGTGGGGAGTAGTCTTCGATGTTGTAGCTTTATTTAAACTCCCCGAATTGAGTTCATACTGATAACTGTCTTCCATGATGACTGAAGATGACACGTAGAAACTCCTCAATCATAGAAGTGCTGATGAGAAAGAATATAGTCCTCCTGATGAATCTTTATTCATGTGTGGTGATGTTGTTCAAAGAGAAGGTGAGGATGAATTATCCTCATGATGATTTTGAAATATAAATGCTTGATTAGCTTGACTTTGGAATCTTCTTGCATGGGAGATTGACTTGAAGTAGAACCCGATAGCAATGCTTCCATAAGTACTAATGAGTGGATCTCTCCTACTTTCTAACTATGGGTGGTTTTCAAAGAAATAAAGGAATGTAATTCAAAGAGGTTTCTTACTGATTTTTCTTTGAGATCATTACTTAAAATGATATAAGGTACCTATGATATGGTGGAGAAGGTTTGGAAAATAAGGAACCTATATCAAAGGGAAAAGGATGGTTGACTTGGTCCATTCAAGGAATTCTAAGTATCTAAGGATAAGGCTAATTTCTTTTGACCAAGTCAATCATTAAATCAGTGTAAAATAGAGGAAGGAGGGAAAATAAATCCCTTAAGATCTACTCTCTCTTTAATTAGTTAGAGAGGTCTTCTTCATCCATTTAAGGAATGGATAATTTCACAAAGTGGTAGATAAGGAGGAGGAGGAGGAGGAGGAGGAGGAGGAGGATAGGTTCACTTAGAACCCTTGTGTTCATGTTTTCAAAATAATTCTCCATCATGACTTCACTTCGCCACCATCCTTTTGGTATGTTGTTGCTTGTCCCATCTCCCACAGTTCAATGTGCCTCTCTTAAGTTATTGAGCCTTGTCACTTAATTTGCACAAAATCATAATAATTAAAAGTATAAGTTCATGTATAAAAAAATATACTTAACTCTTCAAATTTGATTTTTAACTTTTTGAATAGAGATGAGTTAAGATCAAATTCATAAGGGACAATTAATAGATTGAAATCAAAGAATATTTTTTATATTTTAAGATTGAGGAGGTAGAAATGATTGATGAAAAGAGGAAGATTACATGGAAGATGCAATAAGTCAATCAAATGCTTTTGAAATCTTTTCGAAGATTGACAACCCTTGTTTCGAGAGTAGAAATGTGATTTAAGTGTAAAAATATAAAAATGTGGATAAAAATATTGAGAAAATAGAAAAGATAGATGAAAAATGATTTAATGTAAAGATTTGCGACGAAAACACACTCCAGTGATACTCTGCAATCAAATGTGCCTTCAAGAGTTTGCATATTTCTCCTAGACTTGGTGTCTAGCGTCCAACATGAGGAATGAATTAAAAAGAGAAAAACTCATTAGAAATGATATTCCATACACATAGAACAATCGGTCGATGCCCTCTTGCCCCATGGCTAGCAAATGCTAGTAGCACACGATGAAACATTAAATAACCTGACTTTTCTACCTGAAAAATTAAATCAGCCTCAATGAAATCGTTGACTTTGAAATGAAAATCATGCTCATAAAGTTTCAACCCATAAATCCATCGAGATCATGAGATATCATGATTTGTAATTTTGAGCATTTTTAGTCATTAAAAACCCCTAAAATGCTTGATTTAATCTTTGTCGTTGATTTTTATCAACTTGATTGTTGGAATGCACCCTATTGCACCACATGTCATGATGTGATTTTCTAGGAGGACATAGCGAGCGGGTGAGTTGGGCCATCAGATTGAACTTTTCAGTGTAGAAGGGCTTAGATTGTGCCATGTGTCTACGTTATATTTACCAAAAGGAGAGATAATTGATGGAAGAATCTAGGGCCGTTGGACTGATCTTTGCAAGTGCGGGCTTAACTAGATTGCGCCATCTATTTGTGTATTATGAAATATATTATGTGGCTTATAAGCCAATCGCACTTCCATGTATATCGTGTATGTTCATTAAAATGAAATTTATTCATTGTCATTCATGTGTAATGTTTGCAATGAAGTCCATAAGCATATGTAATGACTAAATAAATTATGATGAGATCATAATATAGTGATCGCTAGTCTTTAAATATATTTTATAAATATTCCTATTCGTGGGATATTTGAGAAGGACATTGAATTAGCCAGAAAGAATAATAATATTTGATCTGACTCATATGATGAGTATGGTTGATCTTGTAGCTATTTGTGTCGAGACACTAAGGATAGATAATGGGTGCTCTATAGAGAAAGAGTTCACTAAATTTATCTATATGTATCCCTGAATGGTATTATACCTAATTGTAAATTAGGTTAATTCATGCCACTGTTGTGTATGTGGTCCTTTGACTTGAGACACCAAAGACATCTTGTAGATGAATGATCTTATTTTGATTATGACTTACAAGTCCCCTAGACACGGGATCTCTAAGACGTCATGTATTGGATACGACATAAAGTCCTCGAAAATAATTATGTGATCAAGATGGGATCATCCACCCTCGATATTTGAGGAGATTGACTCAAGGAATAATATACGATGAAAACCTTAGCCAAGGTAGTAGAAAATATTGGAGGAAGAGTTCCCGATGATTTCCTCTATAAATCAGTACTAACTTGAGTGATCAATTAGGGTTTGATGGTTGACCATACCCTTAGTCATTCATGAGTCTCGTGCAAATGAAGGACTATACATAGAAAGTAACCGATAATAGAAATGTTTCATAAGGGAGTTCTTGTATTCTCCGTATCTCCTAGAATACATGTTATACCTTGGCACCCAACGGGCTAGCAACTCAACCTATCAATAGGGTTAAATTGATCCTTGATTAAGTAATCTATATGTTATTATCGATAATTAACTAAGCTTCACCAATAAAGTGTTATTGGGTCCATAGAGTTAACTATTGAGATATATGGACCTAGAGGGTCATACACAAAGTCTATAAATGTTAGTGGATATAAAAAATAATTATGAGGGTTTTAATAAAAAAATCCACGTACTACATGTCTATAAATAGGGGGAGAACGATCACAACTAAAGGTGCCCAATCAAGCCTTGTGAGAATTCTCTCCTTTCTTTTCTTTCTTGCTTGGTGAAGAGCTTTGAAGAGGATATCAGACCATCCAGAGATTGAGTGGATATTGCTATAGGCTAGACACTTCAATAGCTTTAAAAACTCCTTCAAGGGAACCTGATAAGTATGGTTTCTTATACATACTAGATGACAGGATCATTCGTTCTTGGTGCCTCAATGTTTTGAATATCCAATTCAATTATTTTGTTACATTCGATGTTTTGATCAACATTATAGAAGCCTTATCGACCTCAAGTCCCAACATATTATTTGCGACACAAATAGAGAAAGTCAGAGATGATCTAGAGTGTTAATCTTGTGTTATGAAATCCAACACTTGCGATGCAATGACGAGGCGATTTATACGGTCGTTGAAAACACACAAACATCGATCAAACAAAATTTATAATTCCGAACTCACAATAAAAAAAAAATGAAATCAAGTATAGTGTAAAGATCGAGTCAATCCACAGAGAACACGATTGACTTTGATCGAAGGATTGACTTGGTCAAACTTAGGTTTAATTGGGTATATTAAGAAATGAAAGTGATATATAATTAATTAAAATGATATAAATATATGATAGAATATATTTTAAGAATTTAGAAAATGATTTGACAAAGAAAAGTCAAAAGTCAAGGTCAAAGCATTGACTTTGACCAACTGTTGACTTTCTATAAAATTAGATAAGAAAAAGAGGGTAAAATATTATAAAAATTATATATTAAGAAACTAGAGAGAAAATAGAAAATTTTAATATATAATTCGTGATTTTTTGAGAAGAATTGGATTTATTATGATTTATTGAAAATCAAATATCAGAAAAATCTTGAAACAAACACTATGGTTTAAATCATCAAATTGACTCACCAAATGATATCCAAATCTCAAAATTCACATATTAATAGAAATCTAACAACTAGAGGATTCCAAAAAGACTAAATTTTCAAATTTCAAGAGTAATTGCCCCCGCAAGTCAACGCCTAAATTCGAATTAAAAATGAACAATTGATGGTAAAATGCCAAATTGAAGGGCCAAATGATGATGAAACTTTACGAATTAGATATCCATGGAAAGCTGATGAAACAAGAGATCCAATGAAACCAAAATCAAACGATTTGGACTTAAGATCAGGGAGAAATCCTTGTTTCAAAATCAGCAAAAATCTGCACCCAAATTTGGGCGAAACGAAGAACAATTCGATTTCTAAAATGAAATTGACTATCTAAATCTAATCTAAACTACAATTATTGCAAGGGATACGATATAATCACACTATTAACCCAATTAACGTGAAGATTTGGCTTCAATTAGCATTGATTGAAGAATATTTCCTTGATTTCTTCTTCAGCGTGCGTTCGGCTTTCAAGGGGAGATTTCGATCGATTCTTGTAATGATTTGTGATCAATCATGCCTCAATATGATCACAATTGAGCATAGAACATAAGGGGATCATGAAGAACTAACAAATTTTCTCCAAAATTTCTTAATCTCTTCACAATTCAATCGAAAGTTAAATTTACAAAAGAAGAACGCAATTTTTTATAGGAAATTTCGTCGCGAAAATCGCAGATCGTCTGATTCACTGAAGGATGACTCAACAGCTAAGATTGTGCAATTTAAATGGGCTACCATCCCACAATCTCCTGAATTTTTGTCCCTTTTTTAAGGAATTAAATCCGGAAAAATTCTTAAAAAATCAAAATAAAATCGAGAAAATTCTATAAAATTCAAAAATTCATATCTTTCTTTATATAACTCTTTTTGACTCTAATTTTCTCAATTGGATCACAAATTTCTTCATCTTTAATATCATGCCACCTAAAAATATAAATTCTAATAAGAAATTAGGGTGAATTCGAAAAAATCTTAAATAATCCCTTAAAAATTTTACTTTATATCATCCCATCACTCTCTTCTTGAAATTAATTCTTTTAATTATCAACTAAAGTCAAAATAACTCAAGGAAAGTTGTTAATTTCTAATTATTTAACCTTAAAAAAGATCAAACATCAATAAAACACATGATTAACCCTCAATAATGCATAACTATGATAAAATAGTTATGCATACCAGTGGAGAAAATTCATAAAACTATGATAACATGCATCATAATTACATAAAATAAGCATAAATATTAGTTAAATAAGATAAGAATTTAAGTTAAATATGTATGTTATCATGCAATCACGTGTCACACTTATAAAGGACTCGATCTAGTGGACCTTGTCTATCAAATAGAGTGATCCATGTGCTGCCATGTGTCCCTGCATAGTAAAACAAATTAGTCCCACATTAGATAATATCAAAATATTTTTTTGGTTTAGAAGACATGGCCCTTTAAATTAGATTTAAATGTAAACATAAGTTTGTTAATTAAAATTAACGGAAATAACACTCCCCTTATTGGCACTATGTGTGTGTTGCATGGGCGCCACACGTATGCATTGCCACATCAATGTGCCACGTCATCACATTCAAATAGACCTAATTTCTGATTTCAAAAATTTTTAGAAAATTCATTAAAATTTTTAAAAATATAAAAATCATCAAAAAATTCATTTTTGGTCCTCTTCTATTCTTATTCAATTTTTTTGATAAGGAACAAGCTATAATTTAAGCTGGGAGAGGTGGGGGAAGGGCAAGGTGATAACATGTAATATATGCTTGAAGTTACATGATTATTAGTGCCTTTGAAGACGCATTTCATTTAGTTATGATGCGTATTATTATGTTTGGCTACACTTTCATGACTTTCATGCCATCTATCTTAAATTCTCAATAAGAACTATTTAAAGGCTCATTTGTGTAAATCTAAAAGTTTGAATTTTTCCAAAAAGAAGACATCTTTGATAATATACTTACTTATGCTAGACTTCAAGTTTCTAATATTTATATGAATATAATTATGAATAATAAGGAGAGCATTAAGAGATTTTATTTTAAATCAACTTTTGAAAATG
Organism: Lemna minuta; assembly: GCA_024174645.1. NCBI lineage: Eukaryota > Viridiplantae > Streptophyta > Magnoliopsida > Alismatales > Araceae > Lemna > Lemna minuta. The sequence goes on from CM044108.1 coordinate 15,903,055, forward strand.
ATCTAGTTTGAATTTTCTCAGTGAAAATAGAGAGTTTTATAAATAAATATATTATTCTCTTTTTATTTATTAAATTAAATCTTAAACCATTTTATAATTAAATTTCCAAGTTTTAGGGATTTTTTTATCTTTAAAAAGCTTGAAAATGATTTTTTAGGTATTTATAAGTGTGCATTGATGTGGTACAATGATGTGGCATCATGGCCTCATAGCAGCATGCTAGTCATTGTCACATGCACATGCATCACACACATCAGATTTCTATTTTAATTATGTCATGTGATGTGGCGCACTCCAAAACATCAGATTTTGAGAAAGTGTATGATTTAATCTTGGCTCTCCATCTTCACTTTAGGGGCAGTGGATACGTGTCAACATCCTGAGAAGCATTCATTGGTCTTATTGCGCAATGACATACTGGTTGTAGATCACGGGAGTTATGAAAAAAAAAAATTAAATGGACCCTTGGGCTTCTAAAATAGGTTATGTGACATCATCTAAGAAATCCATTTTCAGTCCTATGGTTGTGTCTTAAAATAATTATTTGACAATAAAGAGGCGACGTGGCACAATCAAGGCCCTCTAGCTCATCTAAGGAGACAATTAGAGGACTACATCCAAATTCCCCTTTATAAATACTCTCTCTCTCTCTCACAAAAAAATGTATTCTTGGAGATTTCCAACTGATTCGACCACTTTGACAGCTTTTCTTGAATTCTTGAGTGAAACATCTTCTAAAATCAGAAATCAGGATTCAATTAATCTATGATCATTCAACTAATTTTCTTGTCCATTGAACATCAAAAATCAGGATTCAATGAAAAATTTGGGAGAATTTGCCGCTAGAACCTCAAAATTTCTCTTTGAAATTATGTAATGAAAAGCCCTTGATCTCGAATTAAGTGGATCAAATTTTTATGCTTTTGGGTTAGTTAGGTCATCTTTTCCTTAATCTATGATCATTTAACATTTAATTTCAATATTGAATTGTAAATTAATATAATTTCATTAATTTTCAATACTTTCTCTCTCCTATCACACCATTTTCTCTCTCTAACTTCTCTCTTTGATTTCTCCTTTGATTTGACTTCGACTTGGGTGATTTTTTATTCCTAGGAAAGATATAGTCTCTAAATTCTAAATCTCTAATTTTTTTAATTATTCAACTCATATATTTCTTAATTTTATCAAAGTTCTTAAACATCTCAAAAATTAACTCTATGGCATCTATACTTGATTAATCATCAATTAAAATGATTTTGGATTTGTTGACTCGTGATTGTGTGTTTTCAATGACACCATGATTTTGACCTATTATGCACTCATGGAATGTAGGATTTGCAAAAATGAAGAAAGCCATCTAGTTATCTTAGTGAATATACATGGGCATTTGAGATGGAATGCCCCAGTTTTTAGGAGAGATCAAAACCACAATATTTTGTAAGCTATGTCAGCCATAGAATGATACTTTGCTTTGGAATAGATTGTTGTTGACTTATGTGTAGTACCCCAACTTTGATTTTTGATCTTTTTCATCCCCAACTATTCGGCGTCGGAATAATCATCAACTAAAAAATGACCATGTTGCTTGTATATGAGCCCTTTTCTCCTAGTGCTCTTGATGTATAAAGGTACCCATCAGGCACCCTCCCTGTAAACCTTGCAAATTTCTTCCATAAATTATAAGAGAAAACTAAAAAAACATAAATATTATTAGGACAAATAACGGTACAATAGATGATCTTTCCCAACAAACGATGATATCAATTGACATTTTGCAATATCAATGACTCAATATCCCAAAACTTGGGCCAATCCTTCATTGATGAAGATTTTGTGATGTAGGATACTTTTGAAGATTTTGTTGCTAAAGATGCTCGTTGGAGATTAAAGATTTCTTAAATACTTTTTTACTATTTTTGTGGGGTCAACTTAAAAGACTAATGAAAAAGCATGAATGTAAAAGGTTAAGGGTAAATCAACATCGAACATCATGGAGGGAGAAGGGAAGATTGATGGATAGAATATCAATAATAGGATAAGAATGGCCAATCACAAAGGAAGATGAGACCTCCATATCTACATTGAGGGTTAGAAGGAATTGACCATATGTCAACTAGTTTCCAAAAATTTTAATTTCATATTTATTGGATTAGACTTTGTAGGGAGAAGAAGGGGAGGTTATTTAGTGAATTTTTATGTTTAGTGGTAGTTATAGAAGTGATTACAAGGATGCAAAGATGATGAGAAGGTTGTCGTGGAACTTTCATAAGTATCTTAAACTTTGAAGATATGTGTCTCTTCATTTAGAGAAATCTTGTTATTTGTGTCTCTTCATCGAGGGAGACAACTTGGACATCCATTTAGGGCAGCTGTGAGACTCCAAAACTCATATGTGATAACGGATGCCCATGCCATGGGTGATATATCTCTTTACCTTGATCAAGACCTACGCCATGGTTGATCGAAGCCCACGTTGGTATACCGAGGATCCGGTCAAGGGATTTGATGGTGTTGATCAAATTTGATCCCCTCGATTTGATCAATGATCGAAGTTCCAATGACAAAGAAGTCAATATTTTCCATGTGGGATTAAAATCCTCGTAAGATGCTCAACTCGGTGCCCAAAGATTAATAAGATTTGTCATTGAAGAAATAACTTACAATTAATTGTTGAATGGGGTCTACTCTTCAAAGTTTTATCTCAGTTTTCATCGTCATACTCTCTACGATCATCATAATCAACCATCAAAATCATAATCAAAGCTGAAATTTAAACCTTTTTATTTCTATTTTCTAGTGTTTTTCCAACGAAATGCCCGCAACTATCGGTTGAGGTGAGTAACGTGTCTGAGCCGATCAACCGTGATTAGGGAGGGATCCGGGACCCGTGAACGGTCCAGATCGATTGAGGCTTGCTCGAGCCCTGTCGACGAAGAGGGGAGGAAATCGGATCGGCGGGAGAAGTGATTCCGCTATCTCTGTTTTTCTCTTTCAACTCTGTCCGGGTTTCTTTATTTTCCTCTGGGATTCGTGGACACGAACTACTTCTTGGTTACTTCTCGGGGCACTCAATCTCTGCCCTAATTTGTCTGTATTCCGTTAAGAAAGATAGGATTTGGGAGCCTGGGTGACTATGGAGAAGGAGATTTTGGAGATTTTCGCTGCTGCGAAGAAGGCTGGAGATATTGCAGCTGCGGAAGGTGATTCTTCGGAGATTACTCGCTGCTTGGACGCGCTGAAGCAGTTGAGAAAGCTGCCCTTGACGACGAAGGAGCTCGTCGCGACTAAAGTGAGCCGAATTCACCTTTTCTTCTTCACGTTTACTTCTTCTTCTGTATCCCCAATGATCTTTCTAGGGTTTCGAATTCTTGGTTGCTCCGGGAAGTTTATTATTTCGCAGATCTTGCATGAGGGTTTTAACTGCTTTTGATTTGGTGAGCGATTTCACAAGGTTTTTGAGTGTAAATTTGATCCTACACTCCGTTCACTTTTTGATGATTGCATTGGGTCTTTCTTTATATTGAACCTGGATCTTTTTATCGCCTACTTAAAAATTAGCGTGGATACCCGCATAAAGCTTGTATTAGCTTTTATGAGCATTATCATCGATACAAAAATTTCGATCTAACCCTGAAATAAGTGCTAGGATCTCCCCTGTCAATCTGTATATTGGACTTGTCATTCTCACAATGTTACTCTGGAAGTTCTTCAGAGGCCGTCGTTGAATGTTTACTAGATCAATTTAAAGCATAAATGCCAGAGTTTGATGCGAAGTTGGTTGATTTGATTTATGTATTAAATGGATTCTTTTCTTTAATTTTGTTATCCTTTCCATCACGTCAGTGGATATCTTTCTCCCTTTATCAATATATCTATGATGACATACCTGAAGAACTTCAATGCAATGCATTTTCTTCAACTGTTCAGAGTAAAATGAAGATAAAAATTTGCTTAAAAATGGAGAAATTTTTGTCAAGTTTATTTTCTGATGAAACATTCATTATTCTCATCCATTAGGTGGGCAAAGAAATCCTCTGTCTCACCAAACACCCTCAGAAGAAGATTCAATCAGCTGCTTCTGAGCTTCGCCAGCACTGGAAGGATTTGGTCATTGAAGAAACCTCCGCCAAGAAAAAGACCAAAAACCCCTCAGAGGCTGCCACTGTGTCCACAGCAGTGAGTTCCAGTTCTGACCCATTTCCGAATGGAATGGAATCTGCAAAACCCAAGAGAGAATCCTCAGAGCAAAATAATGGAAGCAAGAGCACAAAGGAGAATCCTCTGCCGCTGGCCTCCACAGCCCCCTTGATTGCGAATTCCAACAAACCTGCTGCCAGAGTAAGCCCGATTTCAAAGGGAAGTGAATCTATGAAACCCAGGAGAGAATCTTCTCAACAAGACATGAAAGAGAATCCTCCGCCACCAAAACTATCAGCTATGATCAAGTGCAATGATGAGGCACGGGACAAGGTCAGGGAGATGGTGGCAGAAGCATTGGTCAGGGTCCCGGGTGAGGTAGCAGCAGAGCTGAGGAGTGAGGTAGCGGCAGCGGACCCAATCCGGGTGGCAGTGGCAGTGGAATGCCACATGTTTGAGAAACTGGGGAAGTCAACAGGGGCCCAAAAGGCGAGATACCGGTCAATTCTTTTTAACCTGAGGGATGCCAAGAACCCGGATCTTCGCCGTCGGGTTCTCCTCGGGCAGGTGAGCCCTGTCGCACTTGTGGGCATGGCAGCAGAGGACATGGCGAGCGATGAGAGGAAGAGACAGAACCAGCAGATAAAGGATAAGGCTATATTTGATTGCGAGCGTGCAGCTCCTGCAAAGGCGACTACTGATCAATTTAAGTGTGGGAGATGTGGCAAGAGGAAGACCACTTATTACCAGTTGCAAACCCGAAGTGCTGATGAGCCAATGACCACTTTTGTCACTTGTGTGGAGTGCAATAATCACTGGAAATTCTGCTGATCATGCCTCTATTCCTCTTTCTTCTTTCTCTCCGTCTAGAGATAATGATAGTGATATTTGGACAGCCGTAGGTTTTGACCCGTTGATTCAATGATGCCATTTGGATGCCTTTAGTCTCCTGTCCTTGGCGCAATAATAGCTGAAAGTTGTGCCGATTGACCCTCTGTTTCTCTTGACTCTTTTTCTTCTCCAGAGATGATGATTATGACCTGACATTCCAAGGTTTTGACGGGTTGATTCACGGATTTCTTGTATCCTTTTAGTCTCTTATTCATAGAGAAGAAGTGGTTCAAAGGTATGCAAATCAAATCCCTCTTCCTCTCTTTCTCTCTCTCTTGATGATAACGATTTGTTCAACAACCATCACTCATTGTGCGATGTGATTAGTTTTCACGCGTGTCAGGTGCAATAATCAGGGTAAGTTCTGCGGATCATCTCCTTTTTTTCTCTGTAGATTTTCTCCCTCTCTCTATGGATTTTTTTCATACAAAGCGGTTCTTTGGAGTCGTTTTCTATGCCACAGATCTTTGTCTGTTAGATGATAGGGGCATTTATGTAAATATGCGTCTCTATTATTGTTCTAATGTAGCCATTACGGCTAAGGGTATCCCCGTGTAATAGCCGTTATGTAACAGCCCCATAAAAGGTCAATCCTCCGAGCTTTCTCTGATCGCCATGATCTCCCTTTCGCCCTGATCACCTTCACATCTCTCTCTTTCTCTCTCTCAAGCTACTTGATTTTGTCCCTGTACTTGATCCACTTTTGACCTCTTGGGACGGTGAAATGTGATAAGCATAAACGCACGTCGACGCTGACTCTATCAATCTGACTACCGCAACTGCGGTAGAAGGGAGGCAAAGCCGTCGTCTCCCGATCTGCAAAACTGCATAAGTTTGAGGTCCTCTTCAGATCTACGGAACTGAAGTGAGTTAAGAAACATATCCGATCAGGAAAGTCAAAGCCTAATCTCCCCAAACGGCCAAGCTGCGGGAATCAGAGCGGCTAGTATCTTCCAAAGCCTGACCCAACGACAGGTTTGCAAATCTGAAGCTTTTTCCAGATCTTGCAAGCTTGGAGGTTGGTATCTGCCGGAAGAATGACAAGTAAGTTGTTCAGAAGTGATCCTGAGAAACAGAGAAAAGGAAATCATTTCTATCCACTTTGAAGACCACAATGGCGAATGAAGTTGATCGTTTGCCTATTTTGACGACGGAAGAAGGAAAGGGACGGAGTGCATTGACCCAAAAACCTACTATGGCCTTGGCGACATCAGGGTCGTGGTCGGTAATTGATCTTCCAACGATTGGCCAGAAATCTCTTTACCGATAGAAATCTCTACCATTGGTGTGGATTTCTTGAAAGGACAGTGCAACCCCGAAAGCTGGAGAACCATCTGGTAAAATTGCACGCCAAAGGAAAAAGATGAGAATTATCTGAAAGGACTGGATGAGGAAGATGGTATTATTACTTGGATATGGGACTCTCTGAAATCGGAATTAAGTGACCGCTTTATTGATTTTATGTCTGTAAAGGATATTTGGGATATGGTGAACAGGTTAAACTGTTAATCTGAGGATGAACCGAGAATTGTAGACTTGAACACTGTGGCCATGGAAATGAATAGCAGAGTGTGTTGTAGAGTATTCAATTGAATTGATGACGCTATGGAACGAGTTTGATTTCTACCTACCTCTTCCCAATAATCCTACATCGAGAGAATATATACTCAAGGGGAGGAATTAGCGCTTCTCGAAGGGATTGCAACCAGAATTTGAAAAATCTGAGAAACATGTTATTTTGTTGAGAACATCAATTATCTTTTGATGAAGCTGTTCAAGTAATCAAGGACGAAAATAGACAAGTATATGGGAACACTCACCCCGGTGGAAAGTCAAGCATGAGTTACCCAGGAAAAGTCTGCTCTTGTTCAAGTACGAACTTCTCTCAATTCAGGATCAATGCAGGAGTATAATGTAAGATAATCCAACAGCCAGCCCAAAAATGGAAAAAAAAACCATTTTAGTAAAAGAAAAGGGATGCAAAACAAGCTCTCTAGTGTGATTTCTAGGAAAAACATTGGCACACCAGAGAGATGTGTTGCAAGATTCATGGAAAACCTGTCTTCAGCAGAATGGGAACAACTGACCTCAGTTCCAACAACAACCATTACCTCCAACCTCGCCCGTAGGAAAGAAGGGGGAAATTGAACCACTACAAAAAGAATAAAGCAATTTGAAGCTTTTCTTCCAAGCTCCCTGTCAATAATTGGGGCTATATCAGTGGTTAACTCAGGTAAATCCCTCATTTTAAGCAAAAGTTATATCTGTTACATCTCCCAAGGGAGCCATTTCCTAGGTTTTAGATTCAGATGCCAATGATCATATGACACCTTATATGTGTTGCCGAAGGCATGAATGCTGGGAGTTTTCTTGCAACCAATACCCTGCATGGCTCTCTGGTTGGACGATCTCGAGATGTCTCCAGAAGACATTTACGCTCCGATCTACTTCTCTTTGTGAAATTTTGAGGGTCATTCAGATTCCTCTCTGTAGACAAAGCATTCGTAGCGCCCTTTAGAAATGTGCATGAAGTATCAGACAATAGTAGACCCCTTAATCTGCAGGGTGGCTTCATGACCAATGGGATAGTGATTGATGGTCAATTCCTCACTACCCACACTGAGCCTTGCTTCTTAAACTAATCACAATTCAAATTGAAACGATAGAATTTGACTTGAAAATTCCATTAATTCGTTCATTATTATTTTTATTCATTACTAAAACATTAGACGTTAAATTCAATAAGTTGAACAAATATTTTGTTCACAATTATTAAATTCAAAACAATTACCCAGATCGAAGTAAATATTGCCATGGTTCATAATAAATTACAAAAAGATTGAACAAATTGGAGAAATTTTTCAATCAATAAATGTCAAATTTTTTAAAATTAAAAAATTCAAATTCAAATTTAATTCATAACTCTTAGGCTCTTATTTATAAACAATTGATCATATTAAAGTAAATAATTAAATGATGAATTCTAATCTTAAAAAGATTAAAAATAGGTTGAATAATTAAATGAAATTTTAATTGATAATTGCTAAATTTAAAAATGGAAGAAATTACAATGATAGTAACTAATAATTCATAACTCATGATTGTTAAATTCAAATGATCAATCAAATTAAGCTAAGTAATAGAGTTATACTATGAAATAAAACCAATTTTAAATTCATAAATGTGAAATTGATAAGAATTTTAAAAAATGATCGAAGATGTAAAATTAGTTAATTTTAAATTAAGAATAATTAAACGACTTAAACAAATTTAATGATTTAAAGTTAAACAAAATATGATATTGATAATTTTTGAACTAGAAAAATTATAAATCAAGCTGAATATTTTATTCATCAGCGATAATTTAAAAACTTTAAAATCAAAATTTTTATCTCTAAGATTTTAAGTTAAAATGATTAATGAATTTTAAAAAGAATCAAGGTATGAGACTAATCAAATCGATAGTAAATAGCAATTCTACTAATTTAGAAAATTAGGAATCCTTTGGAAGATGGGTAATGGGAAGCATGGGATCTTGCCTCTGGAATTTGAACTTTCTGAGCCTGGGCGGCATCACGGTTGGTGCAGTGGCGTCGGCATCAACGGCCAGGACGAGGATTTATGACTTACGAGTTAATTGGTTTCAAGACTTTAGTGGAGTATAGGTTATTAATCATTCAGTTTATTAAATTATTAGCGTAAGAAAATACAATTTATCTTTACTCAGATATCGGATATCCGATACCAACATTAGATCTCCACCTCCGATAAGTATAAGGTCCAATATCATCCCCATCGGCATTCAAGACTACTGTTCAGCTGATCATTGTATGGTTTGAGCTGGATCCTAACCCTAGGTGACCTTAATGGAAACTCATTTTCGATCATCTCGAATTTTCAATCTCTATTTGAATTCTCAAGCTGTCTCGAGCGACAATCAAGTAGCAGCGACCAAGGTTGAGGTTATAATTTTTCTATTTTTCCAATTACTTGACCAAAGTCAGGTGATATCGGATTCCATTGAAATCCCACCTTTAAATATTTGAGCTTAGATCAAAAGCTCGATTCAATTTGGTCGGATAAATATCTATTCGATGAAGATGGGCGTACCTGACTAACCAGAGGAGTGAGAAAACCACTCTTCCCAGACATTAGTTTGCATCCTCAGTATGAAGATTCTCCAGCTACAGCACGTTTACTTATCAAGAGGTCGCAGTTATTCCCATGAATAATTGCTGTATAGAGTTACCTATCTCCAAGTAATTCGAATCAGACGTCATGATCTTCTTCAAAAACTGACGGTAGTAAAACCAAAAAGTTTTAGTCTAAATTGCCTGTTCCGCAAACAGGTATAATTATTCACTGTTACGGACTCCAAGCAATCATTGTTTAGGATGATGTTAATCAACTCTTCATGATCTCTCAACGGTTCTAAATACAGCAGGGAAAATCTCCGAAAGGAAGTGATTTGGAATGACGGGAGCCTCAGATAGCCAGATATGTTATCGTCAGTACATGATTATGTTCGGACGGTAATTCCAAATAATCCATGATCCTCAGAGGCTCAAAAACCCGAAAAGCCCCAAACCGGCAATTATAGGAGAGCTTATTTGTAAAGAAAGTTGTAATCGCAAGAAACGGCTCCGTGGATAGTCGTAGAAAGAAATCCACAGGTTCCTATCGGAATGCGAAAAGAAGATTGATCTTCGCCCAATCATAGCATTACCTGTCATTGCAATTGAGCTACAAGTAACGTGGCTAGGGCAGAACATAAGCAAAAGAAATGAAATCCAGAGTAGTAAAAGAAAAATATAAATCGATTTAAAATCCCTCAGGGAACCATTCATTAATCACCCCCGCAGATAGTGAAGACCGACCGTCTATAATCTTCCCTCGGCGCCGCCGAAGCTAAACCCTAGGAGAGAGAAAGAGAGCAGACGGAAGAGGTTTTGCAACATTCCCGCCCCTACTCGCAGTCTAGAGTCCGAATCGGCGGCGGGAAGAGAAGAAACGACGGCGGATACACAAATTTGCGGCAAAATGTCATACGGCGCTTCCTATCAATGGTTTTATTTCTTCACGGGGAATTACAAGGAAAGACAGAGAATGGTATGAAGAAATACTGGTGAACTCGAGGAACAAGACTGCAGGAACGATATTCCGAGGGATCATAGTTTTGGGAAAGGGTTTCGTAAGAGATTTCAATGTGGTTTGCTCTGAGTTTATAGGAAGGAAGGAAGGAAATTAGGGCAACCAAGTCTGTGGAGAATCTCACGGCTTCTAGAGATTCAATCAACGGAGGACGGCCCACGTTGCGAGAGTGTTGCGGTATTAATGGGCTTTTCTTGGTGGTCTGTGGAAATAAGAATGGGCTAAACCTTTGGAGGGAAGTAGGGATCTGTGATCTGTTTTCATGGAAAAATTGATCAACGAGACAAATCGTCGATCACAGGCCCTACAAATCACAGTTCACGATCAGGGGCTAAATTTTTATTTAAAAAATTTTTGAATCTTCATTTTTTTCTTGTCTTTGGTTCACGGTCATTATTTATTTCTCCTGCTCAAAGTCAAATTTTCAGTTAAAAATCCCGTTCTCTTCGGATAGGTTGTGTGACAATCCTCCAAGACTCCAATGGAGAGGGAACAAGCAAAGAGGAAGAATCCTCTCCTTTTCCTTCTAGTTTCCTAATACTAAGAGAGAGCCAAAAAAATAATAAAAAGGACGAAGATACTTTTATATGCTAGGTTTAGACGTTCATTTGGATTAATGGCAGAGGTTTAGTCTCTTTAAGTTCTACCAAGTGAACGGTAGAGATTAGATCTACGGGTGACGACTATAACCATCTCTTAAGGAGGTGGAGGGTCCCTCCTAAAGAGATGGGTCCCACAACAACCTCCTAAGGATGTGGGGTGACTACTCTCTAAGAGGTGATAACCTTACTACTTCCATAAGGAGGTGGGTTTACCCCTCTCTCCTCCTACAAATATCAATTCTTCTTAAAAACTAAGACATATATAAATTAATTAATTATAAATAAAGAGAATAAATTTAACCTTTTTTACCCTTTAAGAATGTTTTTAACCACCTTTGACTTGTCAAGAAATACTCGACCATCATTGACTTTCAAGAGAAATAGATTGTCAGACCCCTAAAAGGGTGGAATGGGTCAACCTTACCTAAGAAGGTGGTCAACCAACTGCCTAAAAACTTGGCAAGGTTTGACTAGCCTCCTAGAAATGTGGCAAAGTTTAACTAACTTACTAAATAGGTGACAAGGTTTAACTTGTTGGGACTTGAGATTGATAAGCCTTCGAAAATTTTGATCAAAACATCAAATACAGTGAAATATCTTGAATCAGATATTCAAAATACCAAGGCACCCAACTTGTAAGTATGTATGAGAATATACTTACGAGGTTCACTTGAAGGAGTTCTTGAAGCTATTGAAGTGTCTAGCCTCTAGAAGAATTCACACACTTGCTAGATAGTTAGATCTCCTCTTCAATGCTCTCAACCAAGAGAGAAAGGTGATAACTCTCACAAGGCTTATACAGGAACCTTTAGTTATGATCGTTATCTCATTACTTATTGACATTTGGTATGTAAGCTTTTTAAAAAAACTCTCATAATTATATCTATATCCACTAACGCCTATAGACCTTATATGTGTGACCTTCTAGGTTCATTTATCTCACTAGTCAATAATTATAAATACCTAATAACACCTTATTGGTCAACCTTTATCAATATATAAATTAATTAATTAAGGATAGATTTAACCCAATGACCAAGTTGAGTTGCTAGCCCATTAGGTGTCAGATTACACCACTTACTCTAGGAGATATAGAGTGTATAAAAACTCATGTATAAAAACTTTGATATCATTGATTATCATGTATATATAATCCTTTATTCGCACAAGATTGACAAATGACTTAGGGTATGGTCAACTATCAAACGCTAGTAGGTCACTTAAGTTGGTGTTGATGCATGGAGGAAATCATCGAGAATTACTTTGATATTTTTACTACCTTGGCCGAGGATTTCATCGCATCTCATTCTTTGAATCAATCTCCTCATATACCGAGGGCGGATGATCTCATCTTGAACACACAATTATCTTTGAAGACTTCATGTTATGTGGTCAAGAAACTCACTAAAAATGATGAGGGCAGATGATCCCATTTTGTGTGGTCAAGAACCTCACTAAAAATGATGTTCCATACATGAAGAATGATCAATCGTTGCCTTCTTTCCTTTTGGCTAGCCAATAGTAGAGACAAATAAATAAACATTTATAACCTTATTTTTGTCTCTGTGGAAGAGAGGAACGCAAGAGAGAGAGAGAGCCGATCGAAGAAGGTGGCTAGGGTTAGAAAAGTAGAAAGTGTGATTTGACGGATACATGCATGCGTAGATATATAGGAGAGAGATAGAGAGAAGAGAGAAAGTGGGCTTCAGCCCAATAGGAGAGAGAAGAGATAGAAGGGCTTTAACACTCCCCCTCAAGCTAGAGCGTGGAGGTCAAACATGCCCAGCTTGGACCCGATGGTCTCATATGCAGGGCCTGGTAGGGCCTTAGTAAAGATGTCTGCCAACTGATGTGCGGAAGCGACGTGTGGGGTACAGATGGTACCGTTAACGACGTACTGTCGTATGAAGTGGCAGTCGATCTCAATATGCTTCGTCCGCATATGGAACGTCGCATTACTGGCGATAAAGGTAGCAGCCATGTTATTGCAAGTACATCTGCATAGGCCCTTTCCGGCGGGAAGCCAAGCTCGGTGAGAAGAGAGCGTAGCCACAGCATTTGCGCCGTGGTATCCGCCATGGCTCGATACTCGGCTTCGGCACTAGAGCGGGACACGATAGACTCGCTTCGAGAGCGCCATGTGACCGAGTTACCTCCAACATAGGTGGCATATCCACCATGTGACTTCCGATCCTCCTTGTCACCAGCAAACCCAGAGTCAGAGTAGGCCTCAATGTGTAGATGACCCTGTCGCCGATACAAGAGGCCCTTCCCCGGAGCTCTCTTAAGGTACGACAGAACCCGATAGACACCCTCCAGATGGATAGTGCGAGGAGCTTGCATAAACTGACTCAAGACACTAACCGCATAGGAGATGTCCGGGCGAGTCACGGTGAGGAAGATCAATTTCCCCACAAGTCGGCGGTAGAGGCATGCATCCTCGAGAAGTGCAGTAGCATTGTCCCACCAGTCCACATTCTAGCTCCATGGGTGAGGAGGCCGTACTTCCGCTGTCTCCTCCAGTAGAGGCCTGCATCCTCGAGAAGTGCAGGTGACTCCTCGAATAGCATCCCTGTCTCCTCCAGTAGATCAAGCACGTACTTCCGCTGACAAATGGACATCTGCCCCGGACGGTAAGCTATCTCAAGTCCAAGAAAGTACCTGGGGGGAGACAAGTCTCGTGTCACAAAGTGCTGAGCCAGATAAGCCTTGGTCACAATCACCTCGACGTCGTCACTACCAGTGATGATGATGTCATCCACATACACAGCCAGTATAACACATCCATGCGGGGTGCGTTTCTGCATGACAGTCGGATCGGATACAGTAGAGACGAAGCCATACGAGAAGAGCAGCTGCGAGAACTTGTGGAACCACGCACGCGGGCTTTGCTTCAGCCCATAGATAGCCTTCTTGAGGAGACACACCTCGGAAGACTCCCCCCGAGCAACGTACCCGGGCGGTTGCTCCATGAATACCTTCTCATCGAGGTCTCCGTAAAGGAAGGCATTGGACACGTCCCAGCTGATGAAGCGGCCAGACCGATCCGGAGCGATGGAGAAGAGGACACGGATGGAGCCGAGGCGCGCCACGGGCGAGAATGTCTCATGATAGTCAAGACCATAGGCTTGAGAAAAAGCCACGGGCCACGAGACGCGCCTTGTAGCGAGCGATGGAGCCATCGGGATTGTACTTGAGGGAGTACACCCACTTGCAGGAGACAACATTGGCATCAATAGGCCGAGGAACCAGCGTCCAGTGTCTCCCGCCGGATGAAGGCCGCATACTCCACATCCATCGCCGCTTTCCACGCCGTACTCGCAACGCCTCAATATACGACTTGGGGAATTGACTCGGTTAGAACGGCAAGGGCAAAGGACTGATAGGAAGGAGAAAGGCGGGCGGGAGAGACATGATGGGCGATAGGGTATTGCGTGCATCGGCGAAAGTGCCCTTGCGAAGGGCAATGGGAAGGTCAAGGTCAGATACGGGAGGCGGTGGGGAAGGTGGTGGTGACAATGTAGCCGGAACAGTGGATAGCGGCGAGGAGGGAGGTTCCGGCTCAGAGGATGGATCAGACTGGAGGGATGCCGAAGAGGGTGACGCCTCAGGCAAGGGAATCGGGACAGTCATAGGGAGATTGGTAACAGTGGTAGCAGATACCGAAGGAAGGAGGGATGGAGAGGAGAGATCCTCGCCAGACTGAGTAGAGGTAAAGTAGGGAACGTCCTCATGAAAGGTCACATCTGCCGAAGTAACGTACTGGCGCCGATCGGGGAAGTACACACGGTAGCCCTTCTGAGTCCGAGAGTAACCGACGAACACACCCTTTTGTGCACGAGGAGCCAGCTTGGAGAGGCCGGGGGTGTGATCCTAGACAAAGGCAGTGCAGCCGAACACTCGAGGTGGTAGTGAGAAGATATCAGCAGCAGGAGTCAATCGCTTAAGGGGAATAGCACCTCCAAGAGCGGCAGATGGAAGACGGTTCACCAGGTATGTAGCAGTCAGAACAGCTTCGCACCAGAGATACTGAGGTACTCTCATAGCAAGTAGCAAAGTGTGCGTATTCATGTCCAGGAGGTGTCGATGCTTCCGCTCCGCCACCCCCGTTCGCTGCGAGGTATATGGGCAAGCGCCTCGATGAACTATGCCATGAGCCGACAGAGTTCCTCAATCGCCTTCGAGTGAATTCAAGTGCATTGTCCGTGCGGAGGACTTTGACCATCGTCTCGTACTGGGTAATAATCTCAAGTAGAAAGTGCTGAACGCGAGAAAGTACCTCCTTTCGACTCTTCAGGATATATGTCCAAATCGCCCGGGTGTAGTCATCGACGAACACCATGTAGTACTTGCCTCCTGTAGGTGATGGATGCGGGGCTGGACCCCAAACGTCACAGTGAACCAAGTCAAACGGGCGATGGGTAGGTGGACCAGTGCGCGATGGATACGACGATCTATGGTGCTTCCCTAGTTCACAAGACTCACAATGAAACTCAGATAAGTTTAACCAAGGTAGAGTTTCTTTAAGTTTGACAAAACTAGGGTGCCCTAATCGACAGTGCCACAAAAAAGAGTCATGAAGGGAACTAGAGGAAGCAGAGAGTGCAAAAAGGGCTTGAAGTCTCGTAGATGGAGAGTCAACCACTAGCTCGTAGATGCCTCGTCCGTTCTCACGGCCCAGTCCAATCCTCCGGCC
Organism: Lemna minuta; assembly: GCA_024174645.1. NCBI lineage: Eukaryota > Viridiplantae > Streptophyta > Magnoliopsida > Alismatales > Araceae > Lemna > Lemna minuta. The sequence continues at coordinate 15,918,535 of CM044108.1, forward strand.
CGTGTCGAGATCCTGGAAGACGCAATGATGAGGAAAGAAAAACACACCACAGTGAAGGGCTTTAGTGATCGCACTAATGGACAGCAGATTCGCAGGGAATCCAGGAATATACAGGACGTTCTGTAGAGGAAGGGAAGAGGTGGCACGAGACTGGCCAGAGCCAAGGACAGGACAGGCTGAGAGAATGTGGATGAAAGGATGAGAGAATAGAAAATAATGATAGAAAATGATCCTAATCCAAGGATTTATGATGAAAACACATCTAGTGATGCTCTATGATCAAAACATACCTCCAAGAGCCCGTAAATTTCTCCCAGACTTGGCGTCTTGCATCCAACACAAAGAATGAAAAAGAAAAGAGAAGAAACTCACTAAAAATGATGTTCCATAGATGAAGAATGATTAATCGTTACCTTTTTTCCTTTTGGCTAGCCAATACTATAGGCAAATAAAGAAACATTCACAACCCTAATTTTTTTGCCTCAAAACTTAAATCAGCCCTAGCACATTTGTGGAGTTTGAAATGATGATCATGACCGTAGAATTTTAGGACCTAACTCGATTAGGATCATAAGATATCTTAATTTTAAGTTTAGAGCATTTCGACCATTGATCTGGCCTTCTCTCTCCTTAACTTTTGCTTGTCTAACCACTCCCGCTTGGTTAAACTTCTGCGCTGAGACACACACTAAAAAAATTTAAATCCTTTCAATCTCTCTCCTCTCTCTCTTCTCCACTCTATTCTCTCCTCTCCTTTCTCTCTCTCGAAGCCAAAAAATGCAAGAAGAAGTTACTGCGATGAAAATGGCAGAGAGGAAGAAGCAAGGGCGAGTGGGAGAGAAGTAAATGAGAGATAGGGTGAAGATTTTCTCCTCTCCCTTACATGCGCATGCGCGTGCGGGGAAGGGAAGAAAAGAGTGAGAGGAGAGGCCGTGCAAGTGCGCCTCTCCTCATACTTCTCCTCACAATGGAATTTTTGTTGTGCGAGAGAAAGAGAGAGAGAGACAGAGAGAGACAAAGAGAGACAGAGAGACAGAGAGAGACAAAGAGATAGAGAGAGAGAGAGAGAGACAGAGAGAGAGAGAGAGAGAGAAAGAGAGAGAGAGAGAGACAGAGAGACAGAGAGACAGAGAGACAGAGGCAGAGATAGAGATAGAGAGAGAGACAGAGATAGAGACAGAGAGAGAGACAGAGACAGAGGCAGAGACAGAGATAGAGACAAAGAGAGAGAGACAGAGACAGAGACAGAGGCAGAGACAAAGGCAGAGACAGAGGCAGAGACAAAGGCAGAGATAGAGATAGAGATAGAGATAGAGATAGAGATAGAGACAGAGAAAAGACAGAGATAGAGACAAATAGAGACAAAGAGAGACAGAGAGACAGAGACAGAGAGACAGAGAGAGAGAGAGACAGAGAGACAGAGAGAGAGAGAGAGAGAGACAGAGAGAGAGACAGAGAGAGAGATAGAGATAGACAAAGAGACAGAGAGAGACAAAGAGACAGAGAGACAGAGAGACAGAGAGAGATAGAGAGAGAAAAAAGAGATAGAGAGACAAAGAGAGACATAGATAGAGACGAAGAGAGATTGCGGAAGAGAGAAAGATAGTGATCAGATCAAGAAAAAGAGAAAGAGAGAGGAGAAGAAAGAAGAGAGGGAGCGCAACCCTCCTCGCTATGGAAATTTCTGTCATGGGAGAGAGAGAGAATGGTGCGCCATGACGGAAAATTTGATTGCGAGAGACACACACATACACCTTAGTTCATACATATATTGTAAGTAGGCCTTTACATGAATAGTGGACCTAGTAGGTCTAACTGCACTTCTTCCTCTAATGTTTCTGGAGTAAATGGGAATATTTAGGAGAGATGTCTCCTTATTTTTGGGATTGAACCTATATCTATCTATCTATCTATCTATACATATTGGTAAGATTCCTCCTCTCATTCCTTGAACTCTATTTGGCTTCACATAATATGAGACTTGTCAGGTTCATTAAGTTTTTCTTACCAATTTCGTGTTTTCCTCAATTTATACTTCAACGTCATATCCTTGTTAACTCAATTCTTTGGCCACCATCTCCACGAGGCCTTTCATTAAACCCATATTGTTTGCATACCTTTTAGGAAACTCTACATCGAGAAACATGCATAATAATTTTAATATAAAGCCCTATACGTCATAACATGTGAATGAGAACCATGCTAACTCTTTCTCGTGCTCTATATTTTACATCTTGTATGCACGAGCACATAGTTTCACAACCTACTACCTATCTAGTGTACGTGATGGTGATGGATCTTATGCTTCCTAAAACCCAATCACAATTCCATGTCTTGTAAATATTAATTGAAATGAAATTCATTCATATTTATGTTTGTGTGATGTTTATAATAAAGTGCACGAACATATGTATTGACTGAGTAAATTATGACGAGATAATAATACTATGATCACTAGTCTTTAAACATATGCTCTAAAAATTCTTACTTGAGGGATATTTAAGAAAGACATCGAATTATTCAAAAAGAATAACACTGTCTTATTTAACTTATATGATACGTATGTTTGAATTTGTGGCCATGGGTGTGGAGACATAAATGATAAATAGTGGTTGCTCTTTGGAGAAATTTTTTATAGAATTGATTCCTATGAATCTTTGAATGGTTGTGTATGTAGTTTTTGACTTGAGATGCAAAGAAATTTTATGGATGGATGGTTATCTTTTGATTATGCCTTATGGATTACTTGTCACGGGATGTCCAAAACATCAGATATATGATACAACATGAAGTTCTTGAAGGTAATTTTGTTGTCAAGATGGTATCATTCATCCTCAATATTTGAGGAGATTGACACAAGAAATGAGATGTAATAATATCCTTGGCCAATGTAGTGGAAATAACAGAGAATGTGTTCTCAATGATTTCCTCCACACACAAATACTAACTTGAGTGATAGATTAGGGTTTGAAAATTGACCATACCCTAAGTCATTTCATGAGTCTTGCATAGAATTATACATAAAAATATATACATTCCATATAAATATAACCCATTGTGGCAAGGTTCCAAATGAGAGTTCTTATACACTCCATATCTCCTAAAACACGCGATGTAGCTTGGCGCCCAACAAGCTTGCAAATCGACTTGTCGATTGAGTTATATTGGTAATCGATTAATTAATCTGTGATAGAATCACAAATTAATAAGGTTGACCAAGAAGCATTATTTATTATATGAAGTTATGAATTAGTGAAATATATGGACTTGGAGGGTCACACCCATAAGTTCATAGATGTTGGTTGATATAGATATAATTCTTATGGTTTTTCTGAAAATTCCTTATACCTTATGTCTATAAATAAAGGGATAATAATCATACCTAAAAGTTCCCATACAGACTTTGTGAAAAAGTCTCTTTTTTTATTTCTCTCATGGTAAAGAGCATTGAAGAGAAGATCTAACCGTTCAACCAGTCATGTGGATGCTAGAGACAAGATAATTGAACAACATTGAGAACTCTTTCAATGAACTCAGTATGTATCATTGGCACATCGGTCTTTTGAATGTCTCCCACTATGCTTAATATTTTAATCGAAGTTTGGAAAGCCTATTAAGCATTAGATCCCATCATGAAGAGGTTTCCCCCCTCTCTTCGACTAGCTAAAAACAAATGAAAGACATCATTTTTCTTCTTTTGTTCTTTTGCTTCAAATTTTTTTTTCATGTTTTTAAACTTCCAATCCCTCCCATTTTTTTCCAAATTAATTTTTGATTTTTCCATTTTCTTTTGAAAGGTGAAGTTGGGTCTAGGGCAAGACATGCTTGGGGGAACCCTAGCATGGTTTGGGTTCACATGGTGGAAGCCCTAGACAACAGCCATCGTTGCAGCCCTAATATTGCTCAGCTTGGCAGCCATTGTGCTTGAGAGTGTTGGGATCTGAGGTCAATAACTTTCCAAAATTTTGATCAAAACATCAAATGCAGTGGAAAACATTGAATCAGACATTCAAAATACCAAGCCACTAAGAATAGATGATCCTATCATCTAGTATGAATGAAAAAATATACTTACAAGGTTTCCTTGAAGGAGTTCTTAAAGCTATTCAAGTGGCTAGCCTCTAGCGGTATCCACACGGTCTTCGGATGGTTGGATCTCCTCTTCAAAGCTCTTCACCAAGAGAGAAAGAGAAGAATGGAGAGAATTCCCACAAGGCTTGCATGGGCACCTTCAGTTGTGGTCATTCTCTCCCTATTTATAGACATTTGGAATGAGGTTTTTTCATAAAAACCCTCATAATTATGTCTATATCCTCCGACATCCATAAACCTTATGTGTGTGACCCTCTAGGTCCATATATCTCACTAGTTAATAACTCTATAGACCAAATAAAACCTTATTGGTCAACCTTAATTAATTATCCACATCCACATATAGATTAATTAATCAATGATCGATTTAACCCAATCGATAGGTTGAGTTGTCAGCCCGTTGGGTGCCAAGCTATACCACGTACACTAGGAGATATGGAGTATCTAAGAACTCACTCATAGAACCTTCCCGTCATCGATTACTATGTATGTATAATCCTTCATCCATATTAGACTCATGAATGACTTAGGGTACAGTCAACTGTCAAACCCTAATCAGTCACTCAAGTTAGTACTGATGCGTGTAGAAATCATCGAGAACTCCTCTTTGATATTTCTACTACCTTGGCCAAGGATTTCATTACATCTCATTCCTTGAGTCAATATCCTCAAATACGGAGGGTGGATGATCCCATCTTGATCACACAATCATCTTCGTGGACTTCATGTCGTATCTCTAATATAATGTTTTAGATATCCCGTGACTAGGGATTCGTAAGTCATAATCAAAACACGATCATCCATCCGTAAGATGTCTTTGGTGTGTCAAGTCAAAGGATCACATACAGAACCATGACATGAATCAACCTGATTGACAGTTAGGTATAATACCATTCAGAGATTCATATGGAACAATTCAGTGAGCTCTTTCTCCAAAGAGCACCCACTATCTATCCTTAGTGTCTCCGCATCGATGACTATAGGATCAGCCATACTCATCATATGAGTTAGATTAGATAGTGATATTCTTTCCGGATAATTTGATGTCCTTCTCGAATATCTCACGAATAGGAATATTTAAAACATATGTTTAAAGACTAGTGATCACTATATTATGATCTCATCATAATTCACTTAGTCATTGCACATGCTCATGAACTTCATTACAAACATCACACAAGAATGACAATGAATAAATGTCATTTCAATGAACATAAACAAGATACATGAAAGTGTGATTGGCTTATAGGCCACATAATATCTATCAGAGAGGAATGTGCCATCATTAAGGAGGCATTAGCAGCTTAGCATGGTTGATGTCATAGTGCCCAAATGAGGTGCCCTCAGATTCAAGTGAAAACTATTGGTCATTCTAACAATTGATATTGTAGATATGAGAGCTGACCTTCAATGAGAAATCAAATATTAATATTTTAAGAAAACATTGTTATTAATATTATATAATCAAATTTTGAACAGGTAATCTAATTTAAAACTAGCGTGTAGTGTGATTCGAGGTCAAGTCCATGTACAATTAGGTTGAGAAAATAGAGGTGTATGATACTTAGACAATGTTCTAGTTCTTTATATGGAAAAAAATGATCACTATTTGAGATGATCTTGAAAGTATTTGAAACAAACTTCCCAAGAAGCCCAAGAATGCTAATATTGGGTGTGTATCAAAGGAGAAATTTTTTTAGAGGGAAACACTGCATGAGGGGAGAGAAAATTAAATAAGGCTTAATGAGAAACTTAAGTGCTTAGATTAAATATTAATCAGGCATTGATTTGATGATTGAACCTCATATTAACCATGATTTGATGAGAGATTGACCCAATTAGTGTCAGATCAAGGTTAACCTTTCACAATCATGTTGAAAAAGCTTCAAATGTCAATAGAATAACACTTCATCAAATAGGATGCTCTAGATGCATTTTTTGGCACAAATAAGTGGAAAAATCACTCAATGATGATCAAGAATACATTAGGGATCATTAAATTGTTATTTCACTTTGTAGATCCAAATCTAGGGGCAAAACAAGGATGAAACTCCAAATAAATGAAAAACAAGCATAAGGGACATTGCATTGAAACTTGGACATATGACTGCCTCATGAAGGGGAGGATAAAGGAGAGAGAGAGTTAGAGGAGAGATTTGGGCATCATCTATGCTGTTAAATTGACTCTTTGATGGTTGAGGAGAGGCTCAATTTTTGGGTTTCTCCTCATCAAGATCATAAGGCACCACATGAGGAGAAAAAGGGAAAAAATAAATTAAATCCTCGTTGTGCAATTGTTGATCCACTGTTCAGTGATCTAGGATTTTCCACGTGAAAAGTTTTAGAGCGATGCTAATGAGAGTGCAACATGTATCCCTCTTGGACTCGGTAGAAGAGTACAATGGCGTAGTGACACATGCTTACTCTTGATTTGCAGCTAGGGATGTGCAAATGTGTTTGTCAACACGAATGAATAGGTTTGCACTTGAATGAAAAATTTAAAAATCTTTGTGTGTTCATTTTCATTCGTCATTGGTGTTGAAAATACATACATTTGATAAAAATTCAAATCATGAATGAAAACCATCACATACATCAAATATAAATTCAAAGAAAAATTATGGAGATAGTGATGCTACATATCATATACATGGAAAATCAGATTAATTAATTTTGAAATATGTTTATACTAATGAATCATTATACGCATTATCTGTATATATATATATATATATATATTTCACTATTCTAAGTGGTTATTTTATTCTTGGTAATAAAAAACTTGTCACTATAAATTCTTGGATTCAAGAATTTTTATAAAACTTAAGTAACACAATAAAAAGCCTTTTATATATATATAGATATATATATATATATACATCTAGTACGAGGAATTCATTTTTAAAGATTTCTTTATTGATTAATCATAAATAAAAATTTAATATTAAATACACGCACACAAATATGTCAAATATTAATTACACGTATCATATATGTGTCAAATATTCAATATTAATTTTTAAAGATATTCATGATAACTAAATAAATATTTAAATGAATATATATATATGTATATGTCCACATAAATCATATCAAATTTTAAATATATTGAATTCATTTAAAAAATAATAAAAATAGTTAAGCATGAATATCATCATAGGTGTAGTTTATGTGTCCAAGATATAACTTCAATTTTTTAAGATATTTCTATTTATTAAAGATAAATTTAAATTGAAGAAAATTTAATAAGGTAATAAAAAAATTAATCAATTTAATTAGCATTGAAAAATATAAATAATTTGGATGCTGAAAGAATTATTATAGAATAGTGAAGAGTCTATATATATATATATATATGTATATGTATATGTTAAGATGTGAAATTAATTATTTGAAATATATACGTTCAAGGTAATCTTTAAGAATTTTATTTTATTTTATTAAAAAATTTGACTCATCAATTGAGTCAACTTATTGTGGTTCATGGCTGATGAACACAAAAAAATAGTTTCTCATTTCTGTTCGTGTTAAAAATGGTTTTTTGTGTTCATGTTTTTTTATTCATGACCACAATTCCTGTTTGAACAACCCCATTTTCTGCCCCAAAAAGCAGTTTGCAGCATCAAATCATAGGCAAAACACATGAATTTCATGATACAATACAATCATGTGAATAAGTCATTAAAATAAATTACTAGTCATGTAGATGCTGTCATGAACTGCATGTTATTAGTAAGACTATAAATTTCTATGACATATCTTTTTTCTGTTTTGTCAATTAGCTCAAAGGAAGATGTTGATTATGTTTTTTTAATCCATCTCAACCATAACTCTAGTTTGATTTAATTTTTTTAAAATTTAGCACTCTATTTTTTTATTTATGACTTATAAATTATTACTCGAATTGTACTCTAACCCAATATTTTATCTACATTAATTCTATAATTAATGCATTGGCTTCACATGTCGCACAAAGTTTTTCGATTTCCTCAAAGCTTACTATATTTATTTGGATCATGAAATTTTTTTTTCTTATATGATTCAATTCTCAAGTCTAATGATATTGCTTTTTTATGTACTATAAACAGTAGATAAAAGGGGTGAAACCCTAGAAAACCCATAAACACATTTGAAACATTCCCTCTCTCACTCCTAGTAAAAATAAATAAAGAAAAACTCTCTCACTCTAAGTTGTGAATCTAGCTCCCTCTCTTTGCAGTGAATCAAGCTAGCTCTTGAGATCTCATTTCCTCTCTTCAGTGATTCCCCCAACCACTCTCACTCTCAAATGATCAGCAAACTCTCTCTCTCACCAAAAACACTATCTCATTTGCATTCAGATAGTAACCCACTGAAAATCTCAAGATCTCTTGTTGGAATTGTCCAAGGACCCTAGTTTGATTTGGTTTTTATTTTTTCTTCTTATTTATCAATTTTTTTCTCCTTTGATTGATTCCCTTTCGTGCATCCATCACTCTTGAAACCACATTGGTTTTAGATTGGATTTTGATTGGATTCCCGTTCCATGCATTCAACAATTTCTTATTTCCATTAAATTTAAATTGCTTGGTTTGTTGATTGATCTTATTTCTTTGATTTTAGATTGAATTTTTTATTTCATTGTTTATTTTTTTTGGTTTTTTAGTTTTTGAATTTATTTTTGACATTCTAATTTTTCTTTGATTGATTCATATTTGAGTATTACTAAATAGAATTTTTTTGTTCTAGGTCACTGAAAATTATGTTCGAGATAACATTACATATTGAATTTGAGATCTAATCAAGAAGACTTAGCTATCAAGTTCGTTTGGAATCTTTGAAATCTATTTTAAACTCAGATTTAGAAACCGTTGTCTTTTAATTTTGGAAATATTTTTCATTTAGTTAGAATTTTATAAATCATATTTTAAGATTAAGCTTTAGAAAATCTCTTTATTTTATTTGCTTTTTTCAAATATTGGAAAGTCAATTCCATTCTCTCAAGATATAAATCTTTTTTGACTTATTTTTTAATTTTTTTCTTGTTGTTCTAAATCTGATCATTGACTAATCTTTTGAATTTGAATTGAAGAGGTCAGTTGTTGAAACTTAAGTTAAAGTTCTTATGAAATTGAAATCATTCATGACTTTGATGAGATTCTAGATTCTAGTGAATCATTCTAATCTCAAATTTCATCAATGCTCTTTCTTGGATCATTATTTCATCTTGAGTGGATTTCAAGACAATCACCATTTGGGTGGTTAGGTGTGATTCTGCATAAATTTGGAACTAAGTTAGGTTAACTTTAGATTTAGGTCTAAATTTTTTTAGGTTTATTTTCTGAATTCGTTGAGCTTTCTGATTTTATAGGTGACTATTTGTCGTCCTTTTTGAAAATTCACCTTTCAAGTATTTGATTAAGAGTGACATCGGGCAAAAGAGTTAAGTAAACTATATTATAGTGCACAAATCATCTAAGACGTATAAGGATCATCATTTAGACACATTCAAGATCACTTATTGGCATATGTAGTGTTTTGCATTTACCTCACTTAGCTATTCAAGGGTAGTTACACTGAAAGTCAAAGTCACCATTAAAATCATGCGCTCCACAAAAGGTAAAAGCCATCAGCTGGAGAACAAACTACAAAAGTCAAAGTCAACTCAACATAGAGAATTTTTGATTAATATATGTATTATAGTTTTACTAATTCTTTGTCTTGACTTTAATTTTAATTAAGCTTGATATTTCATATATCTTAATATTGTGTGAGTTTCTAGGAAATAGGGATAGAGAGGACCACCAATATATACTAGGTTGACTCGGGGGCAAATAATACTTACCTTTGAGGGTAAGGGGGAGATTCTTTGGTGAATCAATTCTAGTTAGAACGAGTCTAGGGAGTTGACCACAATGCTTACTCAAGGCATATTTGTTTATTACCTTTCAAGATCACATGGGATTGGGGATGAGTGACCTACTTGGAGCATGAACAGATTGGTGACAAGGCTTGAGGACTTTAGCGAGGCACGCTAGCTTGAAAGGGAGTATCAAAGATGATGACAATGTGAGCTCACTAATCTAGAGTGTTATTGGGTCAGATCGAAAGTTCATGTTTGGACTTTAATCTAACTAACTCGGCCAATTAGTAATTGCTACTAGGGGGACTAGCTAGGTCAAGAAAGACTCTAGGGGGACTATCTCCTCTGAGGATTGGCACGGCGAGTTCAGTTACAATATCTAGTATAAAGAATCTAGTGTATGACAGTATGAGCAATGTGAGCATTTGAGAGAATAGTTAAAAAAATTCATAAAAGAATTAGAAAACATATATATACAAAAGGAACTAATTTACCCCCTGCTTAGTTGTTTCATCATTCAATTAGGGTATTTCAATGGCTGCCCAATACAAGAAGCTTGCCGCCCATTTTTTTCCACAATATCATTGATAGCCTCCTTTGCATCGTCGATCTCCATCATCATCTCCACATTCGCCAACTACCGAGATCATTATGATGAAGACAATGTGTGATGCATGGCGCAAATGTCATCCGCCTTCTACCATCTCTCTCTTCCTGGAAATTTATCTGGATCTATATTTTGAAAGCCGACGGAGAAAGGAGGAAATGGATCATTTTATTAATATCTACCATAGATGAATTCAATATTCATTTATTCAACATATATGTGACATATATCTGCAATATTTTCGGGAATATATATTATGTATTTTATGTCTTAATATTTGGAATTCAACCATGCTTTTAAAATTTTTTAAGAGGAACTAGAACCAACGTGTTCCCCGGAGAATATAAATAAATGAATTTCGTAAGTAAAAACAGTCGTTGTAGTATAGTGGTAAGTATTCCCGCCTGTCACGCGGGTGACCCGGGTTCGATCCCCGGCAACGGCGCAGCCTTTTTGAAACTCAAGGTTTCAACCAGCTCAGATTCTTTTGTTTATGCTGCCCCTGAAACCGTGACCGCATTCGCCTTTTTCTCCTAGAGAGAGGGAGAGCAACGACAGCAAGCCCACATGGCGACGCCCAATCTAAGCTCGACCCTTCAATCACAGCTGTAGAGAGAGAAAGAAAAAAAAAACCAGGTCCTCCAGATCCATCGTTAAACTAATCAATTCATCGATGCATTCACATGAACCTTATTGATATTGAATAATTTGAGGATCCACGCCAAAGTTGCGACCCATAATTCCTCTTCATGCCTTATATAATACAGTGTGGAAATCATTTTCCGGTGCGACAGAGAGAGAGAGAGAAACTTACTTGCGAAGCTTCTCCCCATATCCTCGTAACCCCACCAAAAGACGTGAACGAGCCAGATGAGAGAGAGAGAGTTTACTCGGGAAGCTTCTCCCTATGTCCTCGTATTCCCACCAAAAGAAATGAACAAGCTAGATTAGAGAGAGAGAGAGATTCCACTCGGAAGGTCCTCCGGAAATGGACGACCCTTTCTTCCTCTTCTCTTCAACCTATAAATGATAGATCTCTGCTTCTCCAACTTGGATTCCCTTCAAGTTTTTTCATTTAAGTCAGTGAATCCTTGTTTTCTTGTACTGAGTGGAAGAGATCATGGAAAGGCGACTCGGGCTTCTTCTTCCTCTTCTTCCTTTGCTGGTATTTGGCTGTGTTCTCTCCGAGGCTAGAAAACTAGACGCATCCGAGCTCGGAGGTTTTATCATCTCTCATTCTTCTAAAATTTTGATAGTACCCTTTAGACCACGAAGATGATATTTTCCTTTCTGAAGCAGTCGAAGTTGAAGACCTTGAAATGGATGGAACGTCCTGTCTTCTATGTGAACACGTTGCTCGACAGATAGCTGAATATATGAAAGAGAACAGGACCCAGGTGGAGATGACGGAGGTGCTCCATAAGCTCTGCTTGAGGCTACCTTCTTTCAGGCAGCAGGTACATTGATCTTCCTTTTAAACTGCAAGGAAGAATATGAAATTGAACCTCCGTCGGTCTTGCTATGCTGTTCTGTCATGTTGAAACCCTAATGAACTACCATTTCAGTTATCCAAAAACCACTAACTATTCGTAATTGCACTAATACCCCATAAAGGTTAAAGTAGTGTACGATCATGGTCATAAAGCGTAAGTATTTATTTGCTGATACACATTATTCATCTAGTGTTCGATCATGGTGGACTACTATGCACCTCTATTCTTCCTCGAAGTGTATACAATGCAGCCACATGATTTCTGTGCGAAGATGAATTTCTGTAAGCATGTACCCTCGCCCCCGCCGCCGTCGATCGAAGAGTCTCCACCAGCACCCTTAGCCAGGGATCCACTAAATGGAGAGCACATATGCGAAATCTGTCATAATACTGTTTACAGAATTTTGACCCGGCTCAAGGATCCAGGAACAGAGGTGAAGATCTTCATCTCCATTTCTCCATGCCCATTCCATTATGTTTCAGACGTCTACTCATTAATCTAGTTTTTCCCTGTATTTCTGATGTTTCAGCTCAGGATCGTTGAACGTCTCGTCAAAGGATGTGTTGTGGCCGATCATTTTGCAGACAAGGTTAGTATCTGTCCAAAGCATAAATTTTAAAAACATGACAGTGTTTTGACGATGTTTCATCATTATCCCAATGCATATTCATGGGCGATCTACTGTATGAACATGTATACATAATCATTTGAGATGTAATATGTAACATACATAGGATATGATGTCCATGGTTCAGATTGATCACACAATATGGTTTATTAGGCTTATTATCATATTCAAAAACAACATGGCGTAGTCAAGATTTTCATGTTGATCAATGATCTCAATCAATAATTTATCTACGCACCTTATATCATGGGTGATGACGACATGTTGATCGTTTGGATATCTATGATGGCATCATCGGCTGTCTCTTTGACTATCATTGGCTATCTCTTCACTTGCAGTGCCAAAGCTTGATTTTCCAGTATGGTCCTGTCATCCTGGTGAATGTGGTGAGGTTGCTTGAACGCGCAGATCTCTGTGTTACACTACAGGCCTGCCCAAGTAGCAAGAATGAGACCAATATTGTCTACCCTCCATCTCCTGCGCCTGTTTTTCAATTGTTTGAAGACCTGTAGAAGGAATTCGGGCGGCGATGAAGAGATCTGTATTGATGATTTATTTCCCTTAATTTGGTGATCCAATGGAATAAGGGAAACTTTTGTGCTTCACCCATTTATAAATACATAATATTAGATGGTTTATCTAACTCGTAACTTAGCTAACTGCGTAATTTATGGCAAATTTATTGGGTCGGTTCAACCTTAATCACCAAAAATGCAACACAGAATGGAGGCGTCGCGATGACCAAAGCCCCAAAATTTAGGACAAAGACATTCGAATTATTTTACTTGATGTGATTTGAAACCTACATGTTATATCTGGGAATAGTATAGATCTACTCCCCTCCCAACTTCTTTTACCCAATTTCATTCATCCCTAACTCCAAATTTTCCCAAGAAAGACAAAGGAGACTCAACCTCCATTTACAGTTCTCTTCTTTTTCGGTAGATCCTTTGATGAAATGCAGCTTACCGGATCCCTCTATTCGAGATAAACTAAATATTCTCTATTCTTTTTAATATCACTTTTTTTTCTTCAATGGATTTATTATTTTGGTTAGAAAATAAAATCTTCATCTGAGTGTGATATTATGAATGTGATTGACCCAGAGGACCCACCGGTATACACTATTGCATTCATTCTTATAATCCTTTCTCTATCTATGTCTTCCCATCATCACTTCTCTCTCTCTCATCTATGATTTAGGCCCTTCCCCTGAATATATGAGAAGATAGATTTCCTCCCGGACTTCTACTCTTTTGAATCAAATGGTATCAAAGACCTCGGGCTTTACAGACATCCTCCGTCGTCTGTCTCACCTCATTCTTCACTCAATGTATCCATGGAATCCCCTAGCGCGCTTCAACGCCAACTTGCATGCAGCTTTATTTGACACACTTCTCCTTCACTCCCTCGGCGTTGTCTCCCTAGATGTTGTCCATATCATCTGAAGGGCCTCATTATTTCACAGTATCCCTCCATATTTCTCCTCATAATGTATGACTAAGTTACACTCGAGCATGCCTCCTCTCTACTAACTTTTGTTTACACCTCCAAGTTGTATAGGGTTTTCACAAAATCCCACTTTGCCTCTGCACTTTCCATTTTGCGTTATCCATGATGAAATCGAAGAGGAAAGTAGTGTAGAGAGGAATAGACAGAGAAGAGTTCAATGATAATAAACTCTCACAGATTACACGTATTTATCGATGCAGTCTCTGACAGCTAGTTTATTCAAATAGTAGATAATGGTGGACGCCACATTGACCTTAGGTCGAAGGAAGAGGAAGCGTCACTCAGGCAATCCTTTGGTGGGAGTGTTGACAAGTTGGTTATTGGTGGAGATGAGCCGGACTCAAAGGTGGTGAGAGGCTATGTGTTCTCAAACAAAAGGCAAGTCAATCTCCACGTGCTTGATCCGAGCATGAAGCACCATATTCTTCTCAAGGTAGGTAGCGTCTAGATACCATAGAGCTGCGCACATAGAGGTCGGAAGTTGAATTTCTTTCATCAATGATGGAATCCACATGAACTCGGCAATGGTGCTTGCAAGTGACTTGGACTCTGGTCGAGCTGCTGGGATCTGAGGCTCGAAAAGCTTTCCAAAATTTGTCCAAGATAATGATTGCAGCGGAAGGTGTTGAATCAAAATATTCAACATCATTGAAGCATCAAGAATAGATGATCTCATCATCCATTCTAGGTGATCCTATCTTTATAGTATAGAATAAAATTCATACTTACTTGGATCATTTGAAAGAGTTCTTCAACCGTTCAAGCGTCCGGTCTCTAGCGGTATCCACACAGTCTCCAGACGATCGGATCTCCTCTTGAACACTCGTCACCACGAGAGGAAGAGAAGAGGGAGGAGAAGTTCCACTAGGCTTGCATGGGCACCTCTATTATGGTCGTTCTCCCCCTATTTATAGACTTTGGGAATGTGAACTTTTCACAAAAACCCTTATTATTATGTCTATATCCACCGATGTCCATTGACCTTATATGTGTGACCCTCTAGGTCCATATATCTCGCCAATTAATGACTCTATCAACCCAATAACACTTATTGGTCCTTCTTATCAATTAACTATATCAACATATAGATTAATTGAATAAGGATCGATTTAACCCAATCGAAAGGTTGAGTCGCCAGCCCGGTGGGTGCCAAGCTACACCACGTGCTCTAGGAGATATGGAGTATATTAGAACTCTTTCATGGAACCCTGCCGTCATTGGTTACTGTGTACGTATAATCCTTCATCCACACGAGACTCATGAATGACTTAGGGTATGGTTAATTGTCAAACCCTAATCCGTCACTCAATTTAGTACTAATGCGAGTAGGAAATCATTGAGAACAACTTCTCTAATATTTCCGCTACCTTGGCCAAGGATTTAACCGCATCTCATTCCTTGAGTCGATCTCCTCATATACCGAGGGTGGATGATCCCATCTTGACCACACAATCATCTTCGTGGACTTCATGTCGTATCCAATATATGATGTTTTAGATATCCCGTGACTAGGGATTCGTAAGTCATAATCAAAACACGATCATCCATCCACAAGATGTCTTTGGTGTCTCAAGTCAAAGGACCACATACACAATCATGACATGAATCAACCTGATTGACAATTAGGTATATTACCATTCAGGGATTCATACGGATCAATTCAGTGAACTCTTTCTCCAAAGAGCACCCACTATCTATCCTTAGTGTCTCTACACCGATGACCATTTCATAGGCCCATTTAAAACTTAATGCGCATGAAGAGATTCTCTAGGAGCTGTTAATGTCTACAGAGGATCACCTAGGGACACCAAATATTATTGATAGTTCAACAAATCTGTCAGAATATCTTTGTGGAGGCCTGACAAGACCTAGAATCATTAGTTTTACTTTTGTCAGTTATGTCTCTAACACTTGTATGCTGTCAGAGTTATATTTTTAAGAATTTTGTTGTCTTTTCATGAGTCAAATCACTTGAACTACCCTTCTCTTTTTGAGGCCTATATAAGCCCCCATTGTAACCCCTGAGGACACAATTTGAAGCTATCCCATTTTGAGAGCTCTCCTTTTCTTTCTGAGTGTTCTCCTTGTTAGAGAGTGCTCTGTGCTTGTGGATTCAAGTACACCCCCCTTGTGGATTCAAGGATTGAAGAGGTTAGCTCTGTGGATTCAAACTCTAACCCTTCTTGAAGATCAAGGTTTGTGGATTCAAGCCACTGTTCTTCATTGTTCTTGCACTAAGGCTTCGTTAGTTTCTAAGACTCCAAGATACAAGATCATGTTCGAGAAAAATGAGGTAACCCGCAATGGACCATCGATCTGTTGAATCACCTACACAATCTGCATCACCGAATACACGGAGAGCAATGTTAGATTACAGTTTGACATTCTCTTGACAGGCTTTGTTGACGGTGAAAGTGGTATCATGCCACGATAGAGAGATATTGAAGCAAACCTGAAATAATTCAATAGAGAGGAGGAGATACAAGAAGTACTTGTGGATTTTGAGTAGTACATATTGTGATGATTTAAAATAGAGACAAGGTATTGAGATTAAGAGAGAATGAGACCATTGAGAGGATGTCGAGCAGCTCCATGATCACCAACTGAGAATATGTGACTAATGTGAGCAATGGAGGAATCAACGATGCCACAACTACTGCCAATAACTAGAATGCCATTGACGTAAATAAGAAAATAGAGCATGAAAGGAAGAGAGATACGAAAGAATGAAGATCGGTAGTTTGAAATTTTAGTAGACCAGGACAGTTGGGATGAATGAAGCCGGGAGTTTGAATCATGTAGACTGTTTCCGATTGATCTCCATGCAAAAATGCAATAGACACGTCGAGCTGGCGGAAAATCCAGTTGCGAGAGATGACAGTAGAAAGCAGAAGATGAATAGCGGTTACCTTGATGGCCAGACTAAATGTTTTGATGTAGTTGATCCAGGTGCTTTTCAATATCACTGAGGGATGAGTAATGCCTTGTTCCTCACAGTTGAGCCATCGGGGTGAAGCTTGGTGCAAAATATCCACTTGTAGCCGAGAATTCTCTACATGGAAATAAAGTACCAATAAGGTTGTGGATGTTGGGGGTAATTCCTCCTCAACAAGCATGAGTGGTGCACATGGCAATGTCGTGGCGAGCAGAGGAGAGGACCTGGCATGCACAGAGGAGAACATGCAAAGTATGAGCGCCAATGCGTGCCTGGTTGACGGTTGCTATAGTTACCGCTGATGGAGATTGCTCCAGCTCACCGGATGATCACCGTCTTAGACGGTTTCTCCAGCAAACAACATTTTTAAGAATCTTTCCAGGTAGTTACAGTTCTTTCTAGTCTTTTAATCAGGACCGTTCGTTGAGGGGAGTTATGACGACAAAGGAGAGGACACGTCAGATGCAATGCCATCTCACTACAGAGACGGTTGGAGACACTCCTCTCCTCACCAGATTGGCTGACCTATAAATGCCCCCCAATGTGTTTGACGAATTGTACCGAACTATTATTAGAGAATTCAGTTTTCTTGTCTGTTATCTTCTTTCTCAAATCTCCTTCTATTTTCGAAAATCGAAGAAGAGTTTTTCAGCTAATTCAAAGCCAACAATTGGTATCAAAGCGTGTCGATTTCGAGGGATCAAGAATGGTGAAGAAGACAACTGATGGCGGAGAGATGGCGGCGCCGACACCATCTCTAAAACTCTCGAAGACAAACTATCGCGCGTATTCCATGTCCAATAATTCATTCATGAGTCTCGTGCGGATAAAGGATTATACATACACGATAATCTATGATGGAAAGGTTCCACAAAAGAGTTTTTGTATACTACATATCTCCTAGAGTATGTGGTGTAGCTTGACACCTAACGAGCTAGCAACTCAACCTATCGATTGGGTTAAATTGATCATTGATTAATTAATATATACGTTGATGTAAATAATTAATATAGATTGACTAGTAAGGTATTATTAGGTCTATAGAGTTAATAACTGGTGAGACATATGGACCTAGAGGGTCACACACACCAAATATCTATGAGGGTTTTTATGAAAAATCTACACACCAAATATCTATAAATAAGGGAAGAATGACCACAACTCAAGGTTCCCATGTAATCCTTATGAGAATTCTCTTTTTTCTTCTCTTTCTCTCTTAGTGAAGAGCTTTGAAGAGGAGATCATGTGGATACTGTTGGAGGCTAGAGATTTGAATAGCTTGAAGAACTCCTTCAAGGGAACCATATAAGTATGTTTTCTCATACATACAAGATGATAGGATCATTTGTTCTTGATGCCTCATTCCTTTGAATATCCAATTCAATCCACTCAATGTTTTGATCAAAATTTTTTAAGGTTTATCTATCTCATATCCCAAAAGGTCCACCTTAATGACCATTTAAAAAAAAATCATGAAAGATGGGTAAATATCAAAAAAAGGAGAAAAAGGAAAAATATAAACAAAATAGAAAAAAATGTTAAGAAAAATGAAAGAGAAAAACAAGGAAAATTTTTAATTTTTTAATTATCTTCTTATTAGAGAGAGAAGAGAGAGAGAGGGAGATCCCTTATTCCTTTGTATACTCTCCTTGACTATATCTAAATCTTCAACCACCTTTGACAATGCCACTCTCTCTTTGTAGTTACCTTCATTCTCATTTCTTGACTTAGGTCACCATCATCATCTCTTCTACACATCCTATCCATTATGATAAAATAGGGGAGAACTCTATACTATCCTTATGGCTGAATTTTCATTTCAACTTTGGCAATCTCCTTGATCAATTGCTTATCGAGCATCATCATCTTTTCATTTTTCTCTATCTTTATCTTTATCATCACCAGAGAGGGTAAGCTTTCTCACTTCACTTATCATTGTCCATAAGCTAGATCATCCACGTTGACAAGTGCCCATTTGATGGAAAAATACTCAAACCATTTTCATCACTTTTTTTTTCATGTTGTCATCACCTTTTTGCCTATTTTTTATTTATCATTTCCTTTTTCATTTATTCTAAGATTGTGTCTTGGAAGCTTGTTCATTAAATTTCCACATCCATTAAACTGTCTTCAGCCCATGAAAGTCTTATTCATTGAGGCTGATATAAGTTCATTTATGGGCACATCGAGGGTACATTATTTGTCCCACCAAGGCACTTCAGTTTGGGCCCATCTAGACTCACCTTTTATTGGGAACAGTGAGATAGGAATACTTGGCTAAGAAAAGGTTCAAGTTCCTTTGCCCCCATCCCAGGCTCAATCCTATTGTCCAACAAAGTGGGCATCTCTATTCTAAACCAAAGTTGCAGGGAGGACTATTCTAGCGTTTTACCTTATATGTTCCTCCATTTTTCTGTCCAAAAACATCATTCAAGATTTGAAATTCATGATACTAAACTATTTTAATTTTCTCACAGTTTTGTAGCAAAAAAATGAAATCCCTCATGTGAGGTGTACCTCCAATGTTGCCTTTTTACTCTACTCTGATTTCAAGTTTACCAATTCTCTAAATTAGATTTAATATTTTTATTTGGGACACTCATGATATGATCAAGGGTTGTCATTGAAGTATTGTCATTAGAATAGATTTTCTCTTCCAAGTGCTTCACTCTAAAAAAATTTCTATAAACTATTGATGAAGTTGGATTCTATAGAATTTAGAATTTAGAATCTATAAACATTTTTCAGTTTTCTAGAATTTATTTTCTACCTTAGAGTACTAACCTGGAACTCTTTCCCAATTCCTACTTTGTTGCATTATTCAGAACTAGTAACTTTTCTTGGTTTTGCAAATTGTTGTCACTAGGTACATTAGACAAAAGCTTTTCGATATCAAATTTTCATTAATATTTTCAATACCTTGACAACATGTGTTTGTAAAACCTTATGTTTTAAGATAAAAGATTGAATACTTTGATATCTTGTAGATGGCAATAGGTCTTGCAAAACTATTACCCATGCGCATTTTGCATGCAATGAGATCGTTGCACAAGCATTTTCTTTCTTTTTCTTTTTCTTTTTCCATTTTTTTCTGGAGGGGGTGGGGATAATGGGTCTTTTTCCTCTAGGGGGTGGGGGGTTGTGTGAAAATTTCTTGTGCAGAGGGGTGAGCACAAGCACACATGCAATCCCCAAATGACTTGGATGTCACCCTTGCTAGCGATGTGCAAACATTTTCAGTCGTTCAATTTGAGAGGCCGAGATAGCAATATTGCTGATTGATGAAGGGATTTCCTGTCTTGTATTTTTCATGATGCATTATTAACCACTTTTTATCTTTACTTAATATTTCTTACAAATGTAGATAAAAAATAAATTATGATATTCATGGGCTAGCACGCCTAATTTTCAGGATAATTTTGTCGTTAAAATCAAACGTTACTTTATGATCAAGTAATGCCGTCATAATTCTCACAATTGAATACACACGACAGAAAAAAAATGATGCTTTATGAAACGTTTTGCCTAGTGAGTAGTGACATCCCCTCACGTGGAACAGAGGGAGAAGCTGAAGCATGGAGAAGCAGACCCACCGTTGCTGGGGCTTGGAGCTCGGATGTTGGGAAACCGCACGTTGGAGCCCCGGACCGCGGTCCTGAACCACAGAAACTTCCGGTCAAAAATTCATCTTCTGTGATGACATTTTAAAGCATTGGGCAATTGATCACCATGCAAGATGGAATGGCATTTTCAAAGAAAAGAAAACCCTGACAGACTAAGCTTCTAGAACCGTTTGAGTGTCAGCAGAACCGTCTCCGACACCGCCCATGGAGGTCGTTACCGGGAGGGCTCCACGGTTCACCGTCATCTGACGTCATCATGGTTTTTTTTTCTTGGCAAGTTGATGCTTAAAGTATAATCGTTAATTGAAGTCTGTCCTTAGCCGCCAACCATCTCCATCAATCGCCATTTCAGAATTAAATATGAACGACGAAAAGTTCCTGCAGAAGACCCACCAACCCACCTTCTCTCCCTAGTTTCCTTTCATTTCCAGTCAATTGTCCAGCTCACTTTCTCTCTCTTCCGTTTCATCTCTCAGTTGATTTTTAGAGAGAGAAGAGATAGAGAGAGAATGTGTCCACTGAGGCTGATCCTCATCTTCCTATCCGCCACGCTTGCAGGATTCTTCGTTCTCCGGGGCCTCAATGCCGGAAAAGAAGATGCAGCTGAAGAGGAAGCTCAATTAGAAGATGATAAACCTTTCAGCTCCAAGGTAGATTGGGATACTTTCCCCTTTCCTCTCGTGCTCTAGATCTCTCCGATCAATTTGGTTTTTGATGTCTCTTTTTCGCTTCGATTTTGGGTTTTCTTGGGTCCGTTTCTGTTTGTGATTTCGATTTTTATGGTTTTTTTTCCAGATCCGAGCTGGGTTCTGGACGTTAGTGGATATGGCAAGTGGGAGGTATCTCTGGCGGAGCTTTGTCCAAGAGAAGAGATGCTGATCCACGTGGAGTATCATGATAATAATTTATCATAAAAAACGATGACGATGATGTATGATGTAATCATGATGATAAATACTTCTTCAGTTTTCATATTCATGGATGTATCATGGATCTGGAAATGGGTTTGTCCGGTAGATCAAGTTGATGCGATTGATGATCTTCGTTACAATAATCCGAAGAAAGAAACATCTGAGATGGACGTTGGCGTATTAAACTCAATCATTTTCTCAGCTATTTAATATGATTTATTTGGGATGTTTTTAATTAGAGAAAGCGTTTAAAAAAAATGGAAAAATTGAAGCAATTAATCTCTGGCTGCCTAAAAGTCAACGGTGTCTGAATTTTACGGATCCATTGGTTGCGATTTTTCCCTCTTCTAAGTTAACTCGTGGGGAATTTCTATATGTAACTGAAGCATTAAATTTTTCAGGACGAACGAAAAAGAAATCATCAACCGCTAAGGGCCTGATGCGTTGACTTTTGAGGGCAGGGCTATCGGTTTTTAGAGCAAGATTTGTGCAGAAATTTCACCTTCGTATGGCAAGGGCATTGACCTTGACATTTAATGTCTAGAGTCAACGCATTTTAGCAAGATATAAGAACAAAATCTCCTTCAAGGGAGAGAATCGGACAGGCAAAAATTCTGCCCCCGGAAGTTGACTCTAGGAATAGGATGCAAGGCATTGACTTTTCAAGGGCAAGGAGTCTGGCCATGCAACGCCCAGACTATGTCCTTAAGGGAGGGGGAGAAGGGCTGGCTCCACAGACGCCGGTAACCAGTTGTGTCGCTGTCGACTTTCTTCATCTCCACCAGGTAACATCCTTGGTTAACTTCAAAGATCTCCACGTCGATAGTCAACTCCCCTTCAATCTTCAAAAACCCGCCATCTTTCTTTGTGACCTTCATCTTCATCCTCTCTGCAATTGCTTCTAGCTTTGAGATTACCTCCATAGCTGGGAGATTGGAGAAGAACCAAGTTCGCTTTTCTCTCTCCTCTTTCTCAAAGAGCCCTGACAAGTCAAACCCAGGAGAGAGAGAGATTATGTCAAAAGCAGTGATTGGCTTGACCGCGGCATCACCCGCTGGAGCTCTGCCACCTTCTTCAGAGTCGCCGCCAGCCTTCTTCCCACCAAAGGACTTTTTGAACCACAAACTATCCATGATACCATCCATGGATATCCTCGATATTGGATCAGGATTCAAGATCTTGGAAATCAAGCTACGAAGATCTGAGGAAACCCAAGATGGGAATTTGAATTCTCCATTGTTGATCTTCCTGTACATTTCCATGAGATTCGTGTCATGGAATGGAAGATACCCAGAGAGCAAAACATAGAGGATGACTCCGCAAGACCAAACATCTGCCTTGGCACCATCGTATCCTTTCCTTTGGATAACTTCTGGTGCCACGTATGCAGGAGTGCCACACGTAGTATGAAGCAACCCATCTTGCCGTGTTGACTCGGTCAATGCACTCAATCCGAAGTCGGAGACTTTGAGATTGCCATTTCCATCTAGAAGAAGGTTCTCTGGTTTGAGATCTCGATGGTAGACGCCACGACCATGGCAAAAGTTGACAGCCATGATCAGTTGGCAGAAGAACTTGTGGGCCGCATCTTCTTTAAGCCTTCCTTTGGCTACTTTCTTGAAGAGCTCTCCACCCTTGACATACTCCATGACGAAGAAGATCTTTGACTTTGTGGCCATAACTTCATGCAGATAAACGATATGGGGATGTTTGACCATCCGCATGATGGATATCTCTCTCTTGATCTGGTCAATGAGACCAGCTTTGGCAACTTTCTTCTTGTCTATGACTTTAATGGCCACACTCTGTAGAGTTTTGAGATCTCTAGCATGGTAGACTTTGGCAAATGTTCCCTGACCAAGTAACTTTCCCAGCTCGTACTTTTTCAGCAAAATTTCCACTTTTGATTCCATCTTAAAAATATATATGTATATTCAGTATTAATACGATTTTTCAACCGCCTTTAGAACAATGAGTGATTGAATCGGTCAAAGTCAAAGGCTCGGAGGGGGTTAGTGCTGTGGACTTGAGATGATGAAATGAAGAAGTGATGGATCGATAGGTAATCTCGGACTCCAGGATCATTTTTCCACATTCCCGGGCGACAGAGATGAACAGAATCTGCAAAAGATTGGACATCAATTGCGTCAATAATCAAACTAAAAAACAAAAGGCGCGAGCTCATAATTAAATGAAACGAAACGATCATCAAGGGTATATATCTATAGATATCAGATTTGTGAAAAGTTACAATCAAAATTACAGAAATAGTAACGATCGAATCCTAATTCCGTAGAACTAGATATTATAAATTACAGAATGACAAGAAGATGCTACTGAATCGAAATAATCAAAATTATTACATGAGCGCAAATAATCAAAATTCACCTCGAGCAGCGCGAGACTGTGGCCAGCAAAAAATACAGAAGAAGCGTCGTCAGCGAAGACTGAATTGGGGGATCAGTCAAAAGAAACACCTGTACAGACTGAAACCTGATCTTCCATTTACACAGCCTCCGCAATTTTGCTCTCCCCCGGTTTTTAAATAAACAGAAAACTCGAGCTGGCCTGTGGCCCACAGAAAGATATGATCGATTCCCGCGTCGGTGGGCCGCCATCGCGCCGACTTTTCAATCAACGGACGGCCAGTGAGGAGACTCCACGTGGCGAATTTTGGGCAAGACAGAACTTTTCGTGGGGCCGACAAGCCTGCTGATTTTACGTGGAACTCGTTGTATGAAATGGTAGACCTTCTCCGGCCACTCGATACTTATCTCGTCCTATTTTTCGAGAAAAAATTTATTTTTATTATTCGGCGGAGAATATTAAAAATTTCTGGATTAACAATGCATGATAGAAATGATTAACATGCTTTTTTCATGGAACGCGTTTGATGCGTACGTTTATCTCGTTGGAAGAGATTTCTGAAACCAACGAAACATCACGAATTTTCTGACGAAATTCTCCTGGTTCGAGAGAGAGAGAGACTGGGAAGGAAATGAGCACACCATTGAAGTTGATTAATTGGGAAGGAAAGTGAAATGAGAACAGACGAGACGACAGAGGGGAGAGGAGAGAGATAGCCAGGCATCGAGGGCATGGAGATTGACAGGGAGTGAGGGCAGGGCAATATAGAAGATACAGAGAGCGCTGGAGGAGAGAGAGAGACAGTGGAGAGAGAGCAGGAGTAGGGTTCAACAAAAACCGACCGAAGGTCGGTTAACCGGACCGGACCGTCTGTCCTGTAAAATGAGCCTCCGACGGTCTCGGTCCTAATTCGGTCCTGTCCAGCATGCAGGTTCGGTCTTGGACCGATAATCCATACTCGCCTCAATGGAAGCGGCAGGCGAAGAGATTTCTACTCGAAGCGGCGGTCTCAGATTTGCGGAGAGCGTTTCCTCCTCCGGAAACGGAATTTCGCCGGAGGGGAAAGCACGGAAGGTTCGAGTGGTGAGGAGGAATTGACGGTCCCGGAGGTGGATAGCGTGGGCGGCGATGGAGACGATGATTGGACTACATCCGTTCTTCTGTTCGCGCTCTGGGCAGCGCTTGTGTTCTATGTTACGCAGCTCGCGCCGGTGAGGATGAAATCCCTTCGAGGAATTGCTTCTGAATTTTTTTTCTGTGAAGACATTCATCCATTAGTATTATTCTAATACTTTCTTAGCGTGAGATGAAATTTGTTGAGTCGGCGGATTTAGAATAAGTACATGTGTTATTTCATTGTGCAGAGAAATTCTTCGTTTCCGTCCCAGAATTTGCTTCTGGCATTGTGATTTCTGTGTTGAAATTGGATGAAATTTTTAAATCGACTGATTTAGATTAAATACACTTGCCACTTCATCGTATAGGGATATTCCATATTTCCATCGAAGGAAATTCATACTGGATACCTGGGGATGAAATTCATTTCTTGACTCAGCGGACCTCAATTTTATCTAAGCAAAAATTCCGTCAATGATCTTCACAAGAATCCTTCCGTTACTATCGGATTTTTATTTCCTGCAGAAGCTACTCTGTCTGAAAGGAGACGATGGCTTCCGAATGAATTAGGTGCTCGTGGCATTGTGGTATATCATGGGATCATGGCCACTGGTGTACAGCATGCTTCTGCTTCCAAGCGGCAGGAGGTGGCCGATTTTGACCATTTTTTACAAATTTAAGTTATAGAAATCTCATCATTGATTCCAATTTTGAATGAAGCTCTCAGAGCAAAGTTCCTGTGTGGCCATTTCTCACGGCTTCCATTTTCGGATCAGTCGCAACAAGGAGAGTAAAAGAGCTGAAGAAGAAAAACGCCTCTTGTTTTCTGGCGGCTGTAGACTGTACAAGTCGGATTTCTTTGCTCTACAAGCCCACCTCCGGGAAAGGTTCCTCGACAATCGAACAAGCCCAGAAGAACTTGATTAATATCATTGATTCCTCAATGATTCCTCTGATGTGCGAGCACCTTTAAGAGAACATTACAACATTTTCTTTATTGCACCTTTAAGAAATCATTCCCTTTATTTCAACATTGGAATGTCAATATCATTGCTGCTATTTCTGCCTTTAAGAGAACCGTTGATACATAACAATGGACCTCAAATTTTCAATGAATTATTATTATCTAATAAATGACTCAATGTAGGTGTATCTAATAAATCACTATTATTAGATAAATGACTACTTGAAGATCTATGGGACATAAAAAAGTTATTCTTAATCAAAATTTAATTATTAGTGTTATGCAAGGACTTGGTATATCAAGCAGATGAGTAATCCGGCTGTCTAACTACCCGCTCAAAGGGCAAGTACAGTTTGGATTACTATCTGTTAACACATAACTATCTAGCTGTTTAGCTACCCGCACAAAGGGCAAGTACGGCTAGCTTGTTATGTGTTAGGATATAACAGATAAGTTCTAAATAAATACAGTTGAATTATGACCGTTGTAAAATTACCCCCTACTGGACTGTATAAGTACCCGACACCAAGTATGAATGAAATCTATCCTTTTCTGTGCAAACTCTCTCTCTCTCTAAAGACTCTCACTCTCTCTCTCTCTACTCCTGTCTTGGTTCCTAGCTCTCAAGACCTGGTTCTGTCAATTAGTATTATATTATAATGGTTAAGAACCAAAATGATCTCAATCAAAATTTTATTTGATATAATTTTATTCATAATTGACATAGATAAGGTTGAGTCAAGGAGACCGAAATTAATACTGAACCGAACAGTGATCGAGGTTAACCGAGACTGAGACCAAGACTGAATTAAGGTCTAAACCGAGTGATTTGCCAAAAACCGAATTGCGATCGAGACAGTTGAACCCTAGTCAAGGAGACCGAAATTATGACCGAACAAAACCGTGACCGAGGTTGACTGAGACCGAGATCAAATTAAGGTTTGGACCGAGTACTGTGACAAAAACCAGACCGTGACCGGAACCGTTGAACCCTAAGCAGGAGAGACGAGATAGAGCTCTGAAGAGGGGGATCGACAGTGGAGAGAGAGTAGAAGAGGGGGGGGGGAGAGCTCTAGAGAGTGGGGCAGATAGTGGAGAGAAAAGGGAGAGAGAACTCTAGAGAGCAGTGCAGATAGTGGAGAGAGAGAAGGGAGAGAGAGAGCTCTAGAGAGCGGTGCAGATAGTGAAGAGAGAGATAGAAGAGAGGAGGCGGAGAGAGCCCTGGGGGAGTGAGAGAGAAGAGAGGATCAGAGAGAGGGAAAGAGAGAGAGAAGAAAGGAGCAAAGCGAGAGCACTGGGGATGGAGAGAGAGAAATATGAACAATGACTTATTAAGCTAAGAGACGTTAAAGTCATCTGGGCCTAAAATGAGAAGATGAGGAACAAAATCTGGAGAGGGAGAGAGACAGAGAATTGATGGTTACATTCCATATAGCTCAGTACCTGATCCCTTTGGCGACCTCAAAGAAGTGGGCAACATTCTCCTCCGGAGTTCCCAAGACAATGCCATGGCCAAGGTTGAGGATATGCTTGTGGGTTCCGGCCTTGGCCACAGTGTCCAAGATTCTAGCCGTAATAAATTCTTTTGACCCGAAAAGAACCCCAGGGTCAACATTCCCCTGCACTGCCACATCAGCACCAAGTCGTTGCCTCCCCTCTGCCATGTCCACTGTCCAATCCAAGCTCACCACATCAACGCCAGCCAGACGAAACCGCTCAAGCAACCCACCAGACCCGCTGGCATACAGAATCAACGGTAAGCCTGGGTGGGTGCTCCGGACCTGGTCAACTATCTGTTTAAGGTAAGGAAGACTGAATTCCTCAAAGTCAACGGGGCTCAGCTCTGTGGCCCAAGAGTCAAAGATCTGGACTGCCTGGGCCCCACGGTCTGCCTGATAACCAATGTACCTGGCCATCGAGTCTGCAAACTTACTGAGAAGCTTATGAAGCACCTACATAGGAACCAGAGAAGCGGGTCGGGATTCCATCTCATTTGAATGATGATTAAAGGGTTTACCTTGGGCTGAGAGAAAGCCAAGTTCTTGATCTTGGAAAAGTGCTTCGAAGAGCCACCTTCCACACAATAAGATGCTAACGTGAAAGGTGCCCCCACAAATCCCAGGACTGCTGCCTCATTCTTAACCTGATAAATCATTGACTTTTAAATGTATCTATCTTTCTATATCTCTTGATAAAGAAAAGCGAATAAAATATACTGACCTCGTCCCGTAATATGCTCAATGCCTCTCCAACATATGGAACAGACTCCTCGGGGATGAAGTCAATGACTTGGTCAACATCAGCTGCTGACCTTATTGGGCTGTGGATAATGGGCCCCTTTCCTTTCACAATGTCAAATGGTATGTTCATGCCGGTGAGAGGAGTGAGAATATCAGAGAACAAGATGACCTGAAAAATTACCCAATAAATTATCCGTAATCCAATAAATAAGTTCAATTAATCTATTTCTTCTGACCCCATCCGGCTTGAAGACTTTCCAAGGCTGGAGAGAGATTTCGACGACCAGGTCAACATTCTCTGATCTTTCGCGGAATGAAGAGTATTTTTCACAGAGTGTTCGATAACTCTGAAATAAAATTTATTAGCGAAATAATTAAAATAATTAAACATAATTAAACATGAACGTAACAGACCCTAATTTTTATATTTCAAAATAAATTGCAGAGAAATTTTACTGAACCTGCATGTACCTCCCTGCTTGCCTCATTAACCACACTGGAGGCCTTTCGACCTTCTCTCCATGGACTGCCCTCAAGAGCAAAGGTTCATCAACAGAAGCAGTCTGTGGCTCCAGCACCATCTCTAAAAATTTTTGATTGGAATCAAATTACGGGTGAAAATTTCATATAAATCAAGTTTGGAATAAAAATTTGACATAACTCAAAGTTGGTATGAAAATTTTGATATTACTCAAATTAGAGAAAAAAATTTGATATGAATCAGATTACGAATAAAAATTTGATATAAGACAAATGAGGGATGAAAGCCCCTAAAAACTCCACACAAAAATAAGATAACCCTATTTTGCAACAAATCAAAATCATACGCTGCTTGATACATTTCAAGTAAAAGAATAAATAGAAGAATCAATAATTCTAGTAGTATTTCATTACCACCGACAGTGCAGCGGATCTGGAGGGGTTTCGATCTAGAAGGCGAATGGGTCACCGATCTCGGTAAAATCCGAGGGGACTTAACACCGAGTGTACTGCACGCGCACGACATCTTTAAACCACCAAATTCCTCTCAAATGGGTACCTTGAGAGAGATTGAGCCTTCTACAGCGGATAACTGAACCGCTGACCTCGGATCCTCACTCTGATGATAGCGAGAAAGCAAGGAAGAACCAGATCTTGTAACGTTATCCTACTTATCCTTCCAACTTCGTGAACGAGTTTCTTATTGGACATTACCCCTGTCAGGTGGGGCCATTCCTTGGGTTTTCTTTGGGCCTCAATCGGCCCACTGTTAAAGCCCATTAAGTTGCTTAGTATTTAGTAGGGTTGGTCAATTTTGATCGAGTCGACGATCTGATCGTCGCTCTTCGATCGATTGATCGACGACTTGAGTAAATTCCTTTTTTTGATCGATCGACAAGATCGCCGCGATCGACCTTTTTTCTTTTTCTTTGTTGTCATGGTGGGCGGGAAATCAACTGGAAATGAGCTCGCGACGGAATTCCCGTCGCGAGAGAGAACGTGGGAGGGAGATCAGAAGAGAGGAAGAGAGAAGTGGAGAGAGAGCGGGAGAGAGAAAGAGAGAGAGTGAGGAAGAAGAGAGGAGAGGATGAGAAGGAGGAAGAGGGAGTGGGAGAACTCTCGCGCGCGCGAGCGAGAGAAAAAGGGAGAAGAAGCAGAGAGAAAGAAGACGGGAGAGAAAGGAGGAGAAAATGAGAGAGAGTGAAAACGGGGAAGAGGGGGAGAGGAGAACACCGAAAGGAGAGGGTGACGGAGAACTCCTCTCACGACGGAAATTATTTTCGTCGTGAGAGGGATCCCGCGCACAAGGGTGCGTGTGCGAGAGAGATAGGGAGACAAAGAAGGAGAAGTTCTCCTCCCGCCTCTCCTCGCGATGGAAATTCCGTTGCGAGAGAGGGAGCGAGGAGGAGAGAGAGAACGGGAGAGAGGGAGAAGAAGTTCTCCTCCCGTCTCTCCTTGCGACGGAAATTCTGTCTCTCTCTCTCTCTCTCTCTCTCTCTCTCTTACTGATCGTCGACCTCGATCGATCAATGATTGATCGGCGCACATACCTCTTTGATCGATCAAGACGTCGATCTTTTGACGATCGATCTCGATCGATCATGATCGGCCAACCCTAGTCTTTAGAGTCCTTGGGGATCTACATTTTGCACCCTCTTCACTCAATGCCAACATTAGCAAATGCCTAAAAAAGTTTATATATATAACTATAATATTAGAGTAGTTTGGTCTTTCTTAATCGGCTTTGGGTTGTTGGTCATACGATGCTGATCGAGAATTATTTTAAAAACATGAATACAAGGGTACTAGGTGAACCTATCCTCCAACTTGAGAAATTATCCATTTATTAAATGGATGAAGAAGACCTCTCTAAATAATTAAAGAGAGTGTAGATCTTAAGGGAATTATCTTCCCTCCTTTCCCAATTTTATACTGATCTAAAGATTGACTTGGTCAAAAGAAATTAGCCTTATCCTTAGATACTTAGAATTCCTTGAATGGACCAAGTCAACCACCCTTTTCCCTTTGATATAGGTTCCTTATTTTCCAAACCTTCTCCACCATATCATAGGTACCTTATATCATTTTAAATAGTGATCTCAAAAGAAAAATCAGTAGGAACACCATTGTGATATATTCCTCTTTTCTTTGAAACCACCCTTAGTTAGAATTTTAGGAGAGATCTATTTATTACTACTGTTGGAAGAGACTAATCTCAATGGCAATTCAAGACAAAGCCTATTTGCATGAATAACCCATGCATCTTGGAGGATTGCACAAACATGAAACTCATTTCTATGATGGCAAGTCTGCTAATAGAGCTATTACCAAAGAGGACTATGTCCCATTTTATAAGGCCTTCACAATTAATGGATACGCAGAATACTCAAGACACACTGAGCTTAGTCCTCAGCAATGAAGTGTTATCCAAGTAAAGTCAACCTTATAACTAAAGAAGATCTCTTCAAGATGGATAGGGAATCCGCTACCCCATGCAAGCTGGAAACCTCTTCGGACTGGGCTTTGATAACGCAACGCAAGCTAAGGAGACCCTCCCGATCCAACATAGAATACATCTGACCTAGAAACTCACTAGAAGACAACGGGACTTCAGATTCTCTCGGATTATTGAATCGGACGTCATCATCTGATCAAAACCGAGAAATCTTCGAAAGTCAGGATATTAAATCCACTGAGCTATCCACGATCGCTGCAATCACCATGTTAAATATCATCACGGACGAGCTCATCACGAAGTGAAGGAGAGTTCACCTCTCAACCATAGTCCATCGTCGGCACCGGGAAACACACAAAGAGGCTTCATCAATTACTGTTGACTCATAGTTGTAAAATCTGATGAAGCGTGAATTTGAATCACCTGGAGAAGACATCGTTTTGATTACGACCAGACCTCGCCCGCCCTTTCTACCTCATCGTGAGAGAAACCGCAGAGGTTGCCGACATTCAAGCAAGTTCCATCGTCACTAAAGCTTCAGTGAACACCTCCTCCACGTGGTCCGGTCTCCTCTTCCTCCAACTACCGGAGAAATGGCTGCTCGATAAAAGTGACGAGCACGAAGCCGGACGATTAAGTCGGTCACGACCTGTCAGCTCCGGCGTTGACTTTCGGAAAGACAAGCGTAATAGCAAAATATCGCGGTTCACTTTTCTCCATTGACAATCGTCAACAGGACACTCGCACGATAAGAGTTATGAGGAGATGCAATTTCCGGAAATTCTATCAACGAACGTGACATCACGTGAAGAAACAAAAACGAAGAGACTTTTCAACCGCCATAACTGCACCCTCGTGCGACGCATCTCTTCATCTCCATCCTTCTATCTTCATCCACTCTATAAAAGAGATGATTTGTAAATGAAAGAGCATGTTGAAATATATGAAATTTGGTTCTCTTGGATTCGAAAACTACCCTTGTGCCATTGTGTTCTCCCCGCGTCTCCACCATTCCTCTCTAATACTTCACTCCCGAGTTCTATCCTCCTTTCTGTTCTCCCTCCTCTCTGTCGCTTTCATCCCCTTCCAGTCAGAGGTTGAACGAGGATATCTTCTGTCATCGGACATAATTCCGGAGCATCACTTCCTCGCCAACTCAGGTAATCGTCCTCACTGTCATACGGTGATTACAGTTCAATTCCAGTATCTTAAGTCCAATAGTAGACTATCCTTTGCTCTATCTCCCCCATTTCCGATCTATTCTCATCGCCTTCTATCTCCCTATTCTCTATATTATAATATATTTTATAAACTTCTCTTCGCTTCTTTCTTTCATTATTCCCGTCACTCATATCCCTCTTTATCCATCCCTTACTATCTTTTCTCTTTTCAACGACTATTTCTCCCTACACATCCATTCTCTAATTCGTCGCTATTATCCCAATCATTCCACATATTTCTCCATATTAACCTCTCTGAATTAAACATTTATTCATCAGTGATATCATTTCATAGATCCTTCATCCAGTTGTAGGATTACTTTCTTAGTCATATCATCACCATCATAAATAGCATCATATCCTAAAATATCCTACATCATAAAGATAGCATGGGAAAGATAGTGAGGCATAAAGCAAGGTTAGTAGTGCAAGGATATGCTAAAAACATAGGATAGATTATGATGAAGTGTTTTCTCCGGTTGCAAGACTGGAAACTATCAAAATTTTAATTGCTATTGCCGCACAAGAAAATTGGGAATTACATCACCTGGAAATGAAAACCGCATTCCTATATGGAGAGATCAAGGAAGACATTTATATAACCCAACCGGAAGGTTTTTCAATCAAATGAAAAGAGGATTATATATTGAAATTACAAAAGGCATTATACGGCATAAAACAGGCGCCGAGAGCTTGGAATTCTAAATTGAATGAAGTATTGACATAGAAGGGATTTTGTAAGAAGAAAAAATGATTATGCATTATATTATGAAACATCAATTAAAGAGAGACTCATAATTGGAGTGTTTGTTGATGACATGATCATCACGGGATCGAATTCTCACAAAATAGTCAATTTCAAAGAAGATATGTAGAAAATCTTCAAGATGGCCAATTTAGGTATACTTAGTTCCTATTTAGTAATTGAAATTAAGAGTGAAACATCCTACCTTGGGCTAAAACATGCTTCACATATTCAAAATGAGTGATTGCAATTCAGTAAGAACTCCCATGGAAGCTTGGCTGAAACTTGAGAAGGACAAAAGAGAAGAAGAGAAAAATTCATCATAATTCGGGAGTCTTAGTGGAAGCCTCATGTACTTAGTACATACACAACCAGATATAACCTACAGTGTGAATTACTTAAGTAGATTAATAAAAAAACTGAATTCGGAGCACATGAATGTAGCAACAGAATTCTGAGATATATTAAAGGAACGTTATCATTCGGTCAGAAATATCAAAAAATAAAGAGATAGTACATAATTCATGGCTATAGTGACAATGATTTCGTAGGAGATAAGGATGATCAGAAGAGTACAACCGGTCAATTTTTTTTTTTTTTGGGAAATTCTGCCATCACATGGAACACAGTGAAGCAAAATGTAGTTGCTCCATTATCATGTGAGGCAGAATATATTGCAGCTTCAGCTGAAACTTGTCAAGGCATGTGGATCATCCAATTTGGTGAAGAAATACTAAAAATTCATGTAAAACCATTTAAATTATATGTTGACAACAAATCGGCCATTGCCCTAAGCAAAAATCCTAGTCAAAACGGTCTCAATAAACACATTGAAACGAAAATATCATTTTACTTGTGATTGTGTTGATAAAGGGTATGTGGACACTGAGTATGTGAATACGAAATCACAACTGGTAGATTCCTTTACAAAATCTCTTGGATGCATCAAATTTGAAGAGATTTGCAGAAAATTGGGCGTCACGACAATGAACAAGGCTTGGATCAAGGGAGATTTTGAGACATTATGATCTAGGCATTCATCTCAAGATAAATAGGGGAGGCGTATTCTTCAGTTAAAGGAAAAGTAGTTAAATCACAGCCGTTCGTGTCGAGGAGTTATAACGGCGATGCATGCATCACGTGGACAAACCATTACGAACATTTTTTTTGTTCTTTTCTTTTATAAATAAGTGCTTGTTGCAATGCCTGATAGAGAGTGCGGTATTACGTGAGTTTGTGAGTGTTCTTGAATTCATGAGTTTAGTGTAATTCTTTGGTTCCGTTTCTTTACTTTTTCAACTCCCCTCTAATTTCTGCACCCAAAGCAATTATAATTTTCGCCAACAACCTCCTGTGCCCCCCTATTGCCACTCTATATGAAGAAAACAAGGGGAGGTTCTTCTGATGATGCCGACTCTTGTCGATGAAGTTGGGGGTTCTTCTGTGCGCGCTTTCTCTAGCAAGGAGTCCTCCTAATGATGATGGGACGAGGGAGGGAAATCCCCCATCTTGCAGATGAAAAATGGAGGGAATTATGCCCCCTCTCCCCCGTCCTCGCTTGCTCCTCCTCTTGCTCATGGCGATGGGGGAGGGAAAATCGCCTCCCCGCTCTTGCTTCTACTGATGACAAAGGGAGATCTAACCCCAATGCTTCCCCATGTTGCTTCTGCTCCTTATTCGTACTCTTGCTGATGGAACTGAGGGAGGGAAATTGGCCTCCCTCCTCTTGCTTCAAATAAAACAAATTTGGATTAATTTGGAGTTATATTTTGAAATTTATGAATTTTCTAATTTTTAGGGATTTTTTCAGATTTTTTTTGAATTTTTTTTGAATTTTTCAAGATTTTTAGGAATGAAAAATCAAATTTTCTAATTAATAATCAATTTTTTGGATTTTCATAAGTGTGAAGGTGATGTGGCGCAATATGGAGCATCAAAGGCGGGAGATGACGTGGCAGCATGTGGAGCGTCACGATCGCACGATTAAATTGCGATCGTCAATCGTCACTTGAGGCGTGGGGTACATGGCGCAATCTGATTCGTTGACAACTCATTATAAAAAGATTTAATCTCAGCCGTTGATCTAAGGAGTTATAACGGCTGAGATTAAAATCGACAAAAATGCATCTGAGCATTCGATCAAGGTCCAATGGTGGGTGTTTGATGCGTTATTTATAATGCGCGTGACGTGGCATCATCTCAACGGTCCATCTGCGATCCAATGGCCATGAAATTAATCGTAATTAATCGCATTCAAGTGTTTCATCAGAGCCGTTGATCAAAAGATTAAATGCCGATCAGACGGTTACGCCCAATTTGGCCTATATGTTGAGATGTTCTTCAACATTGTAACGCAATCCAGGGCAATTTGAGTAAATCAAACTGTTTAGACACCAAATCCCTTGAATCTCTTGCTTCCAATTGCTTCTAGACTCATTTCCTTGTCCACAGAGTGCTTGAGAGTGAGATTTCATTGAGAGACTAGGAAGAAATCGACGCTTGAACATCAACGATCGCGTTTTTTAAAATTTTGATGAAAAGCCTTGATCCAGCAACTAAATTGGATCAATTAGAGCACAATCTTGGGTTTAGGGATCGTGTTTCATCCTAATCTATCATTTTATAGCTTTAGATTTCATTTTCAAATTGTAACTTGAGTCAATTTTGGTTTTTCGTGAATTTTAATTTCGAA
This sequence comes from Lemna minuta, assembly GCA_024174645.1. Classification (NCBI taxonomy): domain Eukaryota; kingdom Viridiplantae; phylum Streptophyta; class Magnoliopsida; order Alismatales; family Araceae; genus Lemna; species Lemna minuta. The sequence goes on from CM044108.1 coordinate 15,954,457, forward strand.
ATTTTTCCCTTGTTCATTCAATGATTTCTCCACGAAATCAAATCCAAATTCAGTGATTTTTTATTCCATGGATTCGTCTTTGAGTCCTCTTTCCAAAACTATCAAATTACCTAATTTTATTATCAAATTTGATCAAATTTGAAGAGATCTTCATATTACCTTAATTCTATGTGGATTCGACCCTTATTCATCACTATACCCCTCAATTTGTGATTATTTCCTAAAATTGGTGAGTTTGGATATTGTTTTGACTCTTGAGCATGTGTTTTCAATGACCTCACAATCTTGATTCGTTAGTGTGCCCTTCGCTTTCTGTCGCCCTCTATACCGCATTGGTCACGCCCTCTGCTTTGCTCTCCCGCTCACCTCGCCCGACCCTGCCCTCTACCTCACGTTGGCCAAGCCCTCTACCCCATGTTGGCCACACCCTCTACTATGTGCTACCTCTCGCCTTGCCTGACCATGCCCTCTGCTTCTTTGTATCTTGCCTCATGTCAGCCGCCCTCTGCTTTGTAGCCATGCCCTTTGCTTCATACCACCCTTCGCTCTGTGTGGCCAGTTGCCTCATATTAACAACTCGAACAACTCAAATTACACCCTTTGTCTCGTGTCCTTCATGCCCTGTACTCCGCGCTCATGTCTACCTTGCCCTAAGTGATTTACCATTTGCCTTGTATGCTCTCCATTTGGACGGAGGTTGAGAAGAGAATTGACAAAACAACTCAAATTCTACTAAAATCTTAATATCGCAATAACTGCTCAAGAACACTCAAAGACACTCGTATTCACACACTCTCTAACAAGTATTACATCGAACACTTATTTATAGAATGAAGATACATAAACCATTTTAACGGTTTTTCCACGTGGGATGTGCATCACCGTTATAACCTTCATTGTATAAGGCTAAGATTAGGTCTATTGATGATCTTTTCAATAAGGAGTTTAAAGTATGTATCCAACTAAGCTCAAGTATCCACCAAGAATCTAGGGATGAGATTAGACAAAGCCCATAAACAAATTGGAGAAAAATAACCTTCTTAAATGAGATGATAAATGTTCACAATAGAGGTCCAAAAGAGCTAGGACAAAAGGAGGAAAGAGAACAAGTTTACCAAAGGGACTAACCAACAAGAAGAGACACACTTAGTGTCACCTTTCCACAAAGCTTCTTTCAAAGATACTATGTTGTCCCCTCTCTTTTCTCAAAGTATCTAAGTAGTATGACCCTTCCTTGAAAAGGGTTACACTCCCTTATGATGCTCTTGAGTTGCTTCCTTAAGGTTGCTCCAAGCTTGGGTTGAGCTCCTCCTTTTATAGAGCTCCTTAGAAGCTTCTAGAGACTCTCTCTCTAGAAGATGTCCATAAATTTCTTGAACATCTAGAAACATCCACAAGCTTTTAGAAATACCCACAAGCTTCTAGTGTAATCTAGAAGACTTCACAAGCTTCTAGACAAAGCATAGAAAGATTCTAAAAGCATATATAAGATTCTAGAAAACTCTAGAAACTTTTAAAAACATTTTGGAAGCTTCTAGAATAGAGAGTTGACCAAGTCAACCCTCAAAAAGTATCATCTTGTGTATGTCATGGAATTGCGTCTTCCATTTATTAGAAGATGAATGGCTAGATCATCTTCTCTCAAACACCCTCTTGATCCAAGCCGCTCTTCGTCTCCGCGACTCCCAATTTCTCTCAGATATCTTCTAATTAGGTCGGTCTAAGCGATTTTGTAAATGAATCTGCCAACTATGATTTCATGCTCAAATATTCAATGTTCACATAACCTTTATCAACACAATCACAAATAAAATGATATTTAGTTTCGATGTGTTTTTCTGCAACTGTGTTGACTGAGATTCTTGCTCAAGGTTTGTTGTCAACGTGTAACTTAAATGGTTTTACCTTAATTTTTTAGTATTTCTTCAAGGAATCAGACGATCCATATGACTTGAAAAGTTTCAGCTGAGGCTGAAATGTATTTTGTTTCATAGGAGGACAAAGCAACCACATTTTGCTTCATTGTATACCGGTTGTACTCTTCTCATCAATAGTATCATTTGCCAATAAGGCTTATAAATAGTGAAGGATTTACCTCTTCTCCTTTCCCATCTTTCACCAATTTAAACCAAATCTCATGGGTGTTTTTATTTAATTATAATCCTTCATTTTGAATATGTTCAAAATGTTTTCCACATATGGTTTTTGAGTCAACCAAATTTAGGAATTGTTTTGTTCTATTTCAATTCCCAAGTAAGGACTCAATATACCCAGAACGGTCATTTCAAACACTCTCTTCATAGCTTCTTTAAAGTTGAAAATTCGGTGAGAATTTGATCTCGTCTTTATTATATCATCAACATAAACCCAATTATGAGTTTTACTTTCACTTTTGCCTCATAATACATTGCACAATCGTTCTATTGATACTTTATTCAATTTCAAGTTCCAAGCTCTAGAAGCTTGTTTTAGGCCATATAAGGCCTTATGTAGTTTCAATATGTGATCCTCTTTCCCTACTGATCAAGAAGCCTTCCGGTTAGGGTGATGTAGATGTCTTTATTGATCTTTGATAGCATGCATGCATATTTAAATTGAATTCTTATCATATTTAACTAATATTCATGCTTATCTTATGTAATTATGATGCATGTTCTCATAGTTTTATGAATTTTCTCCATTGGCATGCCATTTTACTAAACTCCATATTTTTGCATCATTTAGGGTTAATTATGTGTTTTATGGATGTTTGACACTTTTTAAGGTCAAAAAAATTGGAAATTAACCATTTTCCTTGTTTTGACTTTAGTGAAGATGAGTAAAAGAAGAAATTAGAAGAAGAAGATGGTAGGGGAATCAAAGAGAATGGGTGAATGATGTGGTTCACTTAAATATTATTCTGAATTCATCAATTTCTCTTCTTAAAATTTATATTTCAGGGGTATGGATTAAAGAAGACTTAATTTGTGATCCAATGGAGAAAATTTGAGGCAAAAAGGAGTTTTAGAAATGATGTTATAAATTTATGAAGTTTATAGAATTTTCTGGATTATATTTTGATTTTTCAGGTATTTTTCTAAATTTAAAAAGTTAAGAAAACCCGAAAAAAGGAATTTTTAATGCGTTGAACCCGCGTGAGCTGACATGGCATGACGCGGCCATGTGGCGGCACCACATGAGCTGATCGATACGAGCCCATCGGGGCCCAGGTAGGCGCCTACATGGCGTGAAGATGTTATCAGGCTAAGTGTGTGGGCCCACGGTTATAGTGGGCCCACTGAAGAGGATAGGGGGGCCTACTAGGCCCATTGAGGAGATGCAAAGGGCTATCGCCTTCTACCTTTTATACTTGCCAATTCCACTTTATTTTCTATGTGTGGGATTATGTGTTTATTTCTCTTTTGCAGGCAATGTGGTGCATTGAGGAGCCTTTGATCCCACACGTGAAATCACGCGCGTTGATCAAGTGGATTTCGGTCCACCTGATCTTGATTATATGCTCATGCCTATTTCACTACTGTCGATCTCATTAATGAAATCCGACGGTCACGATTTAATTACGCAAATAGAAAATCATGGAGAGACACATGGCCGCATAAGGACGCTCCGATGAAGATCAGACAACGAATCTTGAGAAGGAGGTGGGCCCGCGTCGTGGGAACGTGACCACTAGTTGCACGTGGACGCATCGAGACTGTCCAAATGATCTTTAGAAAATCGGACGGCCCCGATTTTTCGCATTCGTTTCTTCTATAAATAGAAGTTCTCTCTTCTTAAAATGTAACTTTTGATTGAAACGTGCACAAATTAAGCATTTTTGGAGCAAAATCTTAATTTCTTCGTGATTCTATTGCATTCTAGACTCAGTTGAGAACGGATTGAGGCAACAGAAAATTTTCAATAAAACGTTTGGAAATTTCCCGTTGGAACGCCGAATGCACGTCGAAGAAGAAACCGAAAAAATATGCAGTAATGAAAGCAATTTGAAGCTCAATCTTAGCGTCAATCGGGTTAGTAGTATGATTCCTTCATAATCCTTAGAATTTAGGTAGTTTAGATTAGATTTAGATAGGTAATTAGAGTTTAAGAATAGGAAATTTCATCATTTAGCCCAAATTTGATCACAACTTGTTGTTGATCTTCAAACAAGGATTTCTCCCTAATCGTAAGTTCAAATCATTAGATTTTGATTTAGATTTCTTGTTCAATCAGCTTTCTTTTGATTTCTTGTTCAAATCAACATTTCACCCTTCAATTTAACGTTGGACCAATTGATGTTCATTTTAAATCCGAATTTGGGCATTGACTTTCGAGGGCAATTACTCCTAATATATAAGGTGAAATTTGATAATTTTAGTTTCTTTGGAATCCTCTAATCGAAAGATTTCTATTCATGAATTTCTCAATTTGGATATCATTTGGTTAGTCCATTTAATGATTTTGATTGAGATCTTAATTTCGGGAATTTTCTGTTGACTGATTTTGCAAAAATCATAATAAATCTAATTCTTGTTTAAAAATCACGCATTATTGACGAAGCGTTTTGTGCGGTCGTTAAAACACACAAACGTCGGTAAAACAAAATCTATAAACCCAAACTCACAAAGATAAAGATATAAAATCAAGTAAAGTGTAAGTATCGGGTCGATCCACAGAGAACAAGGTTGACTTTTATTGCATAGTTGACTTGGTCGAACTTAGGTTTTAAAAGATGTTTTAAAGAAGTATAAATAAGATTTTATGAATATAACTGATATAAATATACTAAATAAGAAATTTTAAGATTTAAGATCTCGGATTTGACAGAGAAAAATTAAAAGTCAAACTCACAGCATTAACTTTGACCAACAGTCAAAGTTCTGTAAAATCAGAGAACCAAAAGATGTCAAAAGATTAAGAAAACTATATATTTGCAAAATAGAGAAAAAAATGGAATTTATTGATATAAGATTCGTGATGTTTTCATAAAAAATGGATTTACAATGAATTATTGAAAATCAAAGATCAGAAAATTCCTAAGATGAATACTTTAGAGAAAATCTTCAAATTGACTAGTCAAATGATAGCCAAATCTTGCAATTTATATATCAATAGAAAGCTAAGAACTAGAGGATTCTAAAGAGACCAAAATTATCAAATTCTGATTTATATTTTGAAAGTAATTGACCCGAAAGTCAATGCTCAAATTCGGATTGAAATGAGCAGTGCTCGGTCAAACAATGCTCAAATCATTTGACCCGAAAGTCAAATGATTGAGGGGTCAAATGATCTCGGAATTCGATGAATTTGATATCCACGGAAAGCTGATGAAATAAGGAATTCAATAAAATTAAAAATTTGGTGATTCGGAATTATAATCATAGAGATATAGTATTTTCAAAATCAGCAAAAATTTTGGACTAAAATTAGGCAAAAATTGAAGAACACTAAGAACTAAAAGTCAAAATTAATGATCTAAATCTAATTAAAACTCAAATTACCTCCTGATAATCGATTGAATATCACTACTTACCCGATTGCCACAAAGATGGGAGCTTCAATTCACTCGGATTGAAGCATATTTTGCTTGATTTCTTCCTCGCGGACTGATGTATGATATTTTAGATTGCTATGCTAGGTATGATGATAATGAAATGATTAATAAAATAATCCTACAAGTGAATGAATGATCTATGAAATAATATCAGGGGAAGAAATATATAATTCAGATGATAAGGTTGAGATACTAGAATGTTGTGATGGTAAATGAATATGAGGTGATTAGAATATGGAGAAAAGATAGATAATAGAGATTTTAGAGTAGAGGATATAAGATAGAGGAGTAGAAAATGGAGTATGTGTAATGCTTTATAAAATAGAGAATGTATATATAATATGTCAGTGAATAGGAATGATAGAAGGGATGATAAAAGAGAGAATAAGGAGGAGGATGAGGTGAGGATAATATATTATATAATATAAGCTTGCGGATGATGGAAAGAAAGAGAGAAGAGCGACAGAGAAAGAGTGAAGGGTTTAGATAGAGAAATAGATCTAACGGTGGACTTATACATCTATGATTGGAACTATCTTCACGGTTTGAGGAAGAGGATGTTACTTGAATAAGACGAGAAAGATGCCGTTGGATTACTCTCGCTGATATCGGATAGCCTTGAGAAGCACAAGAACACACAAACACAAGTTTCCAAAGAAACAAATTTTATAAAAAAACATCTGCTTTTCTCTTCGTACGTTTTCTCTTTTATAGAATAGGGAAAGAGAAAATAGAGTGAAAGGACTCGTCGCATTTGGCAGAGGCAGTTACGGTGGTTTTGACCTCTCTTCATGACTAATTTCAGGCTTCGGCGTGACGACGTCATCTCGTGTGTGAAGACATGTGTATTCATAATGATCTTGACTGAGAGGTGGCGTCTTCAATGGAACTGGAGTTTCGGTTTGAAAAGTTATGGTGACTTCAACTCAAGGTGACGAGAATCGAGGTGGCGCTGGAGATGGCGCTCGAGATGATCCGTCAACAGGTATCTTCAGGGTGTTGATTTGTTTTTCTGTAGGTGTTGTTGACTTGAGTCTGGCGGAAAGCAGACACTGATAGAATAAGGTAAGTGTCCTTCCGATTCTCTGAGCTTCAGTTGCAGGAATCGGCTCGAGGACCGACAGGAAGTATAGGTACTGGGTTGGAATTGGGAAGCGTTCATTGAGCCATTTCTGGGCTTTGTGTCGAGCTTTGACTGGCATTTTCTTGATTTCCGACAGATGTGGACGAGCTGTATTCCGTGGATCATAGTTTAGGAATTAAGTTTTGTAAGTCTTTTTGTTTTCGCGATTCACTCCTTCGGACTCTGTCGTGGTTGACGATATCCCGTTGTCGGGATTTCTTGGACAATTGGGTGCCTTGTGATGGCAGTTGTCTTGATGTCAAAAGATTCTTAGGAACGGAGTGAAGAGAAGATTGAGGCGAGTGTCGGGGCGATTTCATTCTCATTGGGAGTGGACTGGATGAAGGTTTTAATCTGTACCGTCGGATCATCAATAATTGGTTCAGATGAATCGTGAAGAGTTAAGTGAAGATGGAGTGCTCTGGTGGCCGTCGGATTCAAAACATTATAACGGCGATCATGAGGCCACGTCATCGCCCAGACCGTTATGGTCGTTATGTCTCTCTTCTTCGTTTCTTCTTATTCATTTTGCCTATTTTAAGGCGTGTACGCGAGGAACAATGTGTGTGCGTGTGATCAATAAATCAAGAGTTTCTTTCTTGTTTCTTTCTTCCTCTCAAATCCGATAGTTAGGGAGTGAGTTTCCGAGTGCAAGAAACCAACAAGTGGTATCAGAGCGTTGCGATCTAACTGTGGAGATGCCGCGGAAGATCGGTGAAGCGAGCTCGTCATCAACTAGTATTCTGCAGAAATTAGAAAACCAGGTGACAAATTCTAATTTCATTTTATCGGATACGAATTATCGTCTCTGGGCAATGCGAATGGAGGTCTATCTAGAGGCGCATGGTTTGTGGGAAGTGATTGGAGGAGAAGAAGAAAACCGGAAGAAGGATCGGTTGGCGTTGTCAGCGATTCTTAGTTCGATTCCCGAATCGGCAAGTTTTCAAATGGATATAAAGAAAATGGCAAAAGAAAATTGGGAATCCCTAAAGAAACTACACGTCGGTGCAGAGCATGTGGTTCAATCAAGAATTCAATTCTTGAGGCGAGAGTTTGAGAATTTGTCCATGCGAAAGGATGAAAAGGTGAGTGAGTACAGTTTAAGATTTACGAAAGTTCTTTCTGAACTGAGAGATTTGGGGGAGAATCTTGAAGAAAAAGATGTTGTATCTAAACTTCTGAGATCTTTACAACAGAAGTTTGATACTTTAACTCTCTCTCTCGAGCATATTAGCACTATCAAACCCATGACAGTTGAAGAGGTGCTCGGATCATTGCGTGTGCATGAATCTAGGCAAATTGAGAGAGACAGTCGTGAAGAGGAGCAAGCATTATTGTCAAAAGCATCTAAGATGACAAAGAAAATTGACAGGGGTCAAACTTCAAGAGGAAGAGGTAGATTCGGTCAGAGAGGTAGAGGCAGAGGGCGTGGAAGAGGAAGACAACAAAAGGAGGAAAGTGATGAAGGTGAGAAGAAGCCTTTTGATAAATCAAAGATAAAGTGTTATAACTGTCAAAAGATGGGCCACTTTGCTGATGAGTGTCATGCTGAGAAGAAGAAGAAAGGGAAAGAAGAGAAAGCGAATTTAGTGGAAGAATCTGATGAAGAATCGGCTCTAATGATTCTATCAGATAGAGAATTCGGTGAAAAATTGCTTCAAGGAAATGGAGATGATGTCAGTTGTGATGTGTGGTACCTTGACACAGGGGCGAGAAGTCATATGACAGGTATTATTTCATTTTTCCATTCTATTAACAAGAATGAAACAGGAAATGTGAACTTTGGGGATGGATCCTCCATCAAGTATGAAGGACGTGGAAATGTTGTTGTTATATGCAAGAATGGTGAAGAAATAAAGCTTGAAGGTGTTCTCTACCTACCAAAGCTGAAGACAAACATTTTAAGCCTCGGTAAGCTTGATGATCAAGGGTGTAAGACATCATTAAGTGGAGGATATCTCACAATCCGTGATAAGAAAGGGAAGTTACTTACCAAGACAAAGAAAACTCGAGGTAACATGTATCAAATTAAGCTTGCTATCAGTGAATTATGCAATTTCTCAAGAGAAGATGAAGCTTGGTTGTGGCATGAGAGGCTCTGCCATCAAAGTTTCTATACTCTTGATAGCATGATAAAAGGAAAATTAGTAAGAGGATTACCTGTGCTTGATAAACCGAAAGACTTATGCTCTACATGTATATCTGGGAAGCATGCTAAAAGTTCTTTTAAATCCTCGGTTTTTAGAGCAGAAAATCCACTTGAATTGGTACACATGGATTTATGTGGACCAATCAAACCACAAACATTCGGAGGTAGGTCTTATTTTCTGCTCATAGTTGATGACTCGTCGAGATATATGTGGATTTATTTGTTATCTATCAAGGCTGAAGCTCTAAAGTTTTTTAAAAGATTTAGAGTGATGGCTGAAGCAGAGGTAAATAGAAAATTAAAATGTGCTAGAAGTGATCGTGGTGGAGAGTTTTTGTCAACTGAATTCATTCTTTACTGTGAAGAGAATGGAATTCTAAGACAGTTAACAGCACCCTATACTCCACAACAGAATGGAGTTGTAGAGAGATGGAATAGAACCATTATGGGACTTGTAAGAAGCATGTTAAAAGGGAAGAAGTTACCTTTGGAATTGTGGGGAGAAGCAGTGACAACCTGTACTTATGTTTTGAACAGTGTCGCCACCAAAAGTCCGAGAGGTAAGACCCCGTATGAATGCTGGTTTGGAAGGAAACCTAGTGTGGATCATCTTAGAATTTTTGGTTCTTTAGTCCATGTGAAAGTGACGGTAAATGTGGGAAAATTGGAGGATAGAAGCTAGAAAATGGTGTTTGTTGGATATGTGCAAGGATCTAAGGCGTATAGATGCATAGATCCTGCAACCCGAAAAATAAGCATGAGCAGGGATGTGATTTTTGAAGAGTCAAAATCCTTAAAAATCTCGGTGGACAATTCAGGTAGTTCTATACCTTATGAGGATTTCAATATTAATATTTTTCATTCTACTGATGAATTATTTGAAGAATTAACCGAATTGCCTCTGAGTGATTCAATTCGAGATGGAAGTCTAATTGATGAAGAACCTCTGAGATATAGGTCAATCCAGGATGTTTATGATGAAACAAATTTATATCTACTGAGTATGGAGGAGCCCTGTTCTTATGCTGAAGCAGCAAAAAGAAGAAGTATGGAGGAGTGCAATGGCGTAAGAAATATCGGCCATTGAAAGGAACAAAACATGGTTTTTAGTAAAAGCCCCACCCGGAATTAAACCCATTGGAGTTAAATGGGTATTTAGATCAAAGAAAGATCAAACAGGGGCTGTAGTGAAGCATAAAGCTCGGTTGGTAGCCAAGGGATATTCCCAAAAATTTGGAATTGATTATGAGGAGATATATGCTCCTGTGGCTAGGTTTGATTTCATCAGGATTTTGATTGCAATAGCAGCCCAATTGGATTGGAATTTACATCATCTTGATGATAAATCCGCATTTTTAAATGGAGAGATTAAGGAAGATCTCTATGTAATGCAACCTGAAGGTTTTGTGAAGAAAGGGAAGGAGTCTTATGTGTTGAAACTCACCAAGGCTCTGTATGGGTTGAAGCAAGCTCCTCGGGTGTGGAATTCAAAACTAAATAAGACAATGGAAGATCTCGGTTTTGAAAAAAGTAAGCTTGATGCTGCTCTATTTTATAAAGGGAGTGATAAGGAGAGAGTGCTTGTTGGAATATACGTGGATGATTTAATCATTACTGGTCCAAGAGAGGAGAAAATTTGCAAGTTCAAAGAAGAGATGAAGGAAAAATTCGAAATGACAGATTTAGGATTATTGAGTTCACATCTTGGAATGGAAGTGAGACAATCCAAAGCCGATATTTTCCCGAGTCAAAGAGCCTATATAAACCATGTTCTAAAAGCATTTAAGATGGATGAATGCAATGCTATTCAAACACCAATGGAAGTGCATTTAAAACTTCAGAGAGAAAATCAAGGAAAATTAGTAAATTCAACAAATTTCAGGAGTTTAATTGGGAGTCTTCGGTATCTCATGAACACAAGGCCTGATATAACGTTTTGTGTTAGCTATTTGAGCAGGTTTATGGATAAACCAAGCTCAGAGCATCTTGCAGCAGCTAAAAAGGATCCCGAGATACTTGAAAGGGACAAGAAATTTCGTGTTTCATATAAAAAGGGTGACAGAAATATGAAGATCACTGGATTTAGTGACAGTGACTTTGCTGGTGACATAAATGACAGGAAGAGTACTTCAGGTCAAATTTTCTTCTTGGGTGGACTTCCAATTACTTGGAATTCGGTGAAGCAACGAGTGGTTGCTCACAACTTGTGAAGCGGAATATAGAGCGGCTTCTTCAGCAACCTGTCAAGGCCTTTGGATATCGCGGTTAATCAAGGAATTAATGAGGGTGGAAGAGAATTTGGTGAGAATCTTGGTGGATAACAAGTCAGCATTGGAATTAACAAGGAATCCAGTCCATCACAGCCGAAGCAAGCATATAGACACAAGGCACCATTTCATCAGAGATTGTATGGAAGAAGGACTTGTCAAGTTTGAATATGTGAAGACGGAAGATCAGTTAGCGGATTTGTTCACAAAATCGCTCGGAAGAGTTAAATTTTGTGAATTTCGTACGAAGATTGGAGTTTCGATCGTCGGCACGGTTACAGGTTAAGAGGGAGTTTGAAGGTTTTAATCTGTACCGTCGGATCATCAATAATTGGTTCAGATGAATTGTGAAGAGTTAAGTGAAGATGGAGTGCTCTGGTGGCCGTCGGATTCAAAACATTATAACGGCGATCGTGAGGCCACGTCATCGCCCATACCGTTATGGTCGTTATGTCTTTCTTCTTCGTTTCTTCTTATTCATTTTGCCTATTTTAAGGCGTGTACGCGAGGAACAATGTGTGTGCGTGTGATCAATAAATCAAGAGTTTCTTTCTTGTTTCTTTCTTCCTCTCAAATCCGATAGTTAGTGAGTGAGTTTCCGAGTGCAAGAAACCAACACTGGATACTCTGCCGGTGATCTCGCATGTGGCGATAGAGAGCATAGAGTTGGTTGACGGACAGATGTTCTTTCGATTCTTATATTTTCAGTTGCCGGATGTTCCGTCTTCGGGTTATCGCACAACAGTGGCGACTTGGTGAGATTCCGCGTCTGCATAATGATATTTCTTCGTGACTACTATCGGTCTTCTTCACGATCTATATCCAAGAAAAGCCGTGAACATCTCTGATCTCTTGTCGATAGGCGGCAATGATGAAACCGGTTGGTCGTTGATTTCGATGCTTCTCGAAGGTTGTAGACGTCACGTGAATGGGGAATTTGTGGATTCCTCTTAGCTTGTGTGTGACTAATAGTAGCTATCGCAATCTCTGTAGTAGTTGTTTTCATCAGGTTTTTCAGTTTTCATACAATCTCTCATTGTTTTCTTCCATTGTAGATCACGTGGGAGGTGGCTCTCCTTGTTGATGTTAGTAGGAGCGGCTTCCTGGTGATCGTGGAGAAGTAGAAAGTAGTTACTCGTTCGGTTGACATCTTTAAGGAGACTTCTTGCTTCAGGTGGAATTTTCTGGCAAGTTCTTCCATTGTAGGAATCTTTGGCGAAGTGTGCATTCGTTCTTCACTGTCCATTGATCAGCCAAGTGTTCATGTCTGAGGTTGACGTTCAGATCTCCATGTCTTTGATCCATTTGCGGCACTGTGCAGGGGCTGAAGAAGCAGTACAGCTACAACAAGATCCTAAAGGATCTCAAGAAAGAGTTTTTCCTCATTCAAGCTTTATTCGTGGAGATGATGCTCTAATAGAAGATGGGAAGGATTGATCCTTGATCTCTTCATATCTCATTTAAATCTTTGAACTTTAGAATCCTTGGCAATTCTTCCAAAAGTACTAATAATTAGATCTCTCTTAAATTCTATCTAAAGGAGGTTTTCAAAGAGAAAAGGAAATTTAATATCAAAGGGATTCCTATTATTTTTTGAGATCATTACTTTATAAATATACAAGGTACCTATGATTTAGTGGATATGGTTTGGAGATTAGGATCCTATATCAAGGTAGAAGATGGTTGACTTGGTCCATTCAAGGGATTCTAATTATCTAAGGATAAGGCTAATTTCCTTTTGACCTAGTCAATCTTGGGATCAGTGTAAAATAGGAAGATGAGGGAAGATAATTCCCTTAAGACCTACACTCTCTTTCAATTATTTAGAGAGGTCTTCTTCATCCATTTAATGAATAGATAATTTTTTTAAACTCATGAGTGAGGAGGAATATTGGTTCACTTGGAACCCTTGTCTTCATGTTTTGATAATATTCTCCATCACGGACGTTTGGAATTCAAGGGGAAAATTCGATAAAATCCGATGGAAATTCATGATCAATCCCGCTCCGATTCGATCTAAATCAAGTCTAAATGCGGGGGGATCACGAAGAACTCAAGATTTTTCTTTCAAATCGCTTAATTCCTTCATGATTCAATCAAGAGTTAAGAAAAACAAGAGGGGATACATTGGTTTTTAAAGGGAGATTTCTGCACGAATTCTGGACCATTTGATCCGGTCGAGAGATGGTTTTGATGGCCACGATCGCATGATGATCGTTGCCCTAATCGCGTGGTGAATTGGCCACGATCGCGCGGCGATCGGACCACGATCGGGCCACGATCGAGCCACGATCGTGAGCCACGATCGTGAGCCACGATCGTGAGCCACGATCATGAGCCTCGATTCGTTGCTGCCGTATGATCTTCATCACCCGTTGAGATTAGTCCACGTGTCGCCTTTTGATGTGCCAAAATCGTGATGGTTTGCGACCATCCGATGAAGCCATGTATCATCATTGATGCCTCATTGATGATGGTGAATCCCGATCGTTGATGAAGCCACGTGTCGCCTCAGATACAATCGATCGCTTCACTTAAATACACATTTCGTGAACGTGTGTGATTAATTGATCCGGTGGACTCTGCGTCCACGCGATGGACGCATCACAATCTCATCCAACACCCACTGTGCGGCCACGTCACTTGCAAAGGGTAAATTCCGCGAGAACAAAGTCCCACACGGAATAAAAAACGGGGAGAGGTGAGTATATAATGTGGGGCGCGATAACGCATTTGCGTTACCGCCCCAATCTCCTAACCAGGGCCCACTAACTCGTGGGCCCTTCACTCGCCAGCCCCCTCGCCACGTGGCGCCCCTCACGGGTGTCCGCGTGGATCCGTGTGGACCAGCGTGGCCTCCTGCCACGTGTCCGCGCCACCTGCGCCTCACGTGGGCCAAGCGCGGCCCTGCCACATAGCCTCAGTGCCACGTCGCATCCGCGCTGGTCCCGCGCGCCACGTCAGCTCTGTGCGCCATGTCAGCGTCCTTGCCACATCAGCTCCGTGGGGTCTGTGGGATAATAACCCCCTTTTCGCGATTTTAAATAAGAAATAACATTGAAAAATTCAGTTAAAATTAATTAAAAATCAGATAAAAATTTGAAAACGATATAAAAATTCAAAACTTCATAACTTAAGAAATACAACTCCTTTTTAGTCCAAATTTTCTCTATTGGATCACAAATGTCTCCATCTTTAATATAATTTTAAAGAAGAATATAGGATGAATAAAAAATAACATAAAGGCATTCATTAAGATTTAGAGCTTTTAATCATCCAATCATTCTTTAAATCGAATTGATCCTTTAAATCATCTACTAAAGTCAAAATAAGGTGATTAATTTATATTTATTTAATCTTGTAAAAGATTAATTATCAAGAAAGCACATAATTAATCCTAAATTTTGCATCAATATGAACTTTAGTAGAATAGCATACCAATGGAGAAAATTCATAAAAAATAGGATAACATGCATTATAATTACATAAAATAAGCATGAATAGTAGTTAAATAAGATAAGAATTTAAGTTATAAATGCATGTTATCAATTGTCTATCAAAATTCTCCATTTTCTCTCTAGTTTCTAAAAATATAATTTTCGTACTACTTTATTACCTTTTTGCTCTCTGAATTTAGAGAAAGCCAACATCTATCAAAGTCAACGCTTTGACCTTGACTCTTGACTTTTCTTCTCAAAATATATTTTAAGACTCTTAAAATATCTTCTCTCATATATTCATATTATTTTCATTAATAATATATCACATTCATTTTTTAAAAACTTTAATTAGACTTAAGTTTGACCGAGTCAACTTTTCGATAAAAGTCAATCGTGCTCTCTGTGGTTCGACCCGATCTCATCGCTGTAATTGATTACAGATTTTTGATCATATTGAGTTTGGAATTATAAATTTTTTTTGACCTGGGATCGTGTGTGTTAACGACATCACTTAATCGTACTATCAATCTCTCCATTGAGAAAGGCAATCTTTATATCTAAACGATGTAGTTCCCAATTCACTTGTGCACCAATAGCTATGAGAACCCTAATGGATTAAAGTTTTGCAACAGGGAAGAATACCTCATCATAGTCTATCCCATACTGGTGGCATACGACCCCTGTCGCCACCAAGGCATGAGACCACGACACAGGAGGAGCCGACACCCTCTCTGGTCCAGCCCCCATGGCAGGCGAAGACAAAGGATGTCGAGTTCTGCTAGACCGTTTGTGGACTTCGTCTCACCCCATTCAAGCTCGCACACGCGAATCTACCATCTTTTACTCGTTTTGAACATTATCGACCCACACGTGTTTTAGCAGGCCCCCTTTTATCTCCATCTCCCCTCTTTTGTTGACCTTTCATTATTGTTATTATTATGTTGGGCTTTCAGGTCGTAGGCCTCAAGTGGGCCTTTTGCCCTCTCGGCCTATCTTGGGCTCTATAAGAGGGGAAGGGACTAACAAATCGAGACCGCGAGGTTGTTGAAAACAAGTGGTCAAGAGTCAAAATAATATCCAAACTCATCAATTTTCGTATTAAATCACGAATTGAGGGGTATATTGGTAAATAAGGGTCGAATCTACATGGAATTAAGGTAATTTATAAAGATCTCTTTGAATTTGATCAAATCGAACAATAAAATGGTGATAGAAATTAGGTAATTTGATAATTTTGGAAAGAGGACTCGAAGACGAATCCATAGAATCAAACATCACTGAATTTGGATTTGATTTCGCAGAAAAATCATTGAATGAACAAGAGAGAAATTTCTGAAAATAAAAATCACAAAATACCAAAATTAAGAATTAAATTGACTCAAATTATGATTCTAAAATGAAATCTAAGGTTATATGAAGATACATAAAGATGAAACACGATCCCTAACCCACAAGTGCGCTTGAATTGATCCAATTACTCGCTGGAATCCATATTATTCATCAAAATTCAAAAAAATGCGATCGTGGAGTTCAAACGTCGATTTCTTCCTCATCAATCGTCAAAATTTCACTCTCAAGCACTCTGTGGACGCAGAAATGAGTCTAGAAGCGATTGGGAGCAAGAGATTCAAGAGATTTGGTGTCCAAAAAGTTTGATTAAGTCGAATTGCCCTCGAATGCTTCACATCATCCAAGAACATCTCAATTTATAGGCTAATTTGGGCGTAACCGTTCGATCGGCCTTTAATTCACGATCAACGGCTTTGATGAAATGCATAGGATGCAAATCATTACGATTAATTCGTGGCCGTTGGATCTTAGATCAACCGCCAGGATGAAGCCATGTCGCGAGCGTTATAAATAATGAATGTAATGTCCGCTTTTTGATCTTGATTGAACGCTCAGATGTGTTTTTCGTCGATTTTAATCTCAACCGTTATAACTCCATTTGATCAACGGCTAAGATTAAAACAATTCTCGACGAATCAGATCACGCCTTTAAGTGAAGATCACTGATCATGATTTAATCGCGCGATCAGACGTCCCACATTGTGCCACTTCACATCTTGCTCTTGATCGTCGATTGCGATTGATCAGACACTCTTGATTGCGCCACATTACCTGTGCACTTATAAAATTTAGAAAAATCAATTTTTAATAAGAAAAATGAATTTTTATATCTGAAAAATCCTGAAAATTTTATTAAAAATTTAGAAAAATTCGGAAAAAATCTAGAAAAATCCCTACAAATTAGAAAATTCATAACTTTCAAAATATAACTCTAAATTAATCCAAATTTCTTTTATTTGATCAGAAATTAAATTATATATCATTCTAAAAAGTCAAATTTAATATATAACAAGAGATTTAATTTTTATTTCAAAAATACACTCATTTCTTTAAGATTTTAAAACTTAGACAATTATATGAGTGTATATAAAATGATTTCTCTCATTATTTAACATTAAAAATTAATTATAATCTCAAGAAAATATGAGTTATGAAATTGTTTGTCTTTAATTCATCATAATTAACCCTAAATTAATGTATTTTGAGAATATAGACTTTTTCATAAAATGATAGATAAACACTCATAAATATGATAACATGCTTAGGAATTGAATCTTTTATACCTTAATATGCATAAATAATCATGTATTTTCATGTCTAATTAGCATGTTATCAGGGACCCCCTACAAACCCTAGCCGTCATTTGAAGAAAGAAAAGAAGTGAACTCCCTCTCGAGTGACTGCCCAAGGAAAGTCGAGAAAGGAGACCAACCGTCGCCATCGTTGTCACTGCCACTGGACGCTCACGTGCCGCCACCGCGCCGGCCACCGCGTCCCCTTACCCCGGCCACGCCAAGGCCACTGCATATGCCTCCGCCGCCGTCGCTACCCCAGTCACCATCGCCATCCACCTCCAGCCCCATCTTCTTCTCCCTCCCTAGCTCACCCACCAATTCTCCCCTTCGGTTCCCTCTCCGACTACCCCACTTGCTCCCTCTCCAGCTCCATTCTCAACCCTCCCCTCTTCAATTCCCGTCCATGCTACTGCCTTGCATTCCCCCTTGCATCGACGCCACCATCCACCTCTGTCCACCCCGCGACCTCGCACCCCTTTTCGGTGCCCAGCTGGTCACCTCCAGTCACTCCACCGATCCCCTCCATCGCCCATACCAATCTCCCTCCCTCATTCACTCCTCCTCTCTCTCCCTGTGTTCACCGTCGTCATCCTTTCGTCCGGCCGAAAATCATCTCGTCGCTCATACAAATTCCACTGTCGTTCTACCAATTTTCTCCCCATTGCTCTGCCATTTCCGCTCCGCCATCCAGTCGTCATCTGTCTTCCGCCCTGCCGAATTCTCTCCATCGCCCTTCCATTAACGTTCCATCGCCCAGCTGATAATCCCCCCCAGTCTTGTCGAATCCTCTCCATCATCCTGTTCACCTCATCCCCTCTGACCTGCCCAAATTCTCCCCAGGTCCCCGACTCTCTCCATCTGCAACCCTGCCCTTCCCCTTTCCTGGTCGCCCAAATTCCCCCTACCCGTTGACCTCACCCCCTCCCTCTTCCCATTGCCCTTCCTTCTCACCCGTGAACCCGCCTTCTCCCCTCCTTCCCGTCATCCAAATTCCCCTCCGACTGGAATTCACCTCAAATGGATTCGCATCCCCAAGCCGGGAAGTCATCCGCGTCCCTTTGCATGCCATGCCGGACGCCCCCCTCATCCGCGTGGTCTGCTCGAGTACTCCCGCGTGGTCAACCCATGGGTCCCGTGCGGCCTGTCCGTGTGCCCTACGCGACCGGTCTGTGTGCCCGCGCAGCCTACCAATAGGCCCCAAGCGAGCCACCTGCGTGCACCCCAATGCCCGCGACCCTTGCACTCGGCATACCCGACCCCGTGTCCCTACATGTTCGGCCTGTGGGCATGGAGCGTCCGGCCTGCGAGCCCCGTGTGGACCCACTGTATACCCCTGCGTTCCCGCACACCTCGCCCGTGCCTTTGATCATGTCCGAGGTCACTACTGGCACGCCCACGCGACGCCGCCCGTGCCTAGTGGAAGTCCATCTCCGTGCGGAGGACTCTGCCACTCGCATCGTCGCCGATCATGACTTGCCGCTGCCGACCGTTTGTACCGCGTACAAACATCTTTCCCCATCTCAATTGACTGGGCTCGCGCCCTGTAGGTTAGGCACGCATCCCCTTTTCTTTAGCTTGAAGCGCTTTTATCTCTTCCAGTATTTCTCGCACTTGCTTCCACGCCTTCAGGGACCTAGTTTAGGTCAATTGAGAGGACGACTTGAGTGGATTGAGACTGTGGCCACTCCGTCGGGTTGATCCCAAAGCTCACCTCGACGACCCAAGGCCCAACACCCGCGAGGACATGGACCTAGAGGACTCCCTGGACTAATACTACTCTGCACACTTCAGGTTCTTCAGAGATGATGTGCGGGAAGGCAGTTGATTGTCGGTCTTGATAGAACATCTCAGCATCGTAGATCGCCCAAGGGTATCCATTCCCTAGCTCCACCCATAGCATCTCGTTGCACGATCGGGTTTACCAGCTTGGTCTTGCATCACATACTGTTGAGCATAGCCTTTCACCACTAACCTTGGTTTGTATCTCACTGTCTTTCCCATGTTATCTTTTTAAACTCGAAATACCTATTTTACACCGATTGGTTTAATATCCTTTCTAGGTTTGACCACATCCCAAGTCTTGTTTTTAGAATTGTTGAGATCTCCTCCTGCATTGCTTCTCTCCACACCTTTTGTTTTGCTGTTAAAGCATATGTAGATGGTTCTTGATGGAGAATTCTCCCAAGATAAGAACACAAGGGTTCCTATGGAACCAAGGTATGCATTAAGGAAGAGAACCCACCTCCAGCTACAACAACATGCCATTCTCTTCCTCATCCAAAAGTTTGAGAAATTCACTATCCATGAAGTGAGTGAAAAGGACCTCTGTAAATCTTTAAAAGAGAGTGAAGATCCAATGGGGATTAATTTCCCTCCTCTCCCATTTATCAACTGATATAAAGATTGACTTGGTCAAAAGAAATTAACTTTTATCCTTAGATACTTAGAACTCTTTGAAAGACCAAGTCAACCACCATTTTACCTTTGATATAGGTTCCTAATTGTCTAAATCACAACTACCATATCATAGGTACCTTGTATAGTTATGAATAATGATCTCAAGAAACATCAATAGGAACACCATTGTGATATATTCCTTCTTTCTTTGAAGACCACCTTTAGTTAGAAACTATAGAAGAGATCAATATGAAAGTAAATAGTTACAAGAATATTTTCAAGATGAGTCCCATCTCAGCCATCATAAAGTCATGAAGAACATCAAGAGGACTTCACGGTTTATAAGAATTATGAATATTTCATTTGACTGATGAAGAGCAAGCCTGATAATGATCAATGAGACTCTTCATATCAACCTTCAGCCACTACAAACGCACTGCATAACATGAAGCCTTCCACGACACTGCTGAAAACAGTCAGCATAGAAGAAGCTCGAATTTGAAGGCAGGAAGTTGTCATCACTGCCACCAACTACGTCAACCTCCCTTCCACATTTCTCAGCGTGCGACTAGAATAATCGCACTTATTGGAGCTTACCTTATGACAAAAATCCAGGACTAATGTTGACTGTGACCCATCATTCCAAGCAAGAGATCCTCGATCGTATCACTAGAAAATGAGGAGAATAGCCCACAGAGCTACTGCCATCACCGAAGAGTTCTCAACTGAATCAGCCAATCGTCGTATAGTTCCTAAAGCTTCCGGAGCTCCAACACCAGAATAATACAAGTTCTTCGCAGAACACTGTGGAAAAACCCGACTTGAAGTGATAAAGACCAAGCTATGCGACGAGATAATTGTCGCATTCGTAATCGCGAGTGAAAGCTTCACCAATCTGCTAGCGGACTGACGGTCAAAGCGATCAGTGTGTGGAATATGCATTACGTAAACAAGCGACTACGGCCCTTGATAAAACCGAAATAGACTCGCGGAAAAAAACAACAGGATATCCCAGGACTTACCATGATGTCGGATCTACCGACTAACAATATTCGGTCACGTCCAAATCGAGGAAAGACTTCAACATCGTGACACCGGAATAATTACAAGACAACTGGAGATTCGCGGTGCCGAAGTAACTATTTGTTCGCGAACATATCCTCCGCAAGATGTTTTCTCTCCATCAAGCATCAACTTAAGAGAGCTAACTCAATATGCAAAACCGAAGTCTCATATCTTTCCTGCTTTACGTTGAGTATTAAAAGCAATTCGACGTCACGAAGAGACCCCCACGACTTGCAGAATGATAACTGTCGGTGCGACGCTATCTCACATCTCTTCGATTTTCTCCATCCCTCTCTATAAAACGACGATTGTAACAGAGATACAA
The DNA here is from genome assembly GCA_024174645.1 of Lemna minuta. Taxonomy (NCBI): domain Eukaryota; kingdom Viridiplantae; phylum Streptophyta; class Magnoliopsida; order Alismatales; family Araceae; genus Lemna; species Lemna minuta. The sequence continues at coordinate 15,975,401 of CM044108.1, forward strand.
ACAGAATATTATTGAATGAACAGTTGGTTCTTGGTTACCTTTGGTTACTCCGTGTGTTCATGCTCATCCCGTATCTCCATCGGCCCCATTCCGCATCATCTTCATCGCCGAGTTCTACCCTCCTTTCCCTTTCTCCCTCCCGCTCTTTCGCCTTCACGATCTATTGGTCAGAGAAATGTCGAGGATATCTTCTATCGTCAAGCATATCCGGGAGCATCACTTCTTCGCCCGATCAGGGTAATCAATCCTCTCTCCTTTCCAGTAGTGATAGTTCGTTCTACAAATCTTAAGTCCAACATCTTCGTCTCTGTATCTTAATCTCTACGTTCATATCCCTCATTCTCTCTTTCCACTCTTCCCATTATCCGCTATCCTATATTATTTAATATCATATCTTCACATGTCCACATCCGTGTTCTCTCTTTCAACGCCTCTTCCACCATCCCTATTAACTGTTATATCATATTTACAATCGCTACTTTATTACTTATTACATATCCTCTATTCTCTATTTCCCTATTTTATCCTTTTCCTCATAAAGTCTCTAATATTTATCTTAACGCCACACTCTAATTATTTCATATTCCTCTATATTCACAAAATTTATAACAAACTCTAATTATCATCAGACCTACATAACTCTCCCAACGATATCATCTCATAGATACTTCAATTATTTGTAGGATTATTTCTTGAATTATATCATCATATTCATACATATCCTCATTTGAATTATCCTACATCAGTTCTTTATCTGAGAGAAGACAGAATTCACTAAACATTATGTTTGTCTCATCATAAATTGACCGCATGGACCTGTATCTCACTGACTCTTCATCTTTGAACTCTTCTAATTGACTGAGAACTCTTTCTCTTGATTCATCACTTATGATTTCTCCTCTTAAATCATCAGCATGTTCTCTCATAATTTCTTCCAACCCTATGACGTGCAAAATTTTTGAGTGACAAAATATGATCTTTCTCATATTTCTCTATTCATCAAAATTATAACACTTTGATTCAACAAAGATCACAACCCTACTGATGTTCACCTTGAATGTGATAGGATCTAAGCATCTATATCCTTTAAAAACACTATACATTTGCTTCTATCTTCGAGTTACCTTAATTTTCCAGTGGTCTTAATGACGAAATTAATTTAAGTGGTCATTGAAAACACATGAATGCGTGTCAAAATAATTACCAAACTCACCAATATAAAGTTTTAATGAAGAATCAATTAGTATAATAGTGAATAAGGGTTGAATCCATGGAGAAGTAAGATAATTTTTTAGGTATTCTTCAAATTTGATCAAATTGGATGATAAATTGAGGTGAGACAGTAGGTATTTTAGTAAATTTGGAAAGAAGACTCGAAGACCAATCCAGAAAATAAAAAGATCACTCGATTTGGATCAATATATGCGAAGAAATCAAGGAGCAAAATCTAGGTAGAAAATTTGATCGCGAAGAGAGATAATTCGATAAAATTTCTAAAAATTAATCTAATCTAATCTTTGAAATTAAAATATAATGATACATGACAAAAGATTCAGAGGAAAACACATAATCAAACCCAAAATCGCGCTCAAAATGATCAAATTGATCACCGGATCAAAGACTTTTCATTCCACATTTTCAAAAATGATATTTGACATTCAAGAGGTGTAAATCTCCCTCTTTTTTTTTTAATGAAATCTCACTTTCAACCACTCCTTAGACGTGGAAATGAGTTTTGAAGAGGAAGCGAGCAAGATATTCAAGGATTGAGATGTCTAAATAGTTTGATTACTCGAAACATCCCATAATATATTTCCCGTCAAGAAGAAAGAATTTATAATGTTTTGAAATTGGGCATGATTATTGGATCTTCTCCTTGATGAGATCAACAATCGCGATGGAATCCGAAGAGGCAAATCGTTAAAGTTAAGTCACCACGGTTGGATTTTCATCTAAGCATTAGGATCGCGCCATGTGATCATGCAAAGAGACAGTTTCGTGAGATCTCGTTCGTCCGATCGTGAATCAATGTTTCAGATTTTCATAAGGCTCTTCAAATCCTCATTGTTATAACTCCTCAAATGAACAGCCAGGATTGATCTTTTTGACAAAACAAATTGTCCTCCACTTAGAAGTTGCCACGTACCCCCTAACTTAAGTGAAAAATGAGGGGCCAAGATTAAATCCATTTAATTTTCCACCGATCAGACAATTCTTACTGCGCCAAGTCCCTTGCATTAAAAAAATAGTCCCACATAGATAAAATCAAGGCACAAATAGGCTTATGTCGCTAAACGGGGTGCTTAACCACTAATGACACATGTTAATGATGCTCGCATGGGTGCCACGTGTCAGCACGTAAGTACTCGCGTATATATAAACTGATTTTTTACTGTTTTTGAAATGGAAATAAATTTAAAATAAATACAAAAAAATTAGAAAAATTCAAAAAAAAGTCCAAAAAAATCCCTTAAAATTAGAAATTCACAACTTTCAAATTACAACTCTAAATTAATCCAAATTAATTTTATTGGATCATAAATTAAATAATTTATCAATTTAAAAAGTCAAATGTAATAATAACATGAGAGCACATTTTTATTTCAAAACTGTATTCATTTCTCTTAGAAAATAAAACTAGAAAAATAAATGAGTTTACATAAAAAAAACTATTTTCTCTTATTAGTTATGATTAAAGCCTAATTATAATCTCAAATTTAGATGGGAATAATCTACTCTAAACTATATTCCTAGTTATGTGTAATTATCCCTAAAATAATATATTTTGAGATTAAAATTAAAATTACATTAACTGATAGATATGTTAAAATTACATTAACATACATAAGAATATTATGATTTTTGCCTTAATTTTCATTAAGAATCATATAATTACACGTATAAATGGTAAGTTATCACTGAACATACACAATAGAGCCGAATACTTTAAGATGTTTCACATTTGGTTTTCTTCTAGTCCACTTCTCATAAGGAGTCTCTCGTCTTACTCCTTTTGTTGAAGATCTATTCAGAACATATACTCACGTGTTCACAACTGCTCCCCATAGCTCTAGAGGCAGATTTTTCTCTTTCAACATACTTATCACTAAACTCATAATTGTTCAATTCTTTCTTTCTACGACACCATTCTATTGTGGAGTGTAGGGAGCAGTGAACTACCTCTGGATTCCACTCTTATCATAGTTCTTAAACACCTTAGAGATGAATTCACCTCCTCAATCACTTCTCAAACATTTTAATTTCACTTCTCTCTCAACTTCTACCATAGATTTGAATCGCTTAAATTGCTCTAAGGCGTCTGATTTTTCTTTAAGCAAAGCACCCACATGCATCTGTTTCCTCCTTAGGTTGGTGGGTTTATAGGTCCTCATATGTCCATGTGCATCAGCTCAAGGATACTTGAAGCTCAATCTGTTGATGAAGAAAAAGGAGTTCTCGAGTGTTTACCTAAAATGCATCTCACACACACTTCTTCTGGATTTCGAATTTAAGGTCGAAATTTGACTATATTCCCTCTTATCATATCTTGTAGAGTGTAGAAAACTCTAATGACATAATCTTTTGTGCCATAGCCACATACGTCACTGTTGTCCTCCTTAGTCATATTGTATTTGTCTCTAATTTTGATCTTCAACTGATAGATATTTCCTTTAGTTTTCTTAGTCTTAGTCAGCAACCTGAAAAACTTATCATGAACTATGAGGAAACCATTTCTCAAAATGGTTATGCAAACTTGATCATCCATTTTAACCAGACGAAGAATGTTAGTCTTTAAATCCATTTTAACCAGACAAAATCAGGTAAGTAAAGAACATTCAAAATTACCCCTTCTTCATCATTTTTCAAGGTAACTAAAATATCACCTTTACCTTCATATGGAATTGTGGATCCGTCACTGAATCTCACCTTTCTTTCTATTCTCATAAATTTGGTTGAAGAAAGACTTCTTGCCTATCATATGACTGCTAGCACCTTTATCAAGATACCAAAGACAATCAACATATGAGTCACTGGCCCCTTGAGTCAAATATTGATGAAAGATGGCCATCATTAATGCCTATTCTTCTTCGATTTCTTCAGAAACATTGAATTTTTCACATTTACCTTTATTTTTCTTATCTACATAACACTTGTTAGGAAAGTAACCCATCTTTTGAAAATTATAGAATTTAACTTTTGACTTGTCAAAGGGTTTCTTTTCTTCTATCTTTATCGCATTTGGAGTATCATCCATGTCCTCGACCTTTGCCTCTTACTTTATTGATTCCTTGTCCTCTACCTCTTGAGGGTGATCCACTATTGTGTTTCTTTGATTGATTAAAGGCTTGAGCAAGTAAGACCTGCTCTTCTTCCCTTGATTCTCTTTCTTGAATCCTTTGCTCATGCACTCTTAGAGATCCGATCACTTCATCAACACTTAAGGCTCTCATGTTTCTGAATTGTTCAAGAGAGAAATTTAAAAACTCCTACTTAACTGCCATTGACTAAAGGAGCTTTGCCACGACTTCTTTCTCCTCTACTCTCTCTCCCAGATCTCTTAATTCAAAGAAAATTATGGTGAAACACGAAGAGAAGTCACTTACCTTCTCATATTTTTTTCATCGCAAGATTCTCAAATTCCTACTACAATGTTTGTATCTTTGATTGTATGACATGATTAACTCCCACATGGAGTGTTCAAATTATCTCCCAATTTTCTTTTGAAATTTTCTTGACGTCCAATTGGAAACTTATCGACTTAGAGATGGAGTTGTGTATTGACGAGACGAGACCGCGAGATCATCGATTTCACACGATCTCGTGTCAAAAATAAAGCCTAATTTACCAATTTGGGGAATTAAGAGTGAATTGAGGAGTATAATGGTAAATAAGGGTCGAATCCACAGGGAATTTAGGTATTTTCGAGATATCTTTTGGAATTTGGTCAAATTGGACGATGAATTGAGGTGAGAAATTAGGGAAAATGGTGTTTTTAGAAAGAAGACTTCAAAACGAATCCACGGAATCAAGAATCATCGAATCTGAACTTGATTTCGCAGAGAAATCGAAATTTGAAGTGGAGAGAAATTTTCGGACGTTAAAATCGTGATTTAGAATGAAAATTTACGAAATTGAAATCTAAAACCTAATCTAAACGAAAATTAAAGATAATAGGAAGATAATCTAGGAAAAACCGCTTCCACTAAACCTGTTTAGCGATCGAAACGAGGTGATTAAGCCGATTAATCACCGAAAACGCCAAGAACATCACGCCGAGCTTCAAGCTGCGATTTCTCTTTCGATTTTCCACCAAATCATGATTTCAACCCCTCCGTGGATGCGGAATTGAAAGAGGAAGAGGATGGAATCAAGAGAAATGAGAGGATTGGTGTCTATACAAGTCAATTTGATTGAAATCCAACTCGAATGCATACAATCGTGAAGAACGAGTCTTTTTATAGGGCGTAATTTTGTAACCGTCCGATCGAAACGATCGACGGTTACGTTAAACGGTCCATGATGGACCGTTTTCGGAAATATCGCGATCGTCGGATCGTGGATTGAGGGCCCAGATGCGTTGCCTTGAGATGCGTTATAAAACGCACGTCATTTCGCCCCTTGGATCTTGATCTGGCGGTCGAGATGCATCGCACGCAATTAAATCTCGGCCGTTATAATCCATTTAATTCAGCACGTGTTTGATTTATCTCCGGTGCACCCCGCCTCCACGCGATCGACGCGTGTGATGCTGCCACGTCGCCGACGATCTAACCGTTATAATAACTCCTTTTAAGCCACGTGCTTGATTGATCGTCGGTGGTCCAGGGCGCATGCAATCGATGCGCGTCGATCGATCGCCCGTTTGATCCGTCGCCCCTCGTCGCGCCACGTCGCCTGCATGGTAAGTAGCGTGTGGAATTAGTCCCACATGGAAAATATTATAGGAAACCGTCGGGTTTATAAGACCCGACGGTTTAAAGGGTTAATAACCCTTCCCATCTAGGGAAGGCTGAAGACCCATTTTATATATATTAAATAAATAAATATACTATAAATATAAAACACGCCACGTAGGCACGCTGCGCGGGTCCGCGTGGCTCTGCCACGTGGCCTTGCGTGCCACGTCGCACCCGCGTGGGACCCGCACGCTTTTTGCCTTTTATTTATTTATATTTATTTTTAAACATTTTTAAATCGAAAATAAAATCAGAAAATTTAGAAAAAATCCTTGAAAATTGTAAAAATCATATCTTTTAAAATACAACTCCAAATTAATCCAAATTTCTTTCATTTGATCTGAAATTTAATTATCTATCATTCTAAAAATTCAAAAAAATATTTAAATAACAAGAGATTTAATTTATATTTCAAAAAAATACACTCATTTCCTTAAGATTTTTAAGTTTAGAAATTTAAATGAATGTTTATAAAAATAATTTCTCTTATTTTTTAACTTTAAAAACACTTATAATCTCAAGTAAAGATGGGTTATAAAATCTTTAATCTTTAATTCATCATAATTAACCCTAAATTAACACATTTTGAGATTATAACATAAAATTGCATAGAATGATAGAAATGCACTCAGAATATGATAACATGCATATAAATGGAATATTTTATGCCTTATTTTGCATTAATAATCATGTTTTATCATGTTAAGATTGCATGTTATCATGTATCGCCAAAAGTGCTTGCCAATAGCTCTTTCGATTGGTCTCAGATCTAATAATCGCCTCCCATAGTCCGTGAGCTTCTAGATACACTTCCATTCTCATCACCTTTAGATGATAGTTCGTGGACGTCAATAGGAAGATCAAAGTCACCATTGCTTTGATCTTTGACATGATTTCTTGAATTGTGGAGTTTGAATCTTGATTTGATGAACATGCTCTCTTTGGCATCTTCTTAAGTTCCAATAGCAGATTCAAGCACATATACCACTTTTTGGCTTGATTGAGGTTGATTTGGATAGAGGTTGAGAAGAGAATTAACAACTCAACAACTCAAATTCCACTAAAATCTCAATCTCGCAATAACCACTCAAGAACGCTCAAAGACACTCGTATTCACACACTCTCTTAGAGATATTACATCAAACACTTATTTATAGAAAGAAAGAAAGAAACATAAACCATCATAACAAATTTTCCACGTGGCACATGCATCACTGTTATAACTCTTCAATGTATACGGGTGAAATTAGGTGTCCTCTTGTGTTTGTCAAGGATTTAGTCTTCCGTTTATTAGAAGACAAACGGCTAGATCATCTTCTCTCATGCCTTTGGTCACTGCCTTTGTTTGTCCAAACCCTCCTGCTCTTGTTGACTTTCCTACTACCGTGCCATGTCGGTGCTTTCCACTAACATTGGCCCCTTTGTAGATCACACCAAGCTGGCCACTACAAACCGAACCGCGTCAATCTCTTCTACTGTTGCATGCCCTATTAGCTATCCATATTCTATCTAGTAAGCTGGTGGTGGTAGTATCTAGCTTGAGGGTGAGTGAGAGATGATATTATTTAGCCCATTATGGGCAGTCCTATAATGCCCTCTTTTTCTTCTCTCCTCTATATAAAGTTATGTAATGTCTCCTCTTAATCAAATATAGCTCTCTCTCCTATTTCCACATATCAGAATTAAGTCTTAAAAATTAATGAATCTACTCAAGCTTTTGATTTTCAGATCTCGAGATAAAAATAAATCTAAATCTCAATCAAATCAGTCAGAAATTTAAATCAACTTCCTTGTATGTTTTTTCAATGATTATATTTTTTGTCAATTCATTATATTGTATCAAAGATTGAAATCATTTGTAAAAATATTAGTTTTGATTTTATGCTAAAGAAATATAATTTCCTTCTACGCAAATTTTGATATCAAATTACTAAATATCAGTTCCTTGTTAATCTAAGTTGTTGGTGTATTCTACACACAAAAATGAATCTCTTACTATATGATTTTGAAGTTCATAGTTTTTTTACTTTTATTCTTCCTGAAACTAGAACAATATTCTTGATATGACTTGCACTCTTTTGTTTGTGACGGGGGTCCCTTATTATTTGTGGCCTCATGTAATTTTTATAGTCACTGCTTTGATAAATCATCTTCCAACTACTCCTCTCAATCAAGAAATTCCTCTTTGTCTTCTTATTCCCGAAGGTAAAATTTATTCTTTATATTCTAAGTGATAGATATTATATTATTACAACCCAATCACATGTTCATGTATCTCATTTATGTTAATTAAATAAAATTTATTCATTTTCATTCTTGCATAATGTCTGTAATGAAGTCCATAAACATATGCAATGACTATGTGAATTATGATGAGATCATAATACACAGATTACTAGTATTTAAACATATGTTCTAAATATATCTATTTGTGAGATATTCAAAAAGGGCATTGAGTTATCAAGAAAGAATCCTATCTAATCCGACTCATATGATAAGTATGACTGAACTTGTAGCTATTAATATGGAGACACCGAGGATATATAGTGGGTGCTCTTTATAGAAAGAGTTCATTGAATTGATTCGTATGAATCCTTGTATGGTTGACGAGACGCTTTATGCAGTTGTTGAAAACACACCAATGTTGGTAGAACAAAATTTATAATTCCGAACTCACAATGATATCAAGAGATGAAATCAAGTATAGTGTAAAGATCACGTCGCTCCACAGAGAACACGGTTGACTTTGATCGAAGCGTTGACCTGGTCAAATTTAGGTTTAAATAGAAATTTTAAGAAATGAAATTGATATATAATTAATGGAAATGATATAAATCTTTGAGAGAAGATATTTTAAGAATTTATAAAATGATTTGACAAAGGAAAGTCAAAAGTTAAGGTCAAAGCATTGACTTTGACCAGAAGTCGATTTCTTGAAAAGAGGGAAAAATACTACAAAAATTATGTATTCAGAAACTAGAGAGAAAATGGAAAATTTTGATATAAAATTTGTGATTTTTAGAGAAGAATTGGATTTATTATGATGTATTGAAAATCAAAGATCAGAAAAATCCTAAAATGAACACTTCGGTCTAAATCATCAAATTAACTAACAAAATGATATCCAAATCAAGCAATTCACAATTAGAGGATTCCAAAGAAACCAAGATTGTCGAATTTCACCTTGTATTTTAAGAGTAATTGCCCCCCCCCCAAGTCAACGCCCAAATTTGGATGGAAAATGAATTGTCGATGGTCAAACGTCAAATTGAAGGGTCAGACGATGATGAAATTTTATGAATTAGATATCCACAGAAAGCTGATGAAACAAGGAATCTAATGAAACCAAAATCAACTAATTTGAACGTAAGATCATGGAGAAATCCTTGTTTCTAAATCAGCAAAAATCTGCACCCAAATTTGGGCGAAAAGATGAATTTTATGATTTCCAAACTCTAATTACATATCTAAATCTAATATAAACTACATGAATTGCAAGGATTAGGAAGAACTCATACTACTAACCCGATTGGCATGAAGATTGAGCCTAAAAGTGTCGTGATTATAGAGAATTTCTCCGGAACCTTCTTCGACATACGTTCAAGAGGAGAATCCAACCTTTTCTTGCAATGAATTCATGATTAACTTGCGTTGATTGATGCGGAATTGAGTCTAGGATGCAAGAGAATCACGAAAGAACTCAAGATCTTCCTTCAAAATCGCTTAATTTCTTCATGATTCAATCAAGAGTGAAGTTTACAAAGAGAGAGAACATCGTTTCATAGGAAAAATCATGCAAAAATCGCAGACTCTCTGATTTGGTGAAGAAGAATGGACGCCCACAATCGCGCGATTTAAGTGGGCCACAATCCCATGATCCCTGAATTTTTGGTCGTCTGATCTTCATCGGAGTCTCCAGATGAGGCCACGTGTCACCCCACGATTCCGAGTGCGTGATGTCTCCACTTTGCGCACATGCATTTGATGTGGATCTGATGGATTGAAGTCCACAAAATTGGCGTGTGTCTATCCACACGACTTGATCCTGCGCACCACAGTCGGCCATGTCACCTGCAAAGAATGGGAACATAGGGGACTATGTCACAAGGAAGAAAAGAAGAATACGTGACGGGTATAAAAGCTGAGTCTCCCTTAGCTGTTGCATCGCCCATTGGGCCTAGTACGCACCCTCAGCCTCTCTAGTGGGCCCACTATACCTATGGGCCCACATGGCTAATGAGGTCGACGCGCCACATTGGCGCCCACATGGCCCATGGTGGGACCGTCCCAATTGACACTTGTGGTGCCGCCACGTGATAGAGTTGTGCCACGTCAGCACGCGCGGGGTCCAGCGCATGAAAACCCCCTTTTTCGTGATTTTTTAATGAAAATAAATCCAAAATATTCCTGCAAAATCAAAATAAAATCCAGAAAATTCCATAGATTCATAAATTCATAACTCCATTTATATAACTCCTTTTTACTCAAATTTTTCTTCATTGGATCACAAAATTCTTCATCTTTAATATCATGCCACCTAAAAATATAAATTCAAACAAGAAAATAAGAAGAATTCAAAATAATCTTCAATAATCCCTTAAAAAATCTATTTTATATCATCCCATCATTCTCTTCTTGAAATTAATTCTTTTAATCATCTACTAAACTCAAAATAACTCAAGGAAAGTGGTTAATTTCTAAGCATTTAACCTTGCAAAAGGTCAAACATCAATAAAACAGATAATTAACCCTCGATAATACATAAATATGGACTTTAGTTAAATGGCATACCAGTGGAGAAAATTCATAAAACTATGATAACATGCATCATAATTGATGAATATTATGTGGCCTATACGCCAATCACACTTTCATGTATCTTGTTTATGTTCATTGAAATGAAATTTATTCATTGTCATTCTTGTGTGATGTTTGCAATGAAAGTCATGAGCATGTGCAATGACTAAGTGAATTATGATGAGATCATAATATAGTGATCACTAGTCTTTAAACATATGTTCTAAAAATTCCTATTCGTGGGATAGTCAAGAAAGACATCGAATTATCCAGAAAGAATAGCACTATCTAATCTAACTCATATGATGAGTATGGCTGATCCTATAGCCATCGGTGTGGAGACACTAAGGATAGATAGTGGGTGTTCTTCGGAGAAAGAGTTCACTAAATTGATCCATATGAATCCCTGAATGGTATTATACCTAACTGTCAATCAGGTTAAATCATGTCATGGTTGTGTATGTGGTCCTTTGACATGAGACACCAAAGACATCTTGTGGATGGCTGATCGTGTTTTAATTATGACTTACGAATCCCTAGCCACGGGATATCTAAAACATCATATATTGGATACAACATGAAGTCCAAGAAGATGATTGTGTGATCAAGATGGGATCATCCACCCTCGATATTTGAGGAGATAGACAAACATATGAGATGTGGTTAAATCTTTAGCCAAGGTAGTAAAAATATCAACGAAAGAGTTCTCAATTATTTCCTACATGTATTACTACTAACTTGAATGATCGATTGGGGTTTGACAGTTGATAATCCCCTAAGTCATTCATGCGTCTTGTGTAGATGAAATATTATATGTATATGATTACCTACGGTGTGAATATTTCATACGTGAGTTCTTATACACTCTATATCTCCTAAAGAATGTCATGTATTTGGCAACTAACGTGTTGGTAACTGGACCTATCAATTGGGTTACACAAATCCTTAATTAATTTATATAAGTTGGTGTAGAAAATCAATAAAGGTTGACTAATAAGGTGTTCTTGGGTTCATAGAGTTATTAATTAGTGAGCTATATGGACCAAGAGGCTCACACACATAAGGTCTATAAACGTTGGTGGATATAGACATAATTATGAGGGTTTTTATGAAAATTTCACATACCCCATATTTATAAATAAAGGGAGGATGACTACATCTCAAGGTACACATTCAAGCCTTATAAAATAAGAACTCTCATATATAATATTTGTGTCATAGGTTATCATTTACATATAATTTTGCTTGAACTTCACTCAAAATCTCTCCATTTCAATCCCATAGCACTTCAACCTTCTGATTACTCATTTTTTCTTGGTGCCCATTACATACCAAACCCCAAAAAAGTCAACCACTACGAATAATCCCATGGTTTATCTAGATCACTTGGTTTTATTACTCAAAATGTAATCATATGGGCTATTAGGCCCTCACTTCTACATCTCTAGTAAATAGGATCTCAAACTTTTAAGACTTCTAAGGTGAAGAAGAGTGGTAAAATTTGGAAATTAAGAGTTTTTTTTAGAATTTAGAATTTTAAAATTTTTGAAATTTTTTTAAATTTTTCCAAGTCCTCACCCCCAACTTAAACTCTTCATTGTCCTCAATGAAATTATTATGCTCATGATGACAAGATAGCAAGAATAATGATCATGGCATGAAAAAGATGATAAAAATGTGGTAAGGAAAAAGGGTTTAGAAAAACTCATTTGGGCTTTCTGATGCTTGTTCACGGGATCTCTTGCGCGTGCGCCTTTCATAATATAGTTCTTTAACGATGTTTTTATTCTAAAAAAACTAAAATAAAAGAACAAAAAGGATAACTTTGGGTTGCCTCCCAATAAGCGCTAAGTTTAATGTCTTTAGCCAGACTCATTTAAGCTCATCTTCTTCAAAAATTGATGTGATTATTTTAAATAAAAAAACTTGATGCATGATAAGAAAACTCCTCAAGGTCCAAACCATAGTTATCTTTTTTATGAATAATGAATCATTATACTCTATGGTTTGAAGGTGAAATTCAGAATTTATGCATGAAATTTAAATCATATTATCAAATCAAATTCATGTAATCACAATTTATTGGAGGTAGTACATTATAGATATATTATATTATATATATAATATAGAAATATAGATATATTTTATAGAAAAATTTCTATCGATAGAGCGGTTGGAATTTAGATTATTCCAGTCTATCATGGCATAAGTCTACACAGAGCATGGCTTCAATGCAGCCTAGGATGATGACAACTCTAAATAACCCTAGTACAACAGGATTTTTTGTATAGAATCGTGAATTTCAATAAAGATAAAAAAATTCAACAATGATTAGAAAAACAAGTCATGCATGATTCCGTTAGAGCTCGGCCCTCTCAAAACAATACCCATGAGCAATTGACCGTAATCCTTAGAAGAGGGAAAATTACTCAATATGACATTGAATTGAGGATAAATTTCATCTTCGGTAGGCATTTAAAACGTGTTTTCTAAATGACTGACATCTCATGAAAATAATTAATATCTATATATAATTATAATTATCAAATAATTGCAAATATCATACCTGGGTGTCGGTATCCGTAAGGGTTATGTTGTCTTAATGCGATTTTGCAAAAAATGATCGCCCGTAATCCTTAGAAAAGGGGTCGAATTCACTTGTTCTCGTCGAATTAAGGATCGCGAAGATGGAATTCACTTCGGATCACTCCAATTACGATCGATGCAAGTTAAATTCAAGAAATAAAATGAAAAATCTGATGTTGACCAAGACAAAATTGACCAATTTTCTCAAAAATACGCCTTAATTCCTCGGCAATGGCGCCATTTGACGGAACAAATCAATGCAGTCATTAATTGGACACCAATTCCTGTCAAAAACAAAACCAAATTTACCAATTTAATGATTTAATCATGAATTTAAGGGTATAATGGTAAATAAGGGTCGAATCCACAGAGAATTAAGGGATTTTTGAGAGATATTTTGGAATTCGATCAAATCGGACAATGAATTAGTGATAGAAATTAGGGAAAATGGTAGATTTAGAAAGATAACTCAAAAACAAATCCACGGAATCAAAAATCACTTGATTTAGATTAGTATTCGCGGAGAAATCAAAGAGCAAAGTGGAGAGAAATTTTTAAACGCGATTAAGAGAAAAACCAAAATTAAAGATGAAATTAAACTAAATTATGATCCTAAATTACAAATTGAAGATACATGACAAGACATTAGAGGGAAAACACGTATTCTAACCTGAGATAGTGATCGAAATGATCCAATTAATCACCGGATTCAAGGCTTTTCATTCCGCGATTTCGAGAACGATCGTTGCTATTAAAGAGACGAATTCTCCTTAATCAATCGATGAAATCTCACTTTTAATCACTCCGTGGACACAGAAATGGGTCTAGAAGCGATTAGAAGTGAGAGATTCAAGGATAGATGTGAATAGATAGATCAATTGAGTGAAATCATCTAAGAATACATCAAAATGTCGAAGAACATCTCAATTTATAGTGATTTTGGGTGTAACCGTCCGATGAAACGCTCCCTCTTTGATCAACGGCTCTGATTGATCGCAGTAATGCGAATCGTTATGCTTAAGTCCGGTCCGTTGGATCATAGATGAAGCACTCAGATGAAGCCACGTGATCGCGTGAAATTGAGTTGTCGCGTAATGCCTGCCGTTCGATCTTCTTTGGACGTCTGCGATGTCTCCACGTGTCCACGGAAATCCATCGGATTCGTTAAATCTCAGCCGTTATAACTCAATTAAACAGCTGAGATTTAAACATTTTAAAATGTGAATCGTCATCCAATCAGAAAGCGCCGCGTACCCCCTTCACTTAAGTGACGATCGACGGTTTAAATTTAACACTCGATCGGACGCTCCTTACACTACCACGTCACCACCCGCTTTAACCGTTTGATCACGATGCAATCGGACACTCCAGATCGTGCCACGTCACCTGCACGCTATAAATAAAATGAAAAATTGATTTTTAATTCTGGAAAATCCTTAGAAATTCATTAAAAATTCAGAAAAAATCGAAAAAATTCTGGAAAAATCCCTAAAAATTAGAAAATTCATAACTTTCAAAATACAACTACAAATTAATCCAAATTTCTTTCATTAGATCAGAAATTCAATTATCTATTATTATAAAAATTCAAAATATTTAAATAACAAGAGAATTAATTTTCATTAAAAATACACTCACTTCTACTTGAAAAACAAAACTTTAGAAAAGTAAGTGAGTGTATATAAATATTTTCTCCTATTATTTAACATTAAAACCTAATGATAATCTCAAATTTATATGGGAATAAAATATATTCTTAATTATGCATAATTATCCCTAATTTAGTGCATTTTGAGATTATAACTTAAAATTGCATCAAATGATAGAAATGCACTCAAAGTATGATGACATGCATACAAATGGAATGTTTTATGCCTTATTTTGCATTAATAATCATGCATTATCATGTTAAGATTGCATGTTATCAGGTATCCACCATAGGAAGTAGGAGGCTTAGAGCAGACAAATCATGTACAAGGGCAATCATAATTGCTTGATGCTACAAGGGCAAGACCTAAAGGATGAAACAAGCATGTCACAACTCAATACCCATAAACTTGGTGTGATATGAACAAGGTCTTGTTTGAGGGTGCAAGGATTTTCGACTAATGATGTGGGAGTAGCTCTTAGCTTCACCCTTCTCTGCAATTGTCGAGAAGTGGGGCACTCACCTATTCTAATACTATCATCTGGCATGTGGCAGCAGAGCATTCGCTAAAGGAAATAGCAAGAATCACAAGAGGGGTAGAGTGGACTTTTGATGTTCGGGGAGGCAAAGTGAGATGATGGGCATAGAGACATGATGTTGTACCACAACAGATGAGTGCAAAGGAACATTGTGATTATCTTTAGTTCTAGGTCCATTGTGTGGGCGCTTCGTAGAGATAGTCATGCATCTCCTTGCGAGTGCAGAATGAAACAATGGTAATGCAGAGTCATGATGGATATTATGTGGCCTTTAAGCCAATCACACTTTCATGTATCTTATTTATGTTCATTGAAATGAAATTTATTCATTGTCATTCTTGTGTGATGTTTGCAATGAAGTCCATGAGCATGTGCAATGACTAAGTGCATCAAGTAATGTTTGATCACAATTTTTTCTTTGTAAGTGATGTTTGCAATGAAATTTGTTGTGATCAAACAATGTGAGTAAAATAGTATTAGGACTTACAGCTGGGGGTGGTCAGCTTAAGAGTCCTGAAGCAGATATCGTAAAGGGCTTCGTTGTCGAGGACCATGCACTCATCTGCGTTTTCAACGAGCTGGTGTACGGAGAGAGTGGCGTTATAGGGCTCAACTACAGTGTCGGAAACTTTAGGGGAAGGAAAGACGGAGAAAGTGAGCATCATGCGGTCGGGGTATTCTTCTTTGATTTTGGATATCACTAGAGTTCCCATTCCGGATCCCGTTCCTCCACCGAGAGAATGGCAGACTTGAAATCACTAAATTGATCCGTATGAATCCCTGAATGGTATTATACCTAACTGTCAATCAAGTTGATTCATGTCATGATTGTGTATGTGATCCTTTGACTTGAGACACCAAAGACATCTTGTGGATGGATGATCGTGTTTTGATTATGACTTACGAATCCCTAGTCACGGGATATCTAAAACATCGTATATTGGATACGACATGAAATTCACGAAGATGATTGTGTGGTCAAGATGGGATCATCCACCCTTAGTATTTGAGGAGATTGAGTCAAAAGAGTGAGATGCGATGAAATCCTTGGCCAAGGTAGTAGAAATATTGGAGAAGGAGTTCTCAATGATTTCTATACGCATCAGTACTAACTTGAGTGACTGATTAGGGTTTAACAGTTGACCATACCCTAAGTCATTCATGAGTCTAATGTGGATGAAGGATTATACGTACATGGTAAATCAATGACGGGAAGGTTCCATAAGTGAGTTCTTACATACTCCATATCTCTTAGAGTACATGGTGTAGCTTGGAACCCAACGGGCTGGCAACTCAACTTGTGGATGTGGATAATTAATTAAAGTTGACCAATAAGATGTTATTTGGTCTATAGAGTTATTAACTAGTGAGATATATGGACCTAGAAGGTCACACACATAAGGTTTATGGATGTTGGTGGATATAGACATAATTATGAGGGTTTTTATAAAAAACCTCATTCCAAATGTCTATAAATAGGGAGAGAATGACCACAACTGAAGGTGCCCATGCAAGCCTTGTGGGAATTCTCTCCTTTCTTCTCTTTCTCTCTTGGTGAAGAGCTTTGAAGAGGAGATCCAACCATCCGGAGACCGTGTGGATACCGCTAGAGGCTAGACACTTGAATATCTTCAAGAACTCCTTCAAGGAAACCTGTAAGCATGTTTTCTCATACATACTAGATGATAAGATCATTTGTTCTTGGTGGCTTGGTATTTTGAATGTCTGATTCAATGTTTTTCCGCTGCATTTGATCTTTTGATCAAAATTTTGGAAATTTATCGACCTCAGATCCCAACAGATTATGGCAAGGCCATGCAGGTGTTGTGTTTTGATGTGGCTATGTTTGCCTATGCTGCCACCAACAAGGGCAGAGCGAACTAGTTGTGGTGGTGTAGTAGCAGCAGGGCACTTGCGACAGTGATGCGTACAAGAGGAAGGGTGTTCAGATCCGCATGTAGAGGTGGCAACCACATGGGCATGCACTTGCTCGTAGTAGTGATGAGATGGCCCACCCCTCCCAACAATAGTCATGATGGTCCTCTATGGTGACAGAAGAGGCATTTGGGATAGATGGAGAAGGGCGATTCATCCCCTAGACGTGATATCATCATCTAAAGCAATCAAATAAAAACCCTTCCTCCTACAAAGATGAAGAAAAAATCCTTAAAAAGGTGAAACAATAAATGGTCGTTGTTCAAATCACGTCACTAGTGGTGATGGGAAATAAAACTGATGAACTATTACCTTGCTCACTATCAATCTCCGCTAGGGCTGTGGGCTCTCCGTTGGTCTCGTTGTCTTCAATTTTTCTTTGATACACTTAGTGATCGACTCATGCATCAGGGAAATAATCTCCTTTGGTGATGACGAGAGTGTTCTAGTTGATGTTGTCAATATCGTTTCTTTTAGTGGTGTCATGATCATCTCCACCAAGAGCACTGGAATTCTTGGCAACTTTGGAGGAGGAAGGATCCATTTTGGTGGTCAACATTTGATGATGCCCACATTGTCTTTGTCAAAATTGTTGGAGTTGATTGCACTGATGGTGCATCATGAGACCATGCTTTACCACTCTAGTACAAATCTAAAGTCCTAAGGAGAATGGACATGCCATATTTGTAACTTGGCTAAAATAAACGAATGTGAGAAGCAATAGAAGGTCCAAGGCCACTAAGATACACTCTACTGATAAGCCTCTTATGATATCATTGCAATGTATGAAGGTCTGTCATGGGTGGTTGATAGAGAGACTAGTCTTACAAAAGGGCTTGGAGATGACCAAAATGACCTTGAAGCGACTGATCACCTTGTTTGTTGGTCTTGTTTGTAACCATAGTCTCCATGGTATACCCTAAAATTCTTGATAAATGAGAGAGGTCAAGAAATGGCATGAAGAATGATTTGACACATCTAAAACCAAATAGTTGAGTCAAGCTAAGTCAATCTATCATAACCTCTCAAGGAACTCGATGAACTCAATGCAGAGAATGGCTCTGTCAAATGGTAGATCAGATCATGAGCCATGAGAAAATCCTCAAAGTTGGAGGCCCAAGAAGCATAATTGTGACCATTGAGAGTATATGATAATCTAGTATTTTGGGCCATGATGGAATGCTCTGTAGTAGGAAGTGCTTCAACCGAATGAGGTATCAACAACAAGACAATCATGGTCGATAGTGCAGCAAAGAGAGACTTGTGGTGGAGTGGATAGTGGTAGTGAATCAACAGACCTGGTAACACCATCGTACATAGAAGCATAAGTCAGGTTAGAAATTAGCAATCATCTCGAAGCAATAGCTTCTTCGGGTAGTGTTGGGACATCCTTGGTTCCTCTTGAAGGCAAACAGCCTGTTCAAGGGTTTGAAGTCAATTTTTTTTTCATGGCTCCACTGGCTCAACCATTTCAATGTAGTCTAAATCGGATCAGCAGGAGTTTTACAACCATGTCAAAACCTTCAAAGTTGGATGGTGGAGACTTGGGAAAAGGAGTAGCGGTAACTCGAAAAGGGCCAGCTGTAGTTCCTCTTGGAGGAGGCTCATAGCCCTTTGGAAGGGGTGATGGAAATGGTAGCTCTAACAAAGAATAGGGGAGAGATTTGATACTATTGGTTCTCTGAGGCTTTTGGCAACAATGGCAATGATGACACAAAAACCCTAGTTTTACAAGATAAAAAGATTTAGACTAGAATACCATGTGAATAGTAAAGCCAAATGATGAGAGATGATTATAAAAGAGATTACAAGCCTCTATTTATAGAGAAGAAAGAGAGAGAAATTAAAATACGCCATGTGGGACTAATGGCCCCAAATGTGGTCTATGCCCTCTTATGGGCGACATGTAGCTTGAATAAATATGAATAAACATGTGTTTTGATGGTGTTATCTTTTCTTGAACTCTAGATCTTGGTGAAGACCATTTTGGATTAATAGGCTTTTTCTGATGTCAATTGGTTGTTACAAAGGGAATTACAAGTTAGGGAAGGATACACGATTAAATCTACGTATGCGTCACATTTTGGTTTAGTAAGATATTAAATCTTTGTCATTTTCTCTCTTTCTTGCATCCATTTTCCCCTAACTTTTCTTTGGCATCTTCTTCATTTCTTGTGTGATTGTTTGGGATTCCAAGCATATGAAAGGTTACTTTGTCTAATTGATAAAGAATAAACAAATAGGGTTGAATTCAAATTCTGATTAAAATGGAGAATTAAACAAGAAAATGGAAAAAACAAGTGATCAAGATAAGATAGAACCATCTGACTTTGGATTCAATGAAGGGGTCATATCTTGTGCCAAAAGTGAAATTTCATCATTTTCTCTCATATTCCTCCCTTTTACCATATTGACTTCGTGAAGAAAGCCTTGTGGAATAGAATTAGGCGGAAATTTGTTGCTTTTGAATGCGAATGAGAAGGGGAGAGAAGTGAGAGAGAGAGAGAGAGAGAGAGGGCTACGTGATTAACTCTTTCAAAATCGAAAGCAACGAATGAACATACATAACCCGAGGTCATATCTTGCTGACTTGATAGCCCGAGGTATGCTTCCATATCTTGGACGATGACAGTAAGGAAAATACAAAGCCAAAATTCTGGTAGAAATTTGGCTGCTGACCTCGTAGAGAAATTTAGCATGCTTATTCTAGAAATATTCTAGAAATTGAAGACAACTATGAGACGACTTGACCGAGCGTGCCAAAACAGAGAATGAGAGAGATAGAGAAGAGAAGAAGAAGAAGAAGCAGATGATGCTGATGATTAGACGATACTTGAGAGAGCGATAGAGAGAGTAAAACAGGATAGAAAAATGATATCGATGAGAGGATGAGATTGGACTGCACGATGAAAGTCAAAACGTCGACTCACTCCGGTCAGCTTCCACCTAGAGTTGGAAGCGCTTCGCTCTTCATGTACACCGCGAGTTGACTTGGGAGGAGGCGTTCAAAGTCATACTTGCACCACCATCGCCGCCTTTATATCAGGGAACATAGAGCTTCCCTCCGCACTTACATCGCCAGGTTTCGGGATAATACTCCTCGATCACGGGTCTTCCTGGTGGAACCGTCACGTGGACTGGCTTGCACGGAGAGCAGATCCCGCACTTGAAAGAGCACCTTGGAGGGTACGAACCAGGCCCCATCAGAAACCCTAACGCTGCCGTATTCCTCCGGTGGAGTCCCCGCGGCGCCGGAGTGGAAGACCCTGGAAGGAATATTTTGCTTTCTTTTTAATGGGGATGAACGTTAGAGAGAGAAAATAATGATCCCTGAGTCTCTACCTGGGGTGATGACGGTGAAGCTAGTTAGAAGAGCGCAGAGGGAGAACGAGAGGATGAGAAGCTTTCGTCTCTGAACTTTCATCTCAGATGTATTTCTGTATCCATTTCTCTCTCCCTCTCTCATATAGGGACACTAAACTACTACTCTCTCACGTTTTCTCTCTCCGTATCTCTCTCTCTCTCTCTTTTATTCTCTCTCTAAGAGACTAAGGGCATCGTTGAAGGGTGGGCCACAGAATTGTCAGACACTCTCTTCTCGTCCAGCTCGTGAAGTTTGCAGTACCATTTCCCTGCCCAGCTGTTTCCCCCCACCCCTGCAACCTCACTCAGAGATGGAATAATAGATAAAGAGAATGACAGGTACCCGGAAAAAAGTTCGCCATTTTTCCCCCCATCTCCACGCCCAAAAGCGAGAGTAGACAGAGGCAGTGAGCGAGTGTGACATGTGCCAGGCCAAAAAATGCCATTTTTGTTCCCAATCTCCATGCCCACAAGGAAGAGATAGAGTTTTTGAGAGAGAGAAAGCTGCCCGTCCATAAACTGCCCTATTTGCTCCCCATTTTCATGCCCAAAAGAGAGAGAGGTAAGCTTAGAGAGAGAGATGCCCGACAAAAAAGTGTCATTTTCGTTCTGTTCTCCATGCCCACCGGCGTGAGTTTTCAGAAATGCCCGGAACAAATGTAGCAACTTTCTTCACCGGAGATGACGGCGACGCGGTGGCGCACTGGGGACGGAGCTCATCTTCTGTCCTTTGCTCTTGTAAGCTTCCTCCGGCAGAGAACCTTACTCTTTTCCTGTTTCTGTTCACTGAAGCCCACGTCTCATCACCAGCTGGGCCCACCAAAGAGAGCCTGCCGTCGGGCCAATTGGGAATCCACCCCACGTGCTTCAAATGGGCTGAAAAGTGGGACCGCCGGAAAAGGCCCATTATGCGACCATTCTAGTTATGGTCAACTGGCTAGTTACTATTTACCATACTGCCTACGATGCTCACCTAGGAAGAAAATAGTCATTTCGGGTGCTCTCATTAAGTCTCAATAGCAAGCCTTCTAATTAAGCCCACTTTGAAAATTGGCCCACTGTAGAAATCGGGTATTCTGGAAAATCTGAATTTGAGTAAATAATTATTAAAAGAATTGATTTGAAAGAGAATCCATTTGAAAAGCTGAAAATTCTTATCCTTCAATGGTTCGACATGAGACTCGAGTGTGGTCCGGCCGATCGGAGCCAGCCGACAAGACTTGAGCTCTCATGGCCCCTGAGCAACGACCAACTCCCAAAGTCAACCATCGTGTTCTTGGAAGGGCATGTCCGGAAATTCAATATTTCCACGAATTCAAACCCCCCCTCGCATTTTTATCTTTTTTCAACATACGGAAAATGCGAATTTGTATGATTTGAGAACCGCGTGTGGAGTGCCGGGCTGGTGCGCCCAGGAGCAGCCTGTCACGTCGCCGAAAACTAGTGGTCCACCGTCGGCCCAATATCCACCAGACAGTCACTCTAACCATAAATGGGCCAGTAAGCGGGGCCCATCTTGGGTATGATCCGGGGTGGGGCCCACTTGATCCAGACTGGAGGGGGTTGGTCACTGGTCAGCGCGTTGAACTTTTCTCATTAGGGAACTGTTTACGTGGAGGGAGCCCCCTCGAAGAAGGAAGATGAATACGACGATGGACCTCTCGCACGAGGCCAATGACGAGAACAGCCCATCCGTCATTTCGAACCGGCTAGGCATTTTCTCTCTCTATCTCTAGCCGTCCCTTTCTACAGTATCCACGGACCAGATGAGAGGGAGGAAGAAGGGAGGAGGATCATTGGGTCACAGAGTAGTCTACATTAACAATCAAGCAGACGCTTCTCTCTCTATCTCATTTCTCTCTCTTCTTCTTCAGCATTATCTCTATATCTCTACCCGTCTCCTGCGTTTTTCTTCATCTTCTTCCCTTGTTTCTCCTGTATGGAAAGGTACAAGTTCAGAATGGCTGACATGATGCAAAAAACGTGGTCTTTGAAGGTCAAGAAGGCGAATCCTCCTGCGGAGAGAGAAAGCGAGGAGTCATACCAACCAAGAAGAAGCTCAAATTACATCCCCAGCCACCATGAATTGCCCTCAGGAACTCCTTTCTCCGTCGACCCACATCAGAATTCTTTTGAAAGATCCGATCTTTCCTCTGAACGCAGAGATTTGGAGCTCACCGTAGCCACCGTCCGTCTCCCACCAATTCTCACAAGACTCCCAACGAATGATGAAGAAGATATTATCTCTTCGCCTTCGTTAAGAAGATATCCCAAGAATATTCAGTGCAGAAAGTTCAACTGTCTTTCAAAAAGCTTCGCGGTGGTGAAATTCTCCAGCAACCCTCAGAGAGACTTCCGAGAATCCATGGAGGAGATGATTAGAGAGAATAATATCACTTCTTCCAGGGACTTGGAGGAGCTTCTCGCCTGCTTTCTCTCTCTAAACTCCGGCGAGTATCGCGGTGACATTTTCAGGGCTTTCGAGGAAATTCGGTCGGATCTCGCTGTCCGCAGACGACGTGAATCTTTCAGGCCAAAGCACTGCAGATAATTCCACTTCACTGTTGAATCTGTCAGATCGAGTAATACGAATTCGTACAGTTGAAAAGGAAAAATTTCCCATCGGGCCCTGTGTAAAAAAGAAAAATTTCCCGTTAATAAGTTAAATATATTGAGAGAATAATAGTACAAGTAGCGAGCGATTTCCTCTTTTTTTCCGTTTTACTGTTGTAGGTGTTGTTGTTCTTTCTTTTACAGGCTTTCACTTCCGGAAGAAGAAACTGCGAGATCAGAAAAAAAATGGGAGATGAATTTCTCTCGTCTGTGCGGACCGTACGGAGGATTTGGGAATAAGATTCGGGCTTGAAACTGAGATGCCCATGAGATATGCGCCATCTAAGCTGCTTCCTGTACGGCAGAGGAACAAACAAGAGGAGGGGGGGGGAGGGGGGAAGAGGGAGGGGTGGGGGGCGTTTGTCTCTTGTCTCTTATTCAGTAACTGGTGGTAACCTTGTTTGTCTCTTGTTTCCGTTTGTCTCTCTTTCTCTCTCTCTAAAACACCATGTTACCACCAGTTACTGAATAACCTGCTCCTTCGTCTTCATCCAGAGCATGTTATCCACATCCTGCTCTTTCTCTATGTGCGTGTCTTTGTCTCATATTTTTCATCTCCCTCTACTTTTCTACGTAATGTTATCTCTCTGTCTCTCCTCTTTTTTTCATAGGGAAATGAATGAGCAAAGCGGGAAGGTAATGGCCAATGGAGGGCAGCATTGTCCCCACGTAACCAGCTGCCGATATCTCCTGTTCCGCCACGTCCAGGATCGCCCAGAGTGTGGGGACTCGTGGCCAACCAATACGGCGGTGAAGAGGGCAAACTATGACGGATAGCTTCCCTACTCCCTAGTTCTGCAGATTGTACCGACATGAAATTGTCTGTCATTTTCCATTTTCCTAGAGAGAAAGAGTGATCTTCTCAGATCATTTCTTGCATGGTGTCTCCGAGGTTACACTTCTGAGCTTCTGCTATCTTATTCTGCACGCCTTGTAGCGCCCGGGGCGGGGGGAGGGAGGGGGGAGAGAGAGAGAGAGAGAAAGACGTTTTATCCTGGTATTTTCTACTTTTTTTATCAAGCTTTGGAATTTCTAGATTGAATCAGAGAATGCTATCTTACACTGAACGAAGAGAAAGAGAGAGAGAGAGAGAGAGAGAGATTTTGTGTGGGTATTTTCTAGCTGGGTGGAGAGAGAGAGAGAGAGAATTTTTCTACAATTAGCTGTTCGCTGCCGATCCAAATAATCAAAGCTTTGTCGGTTCTCTTTAGAGAGAAACGAGTGTGTTACATCTCTATCTCTCTCTCTTCCCCGCCTTTTTTATCGCAGATTTGAGGCTAGTGCGGAATAGTCGACGTCTCCTGGAAAACCGTGGCAGCGACAAAGGGGGCAACGGACGCGAAAATCACTGCCCCGATCGAGCAGGGATATTAAAGAATGATCGGCGATGATGAAATTGGACATCCCGCTCGTTCCGGCAAGTGGGTTTATTTATTCCAGACATAAAAATTTTAAATATCAGATAGCAGACCAAATTTGTTGCCACATCTCCTCAGGGTCAACTGGGTTCCTGACTTTCTCTCTCTTCTATCCCCCCTTCTCTCCGCCTCAAATTAGTCGGAAACTTTGAATATTTCTCTATCAACGTATATTTCTAGTATAATAAGCCTCGATGCATAACGTAGAAAGCGGCCTGGATGGTCCATATAATCGCCAAAATTTTTCTCAGGAGAAAATGACTCTCTCTCTCTCTAGAAATGAACATAGTATAATATTACCCGTGCCAATGAGAATTGAAGGAAAAACATGGTAATGATGCCTAACCCAGATATCTATGTGCACGACGAGGGCGTAGGATGGTCCATATGAACTCCTACATTCCTCGGAGAAACGAATCTTTTTCTCTCTCTAGAAGCAGAAAACAACAAGAAAATTGCAACAATTTATGTATGAAGAGGAGGAGACTAGGACATTGAAGTGACTTAATGATCGACGACTCTATAACTCATGTAGGATGGTCCATGGATGGCTTCATCACTATATCCTCTATGGTTTTGATAGGATGGTCCATACCGGCATTTCTTTCTACCTTCTCGACCCCGTGAAAACGATTGACTCCTTTATCAAATCTCCAGGTTAGAATGGCTCGTTTTCTCATTAAAATATTGCAGATTTTGATTTTTTTTGGGGTTTTATGATGGAAAATGGAAAATATCGAAATGGATGAGCCGGAACGGATGGAGGAATGGCATACGCTCCACTTTGATTCTTCTTGGGTTTTATTTTTTTTATCAATGAACTGGCGATTAACCTCTTCTTTAAGGGTTTTCGGGAGTGAGCTAATCACGATCGGGATCTGCTCCAATGGCGATCCGGCTCCCCGCGGTCATCCTCACGGGAAACCCAAACTACGAGGACCACCAACTCTTGTCTGCGTCTTTCACTGATCACGCAAACCAGATTGTCCTCTTTCCCTCTCTTCTCCTTCTTGGAAGCTGTTCTGCTTACTCTGTCGGCTTCATCTGTTCTCTGGTGCTCGTCTTTACTTGCCCAAGGCATGATATTACAGGCTCTCTCTCTCTTTGTCGCTATTTCTTCCTCTGTGTCTCTGTGTTTCTCTGTCTCTTTCTCTGTATCTCGCTGTTTTTCTATGTCTACATTCATGAATCTATCTATCTATCAATAAATATGTGAGTATTTCGAATTTATCTGCTTCTTCATCCATATATCTATTTATCTATATATCTATTTGTCTATCTATCCATTCTAACTCGCATTTATATATCTATAGCCTCCGAATCCTTAGCCGTCAAATCAGTAGCCCCTCAACCATGCAGCCTACGCGAGAACGCAAGTCGCCACCCTCCACAGTAGAAAAATCTTCTTCGCCACTCTTCTCTCCCTCTCGCTTTAGATAAACCTATATACTGGAGTACTGCAAATAATGCTATAATAGTTTATTATAATTTATTCGCGAGTGATACCAAGGAGACACGTGGTGAGCCCCGGCATTAAGAGACAGGCCTTGGGGCGCATTGATGCTCTGCATGGACACATTCCTTTCGATAGACAGAGAGGGCATGTGCCATGTGATGATCTGGAGAGAGAAGATGAGCGGTACATTTCATGAGAGAGAGGGTGAAAGTTACATTTCATGAGAGAAAGGGTGAAAGTTACATTTCATGAGAGAGAGAGTGAGAAAGACACAGAGGGATGGAGGGAGGGTGAAAGATAGATTTTTTTCACTAGAGGACTACCTCAAGAGTTACTGAAAAAGGAAGACCTATTGGTTGCGAGAAGAGCGACGTCCATCTTTCCATCTCTCCTTGTAAATCGTTTTCTGCATGACTTCTCTCTCTAGAATTGTACAGCGTCAGCAATCCGAGAAGCGGTATATCTCCGCCGCTCCCTAAATCTATCTCTATCTCTATCTCTATCTCTACCTCTATCTCTATCCTCTTTCTACTCTCTCTCTCTCTCTATATATATTATTTTTACTCGAGTATGGTTGCTACCCGAAACATACCTCGATCGAACTCTACATGATCAATATTCGGCTCAGCCCCCCGACGAAGTCAACGAAATGTATTTATGCCCCCCCCCTCGGCGCTCTCACTCTCTCTATCCAGGTCTTTTCTAGAGGTATTAAGAGAGAAAGAGTCAGAGAGAGAGATGACGGGTGAAAGAAGGATAACGCGGACTTCAATTTTGTCCGAGGCGACCGTTGACAAGGAGCCATCGACAGTAAAGGCGCGACAAGGACAGTGAGAGAGCCAAGTGCGTCCATTAGCTCCCTGCCGTCCATTATACACGTCATCAGCGTACGTCCATTGGCAGATTTTGGCGCTATTTACAACTAGAGAGAGGAGGAAAGATGGATACTGTAAGTGAACAGAGTAACAATGCATCCGTAGCCTGAGTTCGCTCTCACGTTCGCTATCTCGCTCAGTTCTCCTCTCTTATTTCCATTCACTGCTGACCCGGGTTTTCCGCATAGCTGCCTGAATGATAGGCTTAGCTGGGGAACATAGTGCGGAAAATATGGAGGCACAAAGAGAGAGGCCAATGATCGTCCGGGAAGTGAGCAGTGAACAGAGTGGCTCTGAATATAATGCTCGTGCAATGACCATGTTCTGTTATTGTCTGTCGCCATATCGATCTACATCTGCTACACAAAGCTCTCTCTCTCTCTCTCTCTCTCTCTATTTTCACTAAATAAAAGTAGATGCCCCATCAATTCTAGTGCCGGATTCTATGCAAGGATGCCTGAGAGCAAGAGATGATTAAAGGTCAAAAAGCCAGCTAGGTGGGTTCATAGAAAGAGAGAGGCCACCTCTCAAATAGGGTATATACCTAAGCACAGAAAATCCTTGGACACAAAAAGCTTAACTGTATACCTCAGCACAGAAATTTATTGAACCCACCCAGTTTTTAAGTTTACATGTTCTTAAGTTTTCTGACTCCAAGCATTATATACTCAGATAATTCACATGGTCTTTGAAAATGGATGAATAGATCGAATTTATTGAACAATGAATAATTCAAGCATACAAAATGGATACAAGTCAAATCCTCAGATAATTGGGATGGAAACGATGAATCTAAGAGAATTGGGTGCCAAAATCAGGTCAGATGGTGGAGATGAATATAGATAGAAAACTAGATGAAAAAGAATTGAAAGAAAATTTATGAACAACATTTGAAGCAAAATTTAACTTGATGAGATAGAAAATTGATCAAACTCTTCATTATCCATATAAAATTTGAAATCAAATCTATCTAAGCATCAAAGTAATGAAAGAACCTTGAACTAACCTGAATTTGGTGACCAATCAATCCAATTATTCTTAGATCAAGGCTTATATTCCTCTATATGACATTGGTGCTTCAAAAATTTGAACCCAAAATTCTCCATCAGAATGATAGCTTCGAAAAAAATTCTTGTTGTCAAAGTGTGCAGAAATGAGAGTAGAATCACAAGGGATCATGATCGTAAGGTTTCACTCAACTAGAAGCACTTTTCTAGACCAAAACATGGTGAATTTCAAAATTAAATTGATGAGTTCATAAGAGGGTGTCACAATGATTTTTGGCCATTAGATTTCCTAGTTATAAGGGAATGATGATCATATTAAGGGATGCATCACTAGTGGGGACACCTCTGCAACAAAAGAAGCATCCAAAGGAGCACCAAGGCAATACAACTTAAGGAGAAATACAACAATTAGAAGGCATCCATATCAAGTAAACAACATGCTGATCTTGACCAATAAATTCAACAATCTATCATTGGAAGACATGTATATATTAAAAAACTTCAAAGACATGAAGAGGAGAAAGCCCATGAAGATGGGTTTGCCACTTATGAATCCTTTCAATCCTTAAAACACTTCCCTTGACTTGGCCACACCCTACTCTTGATCTAAAACCTTTAATTTTGTGCCTTTGACCAAGTCAAACAACTTTCCTAAAATTTAGGAACCCTTTTAAACAAGTCAAACCATCTCCCTAAATTATAAGAACCTTTTTTACATTCTCAAAATTCAAGTTATTTCCATCCTAGGTCCTTCTTTGACCAGGTCAACTTCAACCCATGATTTTAGGACAAATTAGTATACGCAAACTATCGCTAAAATTCTACCAATTAAACCCTCCACATGTTACCCTCTCATCTTGATAAGAAGGTCTTCAGGGCATTCTTTTAAGAGGGATAAAATTTCTCCTAAAAAGGTGGTACCTTTTTAAAAGACACACCCATTCAAGGGTTGAACAATTCTCATCTTCCCCTATTTATGTAGATATTGTGAAACCCTCTTTCATAATTTGAAATTTAAAAAATTTGGATTTTGGTTGTTCCCCTACTCTTTCTCTCTCATCATCTACAAATTTCCCTCTCTCCATCTCCCATTTTCTCTCATCTACACACCAGTCGACAACTTTCCCCTCTCTATCCCTCTTCTATTTCCTCTCCACCACACACACCCATCATTTCTCATCCTCCCCCCCCTTATGTCTTCCCACCACTCCTCCTCATCTCCTTCTCTCTTTTCCCTCAAAGCAAGGAGTAATCAAAAAGGAGATTTCAAATTTTCCCCAACAAGATCACATTAGTCAAGAATCTACATCTAGGTATTCTCATTCCTCTCATTTTGTGTGATAGATTTTCCTATCCCAAAAATATATTGCTCTTAGGATTTTTATGAACCCTAGGATAGCCTCTAATCATATATTTTGGTGATTGATGTACATTAGTTGTGAATTTTTTTCTGATTCATTGAATAGAAACTCCACTTCAAGGTTATTAAAAACGATCTCCATCCCCTACAATTTTGGGATTAAACCTACAGAGATCAAGGTCACCAATCTTAAAAATTCATAACATAACATCCCTCTATCAAAACACCATCCCATAGAACTCCCCTTAAGAAATTTTGATTATCCTATTTTGTCCCACATAAATCACCCTTTTAGTTAGAGGACAGAGAAAAATCACAACCATCCCATCAAATGAAATTCAAACTAAATGTTAGATATTGTACCGTGTGATGCAATCTCATTTGTGGTCAACTTGACCTTGAGTCATCGCTGTTGGATTCCAGTCTGATTACTATGTTGCACTCTATGTCTAACTACTCTAATGAATCATATTTTGTTGCAAACTTTAAGTGATGACGAACATCCAAGATTTTTGATCTTGAATCATGCCATAGGTTGATGCCATGTGTCCTCGCATCGTCTTCTTCATTTTCTTATAAACACCTTTAACTCTGTTTTGAGTAAAAAAATTTTCCAGAATAATCCATTTTCAATCTTATTTATTTTCATTCATCCCATGGTAGATAGGAAGAGTAAGATAAATTTCTCCAAAGACGACACTTAAAACTAGGAAAGTTTATAAGAACTATCTTATTATTTTCTCCTATCTTCCTAATGTCTTTAGCTATAGCCTTGCACTATATCCGCTTGAGAAAATATGATTAGTGCAAGATTCCATGAAGACTCCCCAAGTACGTATCAATTCCATGGGCTCCATTCAATAGAAGATTCCAGAATTCTATTAGTATATGAACCCTCCCATTGTATT
Source organism: Lemna minuta (assembly GCA_024174645.1). Classification (NCBI taxonomy): domain Eukaryota; kingdom Viridiplantae; phylum Streptophyta; class Magnoliopsida; order Alismatales; family Araceae; genus Lemna; species Lemna minuta. Next base: position 16,005,863 of record CM044108.1, read on the forward strand.
TTAACTTTATAATTTATTGTATTGTAAATATAAACATATTTCACCTAACATGGATGTGAAATACATGTGAAACATATAGTTTTTATAGTTTTCCTTATGGATGTGAAATATATTTGTATAGTTTTTATCTTAAACCAAAAGGTGTCAAACAGAAAAATACATAGGTATTTATTACATTCTAAGCCTGCCCTACTATAGTCCTTACTATTTTAACTTTTACCCTTTGAATTGCTCCTCCAATCATCAATAAATTCATCATGATTTTAAAGTGATGATGATTGATTGATCTCCTTAGTCTTCCTTATTTAGATTAAACTTTCAATTGAGTGCTTCATTGAACTTCATATGTTGGGTATCTTCAATTTGCTTCATCTATAATTTTTATAGAAATGAAACCTTATTTTGGTTGGTGCGGATAATTAGTGGCTTTTAGAGTTGAATTTCGTTATAGTTGTCTAGGCCTTTCTTTCACCACGTCATAGTGTGAAGAAGAAGCGTTGCATAACGGCTGTCATTCAATCTTCATCGAGCGCTTGAGATGTTGCTATGTGTCACTCGAAGATGTCAAAGCACTTTAAATGTGGGCTGTTAGAAATCTTTTGATGAACGGCTGTTATAAAATGAATGATCGTTGAATAAAGTATACCACGTACCTCTTCTAAGTAAGAGAAGATCAATGGCGCTGATTAAATCTACAAATTGAACCCCTCACATTGCGCCACGTCACTTGCGAATAAATAAAAACATAAATAGTCCCACATAAGAAAAAGTGAGGAGAAGTGATGGGTACCAAAGGGCTGCGCTTTATAAGCAATTAGCGCATTCCCTAAACAAGACGCTTAACCACTAACAGCACTTTCTAATGACGTGCACACCCGTGTGCCATGTGGTGTGCACACACGCCGCCACATGGCAATACGCAAGTGCACTCACCACGTAAGCTTCCACATCAGCACGCATTTATACAACCATTTTTAATGCTTTAACGTTAAATAAATTAAAAATAAAAAAAATCCAAGAAACTCTAAAAATTAGATAATTCATAATTTTCAAAATACAACTACTTTTTAATCCAATTTTTTTGTTTAATCCAATTTGTTTCTATCATTCTAGAAATTCAAATTTAGGAAATAACAAGAGAATAAATTTTTAACTAAAAAATACTCTCATTTTATTTGAAATATAAACATAGAAAAATAAATGAGTGTATATAAAAATGTTTTATCTCATTATTTTGCATTTAAAACACAATTATAATTTCAAATTTAAAATGGAAATAATCTACTCTAAAATATTAATTTTTAATTATGTATGATTATCCCTAAAAATAATGTATATTGATATGATAACTTTAAATTTTCTAGAATGATGAATATGCACTCAAAGTATGAACCTGCATAATAATAGAATATTTTATACCTTAATTTGTATTAATAATCATGTAATTATAAGTATAAGTTACATGTTATGAAGGACCCAATTTAATTGAAATCAATCCTAACATGAGACTGAAATTTGACAAAAATTCAATAGATATAAAATAAAATTTAACAAAGATTCGATTGAATATTCTTAGAACACAAGAAGATGTATGATCATTTCAATCTCAGATATAAAAGTAAAATGAATCTCTATACCTTTCTTGATGACGACAGCTGCTACGATTTTAGAGAGGGAGGAGGGAATCGTTAGACCTAGATACAAGGGATGATCATCACTTCGAAGATGAAATAATCGGAAGTGATTCCTTGGAGACGAATTTGTGGAAATGAAATGCATGTGAGATGGAATTTCTATAAATGAAATCGCTAGATATGAGATGAATGTAAGATGAAAGTCTTTAAAAAAAGATGCTTGTGAGATGAAATTGTTGAAAATGAGAAGCTAGTGAGATGAGATTCTTGGAAATGAGATTTTTGGTGACGACAAAGTGAGAGCACCTATGAAGAGAGCTTGAGTGTGTTGATGGTGAGAGAGTTGGAGAATAAGAACTTGATCAATCTCCCACAAGGATCATTGCAAGAGAAATTTCCATATCACCAGTGAGAAGACTGTTGATTCGCAACAAAGAGAGGGAGTTTGAGATCAACCACTCCCTTTTTTGTTGAAATTATTCTAGGAGAGAGAGAGCTTCATGACCAGGGAGAGAGCATTTACCGTGCCAAAGAGAGAGCAAGAGCCCGTTGGGGTTTTCTTTTAGAGTTTATTTTTTTTTGCCTTTTCTTTTTATTTATTTATTATAAGTACCTAAATAAAAACAAAGGAAAAAATAGTTGGATAATAATAGAAAAAACCTTTAAAAACAATGAAATGAAGAATAGAAATAAATGGTAATAAATGATCAATACACATTAATATAACTTCTAATATTCTATAACAATGGTATGAAATGGATAGTTGAAATATATTGGCCTATAAATATCTAGGCGTATAAACATAAATAAATTGCAAAAATAGATTGGAAAATAAAACTGATGAAGATGAAATTCTATATGAGAGAACTTGTGTCTATGAAATAATGGTGATGACATTCTAAAGTCTAAATAGGATATTAGAAAATTCATAATATATAATATATTCTTATGGATGTTCACTTTTTGATGTTGACATTGTTGGGATCTGAGGCTCGAAAAGCTCTCCCAGTCTTCCTCTAAAATAATGATTGCAGCGGATGGTGTTGAATCAAAACATTCAACAGAATTGAAGCACCAAGAATAGATGATATCATCATCCATTCTAGGTGATCTTATCATCTAGTATAGAATGAAATTCATACTTACATGGATCATTTGAAAGAGTTCTTCAACCGTTCAAGCGTCCAGCCTCTAGCAGTATCCACACAGTCTTTAGATGGTCAGATCTCCTCTTGAACACTCGTCACCACGAGAGGAAGAGAAGAGAGGTGAGAAGTTCCACTAGACTTGCATGGGCACCACAATTATGGTCGTTCTTCCCCTATTTATAGACTTTAGGAATGTTAAATTTTCACGAAAACCCTTATTATTATGTCTATATCCACCGACGTCCATTGACTTTATGTGTGTGACCCTCTAGGTCCATATATCTCACTAGTTAATGACTCTATCAACCTAATAACACTTATTAGTCTTCCTTATCAATTAACTATATCAACATATAGATTAATTGACTAAGGATCAATTTAACCCAATCGACAGGTTGAGTCGCCAGCCCGGTGGGTGCCAAGCTACACCATGTGCTTTGGGAGATATGGAGTATATTAGAACTCTTTCATGAAACCTTGTCGTCATTGGTTATCATGTACGTATAATCCTTCATCCACACGAGACTCATGAATGACTTAGGGTATGGTTAATTTTCAAACCCTAATCGGTCACTCAATTTAGTACTGATGCAAGTAGGAAATCATTGAGGTCAACTTCTATAATATTTCTACTACCCTGGCTAAGGATTTAATTGCATCTCATTCCTTGAGTCGATCTCCTCATACACCGAGGGCAAATGATCCCATCTTAACCACTCAATCACCTTCAAGGACTTCATGTCGTATCCAATCTATGACGTTTTGGATATCCCGTGGCTAGGGATTCGTAAGTCATATTCAAAACACGATCATCCATCCACAATGTCTTTGGTGTCTCAGGTCAAAGGACCACATACACAATCGTGACATGAATCAACTTGATTGACAATTTGGCATAATACCATTCACGGATTCATACAGATCAATTCAGTGAACTCTTTCTCCAAAGAGCACCCACTATCTATCCTTGGTGTCTCAACACCGATGGCCACAGGATCAACCATACTCATCATATGAGTCAGATCAGATAGTGTTATTCTTTCCGGATAATTCGATGTCCTTCTCGAATATCCCACGAATAGGACTATTTAGAACATATGTTTAAAGACCAGCGATCATTGTATTATGATCTCATCATAATTCACTTGATCATTTCATATGTTCATGGACTTCATTGCAAACATCACACAAGAATGACAATGAATAAAAGTTCATTTTAATGAATATATACATGTGATTGGCTTGCAAGCCACATAATATCCATCAGACATGAGTCAAGTGCTCAAGCCTTCGGTACTTGCACTAAAAAAGGTACATTTCTCATATCATTTTGGTTAGAATGAAACTAATCAAGTTCTCAAATTAATTGATATACTATATCATAAACTTAGATAAATCCAAAAATATAAATTATCAAACGTATATTGAACTTACAATCACTTATCAACAGGGATAGTTAGCTCCTTGGTCTACTTCAAGAGGTCAAACTCCTTGGTTGTAAACCGTGATCATCCCTAACTAACAATGAGCCTATTTTTTGGGATCGTTCTTTTCCTATGCTTGCTTATATCCAAGCTTGTGAGAATATCACCATAAGTTGGCATAATGGCATTATTATAATACTTCCTCTCTCTCTCTCTCTCTCTCTCTCTCTCTCTCTCTCTCTCTCTACCTCTCTTGCTCCCTATATAAACAATGTACCTCTTCTTGTTTGTTTGGATATTTTCTTGTTCCTTGTTTCTTTTTCCACATGGTATCAAAACCATAGGGTTGCACTTGTACAATGCTCCACCCTAGGTCAAAGCATAAGATTTGCTTCTCCACTCATTTTTGGCTCAAATCATGCTAGCCACTACCCCTCTCGCCAAGGCGATGCAGCTGCACCCTCGCCCAGGTGGCGTTATCTCTTGGGGTTTGTCCTAGGTTACTCCAATTGTCGCCATCTAGCCTAGGTCATGTTGCTGCCTCCACTTCGCCCTACGATAGAGCAATACCAAAAGGGTAGATATAAAATTATAATACTTCTTAATCTTCAATTTTTTACGTGAACTATCAGTATTTGTTTTGAAGTGATGAGAAAATATTTCTAAAATATTTTATTGAGTTAGAAAGCTAATATCATTTTAGATTGAGCTCATACAATTTAATATCACTTACTTTTATAAAAATTCCTAAGTTCTTGTCATGTACTAGTAGGGAAGGGCAAAGACCGACCAAGTATCAGCAAACCAAACCGGATCGAAACTGTCGGTCTCTCAAAATGGGCTTTGATGGTCTCGGTCCAAATTTGGTTCAGTCCTCCATGCGCATACAATCTTCGACCAAATAGAGAAAAGGGCCATTTTATAGGAAAGGGCATTCGGCATTAGGTCTTCCGTCTTCGCATTTGGCAGCCACGCTATCAACGATCAAGAATTCTTCCTTCAACATTCTTTGCATTTAGCATATTGAACGTATTAATTTCCTCTCAGGGGGACTGATTAGAACATATCTTTATCGATTCAAGCTGTTTGTTGTACATTTTCTATTTCGATCGGCAAGAAGGGGGTGGGCAATGATAACATGCATATTTAACTTAAATTCTTATCTTGTTTAACTAATATTCATGTTTATTTTATGTAATTATGATGCATGTTATCATAGTTTTTATTAATTTTCTCCATTGGTATGCCATTTTACTAAAGTCCATATTTTTGCATTATTTAGGGTTAATCATGTATTTTATTGATGTTTGATCTTTTAAAAGGTTAAATTATTAGAAATTAACCATTTTCCTTCAGTTATTTTGACTTTAGTTTATAATTAAAAGAATTAAATTCAAGAAGAGAATGACGGGATGATATAAAGTAGAATTTTTAAGGGATTATTTAAGATTATTTTGAATTCACCCTATTTTTATTGTTAGAATTTATATTTTTTAGGTGGCATAATATTAAAGATGAACAAATTTGTGATCAAATGGAGAAAATTTGAGTCAAAAAGGATTTATATAAAGAAACATATAAATTTTTGAATTTTATGGATTTTATTTTGATTTTTCAGGCATTTTGTGGATTTTCTTGATTTAATTCCTTTTAAAAAAGGGAGAAAATCGTGGGATCATGGCCCACTTAAATCGCCCAATCTCAGCTGTTGAATCATCCTTCAGCAAATAGGACGGCCCGCGATTTTTGCGATGAAATTTCCTATAAAAACCTATGTTCTTCCTTTGTAACCCAATTTCTGATTGAATCGTGAAGAGATTAAGAAATTTTGAAGCAAAATCTTAAGTTCTTTGTGATCCCCCTGAATTCTAGACTCAATTTCTAACATATTGAGGCAAGATTAATCATGAATCATTGCAAGAATCGATCGAAATCTCCCCTTGAACGCCAAATGCACGCCAAAGAAGAAATCGAGGAAATACTCTTCAATCAACGTGAACTGAAGCCAAATCTTCATGTCAATCGGGTTAGTATTGTGATTTGATCGTATCCCTTGCAATAATTTCAGTTTAGATTAGATTTAGATAGGAAATTTCATTCTAGAAATCGAATTGTTCTTCATTTCACCCAAATTTGGGTGCGGAATTTTGCTGATTTTGAAACACGGATTTCTCCCTGATTTTAAGTCCAAATCGTTTAATTTTGGTTTCATTAGATTTCTTGTTTCATCAACTTTCTATGGATAGGTAAATTGTAAAATTTCATCACTGTTTGACTCTTTAATTTAACGTTTTCCCATCAACTGTTCATTTTTAATCCGAATTTGGGCCTTGACTTGCGGGGGCAATTACTCTTAAAATACAAGGTGAAATTTGAACTTCTACACATAAGAATCTTATATTTTTTGATTGATTTTAGTCTTTTTGGAATCCTCAGGTTATTAAATTTCCATTCATATATGAATTGTTTTATTTGGATATCATTTGGTCAGTCAATTTGATGATTTAAACCGAAGTGTTTAGTTCGGGATTTTCTGATCTTTAAATTTTAATAAATCATAGTAAATCCAATTCTTCTTGAAAAATAACGAATTCTATATCAAAAATTTCCCTTTTCTGAATTTATAATTTTTGTAATATTTTACCTTCATTTGTTCAGTCAATTTTATTATTTAAACCGAAGTGTTCATTTCGGGAATTTTATGATCTTTAATGTTCAATAAATCATAATAAATCTAGTTCTTCTTGAAAAATCACGAATTATATATCAAAAATTTCTATTTTCTCTCTGGTTTCTTAATATATAATTTTCGTAATATTTTACTCTCTTTTTATTTTCTAATTTTACAGAAAGTCAGCGGGGTCAAAGTCAACATTTTGACCTTGAATTTTGACTTTTCTTTGTCAAATCAATTTCTAAATTCTTAAAATATCTTCTCTCATATATTTATATCATTTCCATTAATAAAATATCATTTTCACTTCTTAGAAATCCTAATTAAACCTAAGTTTGACCAAGTGAACTCTACGATCAAAGTCAACCGTGTTCTGTGTGGATCGACCCGATCTTTACACTATACTTTATTTTATATCATTGTCATTGTGAGTTTGGAATTATAAAAATTTTTTGACCGATGTTTGTGTGTTTTAACGACCTCATAAATCGCTTCATCAGGCGACTAAGGTGAGAAAAGAATGATTTCTTCGTCAAAATTAAGTAAAATTTTTGCTCTTCGATAAATTGTGTATCGTTTCCTACCCTGTCCCTTTCTTCATTGGAGTTTTTCTCTCAGCTACCTCAACAAACCCCAGGAGCCGAGAAATTCCAACTCTTATTGCTTCTATTGGTATGTCGAGTGTTGTGGACACAACTTTGGACGATCTCATTCAGTAGACCAAGAGATCTGGGGACGGGAATACCAGAAGGCGCGGATGAAGGAGTTTTGCGTGTATGACCTAAAGAATAGGATTATAATCCTCCTAAATCCATTTATTGTTTTCCATATAGTCTTACCTTCCTCAATTAGCAATTGAAAATTAATCAGTCAAAGATTGAAATTTTGCATGACCCACCACATGGCATTATGAAGAACACATTTTTCTGGGGAAAACAGCCCCCTTGCTCATGTCATGTATTGATCCATTCTCCTTTTTTTCCCTTGAAAGGTCAACGAGTCACTTATGGACGCTCTGAGATGATGGATTGACAGAGAACACTTGATTTTATACAAGATGAACTCAAATAGAGAGAGCTGAAGAGAAAATAAAAATGGGGGAAGGGAGAGCGCCAGAGGAAAAGAGATTAAAGGAATGAGAGAGGAAAAGAACAAGAAACAAGAGAGAAGGTTGGAGGCATGTAGGGTAGGAAAGAGAAGGGAAGAAACATGAAATATAGAATATTACACATAAGGGGAGAAGGAGAGAAGAGGAAACATGAAGAGGAGAGAATGACATATAAAGAGGAAAAAAGAGAAAGAGACCATAAAAAGGGATAAAGATGAACTCATCAGATAGACAGATAATGATGGAAAGAGAAGATGTGGGGGGGGGGGGGGAGAGAGAGAGAGAGAGAGAAACCTATGAGGAATTTGATATGCATTATATTGATATCCATTACGGATGGACCACATTAGTTTATAATTTTTTTTCCTTTTAAATCTAATTTTAAATATAATTTTTAACCTGTGTTTTAGATTGCAAGAAATGGAATCTATTGGAGATGAGGTATATTTTATTTTACATTGATCTCTAAAAATATATGGTTGAAGCTAACTAATACGATTTTTTATTTATTTTAGATTGAATCAAACAATGCATCAACATTTTTTAAAAAAAATTCTATTACTTCAAGCTCATCTCAATGAAGAGAAGCCTAACCAGTCTTAGTACATTTCATGAAGATCACAGACGATGAGTATCTTTGTAAAAATTTCAAGGTTGCCACCCCATCAAAAGAGATAAAAGTGAAGAGGGATAGAAGCAGTAGCACAATCAAGTTATGGAAGCACTTGAAAAGATTTCATGTTGATATTTATAAGCAACTAAGGCCATCAAATGCTCCTAATACTTTAACAGATTATTTCTCAGAAAATATTTTGAGGATTTGGTGTTGAGTGGGGAATGGGAAGAAGAAGAAAAATATCTCTCGGGATTTACCAAGGTTGATGATAACCGTTATTCCATGAAAATCTTCTTCGAGATTCGGAAGCAGAAGTATTTGGAAGCCCTAGATAAGTGAGAGAAAGTTTGTTTTTAATTTTTTTTTTCTTCTTTTCTGTCTTACCGTTTTTTTCTTTGCCCTGATTTGTTATTATTCAGGCATGACCGAGCTAAAGCTGTGGATATTCTGGTGAAGGATTTGAAGGTTTTCTCGGCTTTTAATGAGGATCTATTTAAGGAGATTACACAGCCTCTGATCGTTTACGGCGAACATTCATCTGAAGTTGTGATAAAAATCAACGTATGTGAAGCTCAAATCTGCAATCCCGGGAACCAAAATTGGTACTTAAGACAATAACGGCTGATTAAAAGAGATACGGCTACAGCATGTAGGTGGCGACCTGGTAGAGAGAGAAAGAGGCAAGAAAAAGATAGAGAGATGGGGTAGGACTTTTTGTCAAATATTTTCCGTTCTCATTAATAGAAGTGTTCTAGGCCGTTATACATGGACAATCATTGACAAGTTATGTACAAATTTTAATTTTTCAGTGAAGAGCAATCAACCTAATTCATACCCGCCAACTACTACACTAAATTACAGCTGTGATGATTCCTCCAAAAATTTTCCGAAGATTCCTTCTGCACCCAGAAACTTGTAAAACCTAAAACCCCAATACTCCGGACTGAACACAGAAAAATTCGATTTTAACAAACGAAGACCTCTTATCGCAAAGCTTGCCCGAAATAGGCCTCTGGGATTCCGATCAAAACAAGAAATAGAAAACCCGCGAATTTAAGCAGAGATGCAAATAGCTTTGTTGAGTGGAAGAGACGAATTGACCTTATTTTCTTCACATACGTCTAAAGTTAGACATCAGTTTTTGGCAATTGGATTATGCTAGTAAAGCAGCACAACATAATTATGAATAAGAAAGGAGTTAACAAATCAGCATGTCCTTGATCATGTCTCATTTGTAATAAATATCTGCCAAATGCTTCGAATTTAGGCGATTGTTCTGCAGATAACTTTCCTACAGAGACCCATCTAATCCATCAGAAAACAAACCTGAATGAGTCCAACCAAGATGATTAGTTTTGGCATCATCAATTATCGATAGATTCCCAGTGGATCCACTCGACCCAAGGTAATAAATTGGACTACAGATGTGTCAACCAGGGATCAAGATGTTCACCCCTAATTTCAGATTAGGGGTGCATATTTCAGGAGTACTATGGACAACACAATGTCATCATGAAATCTAAAGTAACTAATAACGGCCAACCAGAGTAAAGTCTTCATCATCAAGTACATGAACATCCTTCTCACCCACAAAATACTCCCTCCCAAGATTGTTGACTATGTTGACAAATTCTATCCTCCTCACAGCAGTGATTAGTCTGACCTTCAGGCAAATATGGGGTCTTCACAGCAGTGATTAGTCTCATCATCAGAATTAGCATACTCCTCACTTTCGTAATCAACCACAGGTACTTGGAGTTGCAGTACTGGCCTTCCGTCATTCCCTTCTTCACATAGAGATCCATCTAGATCATTAGTGTAAGCATCATATTCCTCGTCTTGAAGACGAGAATTATAGTCACTACCAGCACAGGGAAGCGTCTACGGACCCATTATCCTGCAATAAAATAGCGTAAAAAATTTGTGAGCCCAACAAGTGGAATTAATTTCCCATTTAGGATCCCATTTAGGATCAAGACTAATCAATGGAAAATAGATCAACTAGTGATCAAACAAAATTGATCAAGAAAAATTGTCATTGATCGATCGGACTGATCAATCAATGATCAAATAAAATGATCCTAAAATTTAAATCAATAATCAATCGCATAACTGTTTCCGTAAAAACAAATTATGATAACGAATGAGAAATCGATTCAATCTAACACTGAATTTAAGATTTTCTAATAAGATTGAAGTATTCGATCAATAACTGAAGTTCAAAAGAATCAAACAGTCAATTTGTTTGATTTTTTTTCTCAAATAATTGCCACAAAATGTACCGTAGTTTTTTCTTTACGAACACCGATCCAATTTCAATCACATTAATCAAATTAGATCACAAGATAGACTATGACTGATTCGAAATAGATTGGAAATTAATCCCAAATGGATTTAAGAAAATCAATCAATCAACTGATTAAATTCGGGGAAAACTCACCGTACTTCCAGCATTGATCTCACGTCTTTCTCAAATGTCACTACAAATCTGCACCTTTTATTCACCTACCATGAGCAGAAAACACAAATTTCAAAACAATCAATCGACCAATTAGGGAGAGAAAGCGGAAGAGAGAGGAAAGAAGAGAAGGAGAGAGAAAGAAAAAGACAGAGGAGAGGAGAGCGGAAGAATGGAGAAGAAAACTCCTCTCGCGACGGAAGCAATTTCCGTCGCAAGAAGAGAAGAGAGCGGAAGAAGAGAAGAATTTCCGGAAAGAGAGAAAGAGAGGGAGAACGCGAGAGAGAGGAGAGGAAGAAAAGAATCTCCCCCTCCCCTTACGCACGCACGCACGCGTGCGGGAGAGAGGGGAAGGAGAGGAAAAGAGGGAGAAGAGAGACGAAAGAGAGGGAAGAAGAAGAACAGAACGAAAGGAGAAAGAAAGAGAGGAGGGGAGATTCAACAATTAGAAGATCCAGAAAGACATCGACATCGAGAGAGAGACTCTAATCCTGAAAGACTGGATTCCGCCAGTAAACTCGCTGTCAAATTACCGTTCCGAAATCTGAGGTAGATCGATCGAAATTATATTCTTGTCGTCTGGTTCGGATAAATCAGTTGAGGCCGTTGCAGGAGAAATCAGTTGGATCTTTTGTTGAGGATCTTCTCAGCAAAAACAGAAACAGAAAATGAAAACAAAAACGGAAATGAAAACAAATCGAAAAACGAAAAATAAAACGAAAAACGAAAAACGAAAAAACAAAAAACGAAAAAGGAAAACGAAAGAGAGAAACGGAAAACGAAAATGAGAAAACAGAAATCGGAAAACAAAAAATCGGAAAAGTATATGAAAAACAAAAAATCGAAAAAACGAAAATAAAAAACGGAACGAAATGAAATGAAAAATGGGAGAGAGAAAGAGCTCGAAAAACGAAAAAGAAAAACGAAATCGAAATCAAGAACGTACCTTCTTCTTCAGTTGTCCGAATTCTTCAAAAATGTAGGTCGAGAGTCGGGGAGAGAGAAAAAAGAGAGTCTTGGGGGAGAGAGAGAAAAAAATTCATCGCCGATTTTATGCTCCATTTCGCGGCCTGATTCTTCTTCTTTTTCCACGTCAGCGTATGTGCCCTGCTGGCAGTGGATTTGGACGCTTCTCAAAAGGTCACGATGTACGGTGAGTTTTCCCCTTTTGTTAATGAAAAATGATTTACTGCTCGGTGCCATAAAATTTATCTCCCCTCCCCCCCCCCTCCCTCCCCCTTCCCCCCCGGTGGTCGGCCGACAGTATTGCCCTGCAAGTTCTTGCTCTCTTTCATTGTCTGATCTAGCTGCAGATCGCCATGGCGGGGGGTAATCTTCATTCCTGCTATGGGTTTCAGCGAATCCTCCTCGTTCTTCTCGTGACACCCATTTCGCTCGCGTACCGACCGGGAGACATCGTTCCCTTGAGCAAATCAGGCCAATACCACTCGGTGAGGCCCCTCTGGTAGCTGCGGCAAAAACCCTAGTTTTGTTTCTGGTTTCTTCCTTTTTATTGATTCTTTCCCATGAATTAAATCTTTCAGTCGAGAACCGTCTGGGAAGATGTCATCGGCCGTAATTGCCCCATATTTGCTGTCAATCGCGAAGTCAGAGATCTAAATTTCTTGATTTTCATCGCCAAGAAATTTCTGACATGAATTAAAAATTTCAGGCTCTGCTTCCAATTCAGAAGCCTACTGGTTACACTGGCGCGGATCCTTACAAAGTGTATGTTGCTCTTTTGATTTATCAGCGTTCCTCTTTCTCCAGAGCTCTCTTGAGCTTATAATTTTAGTCCTATTACTTTTAACCGCCGTTCTATGTCGATTAAAGCTCATTTTACAATGATAAACCCTAGATCCAAAACTTCAATGGATAACAGGAAATTCGCAAAATAAAGAGAATCTTCTTGTTCAGATCGTTGCAAGTTGGCCGCGAGAAGTTTCTCATTCCCTGGCTTCTGGTAATAAACCGCAAAAGCTCTGAAGTTCCACTGATTGACGTTCAACTGGTAACGGAACATATAAAAATAAGTATATAAATATATACATATGTAATTAAAATTCTCTTGGTTTTCTATTTCTAGAGATACTCAGGAAACGATCTGCTTGGCGTGACTGCTAAAGTCATGGACATGCCACATCACTGTACGTGATCCCACGTTTTTGTTCGTAGGTTCGCCATGGATAATCAATTTCTTAGTCATATGATGCAGATATCGAAATTCACTCGGACATAAAGAAGCAATTCTGGGCTCCGGATCTCTGGCCGAAGCATGTTCTTATTAGATATACCTGGTTGATACATACACATGTTCTTGCCTTTAAACCCTTGTTCAGGAAATCCTCGAATTGACTGAAATCCATAAACTGAATTGAAAAAAATGTGTTCTGGCAGGATAGAGACCTCGGAAGTGGACGTTCTTGCTGGGTTCTATGTTCTGTTTGGATCAGGTATGTTACGGTATCAGCTCCATGATCGACTTCCTAGTAGAACCTTGTCCTAGCAAAATCTTGATTTTACGGTAGCAATCAGCACTTTGATGCTGAACCATCATCATAGATTGATAGAGTAGAATCTTTGACAGAAGAATCATGAACGGAGCAACATTGTTGCTTGAAACTCTCTTTCTCTCATCCATTGGTTTCTCTGCTTCCATAAGAACTAAAATTTCATCAAGTTTGGGAATTGTAGAAATTTGGTGGATGACAAATAGCCGTAAATTTTGTTTAGATTGTGAAAAGCGCAGTACGCAGTATCTTTAGACTTTTGTGAGACAATTGATCGAACATCTGAAATGCTCGTTGAATTGCTTTGTCACTCGTTAAATTTTGTCATGCAGGGCTTTTGCTGTCCTTCATTCTTGCAATCTATGTTCTGCAGGCTTCCCAAGATAAGTTAATCAGGTAAAAAATATGAATCCTGTTTTTCATTCTCCATATTTATGGCCTCAGAATCAGAATTTACATTTGACGTTTCAAAAATTTCTTCAGGTTTGTCAGCGAGACTGTTGCTGAGAGCAGCGGCATGCCGAATGTCGGAGTTGCCAAGGTCGAATGATAGTGTAGTACCAGCCTCTCTCTCTCTCGATTCATCCGTGCAGGTTGCGCTAGGATCAAAATCAAACAGCACAAACCTCTGTAGTAGGTGTTTCATAACCATCCATTTGGGTTTCTCTTCCATTCTCTTATTGTAGCCGTGGAAGAAGATTTATGCCCCATAAATTGAATATACAGTTCGGATTAGGGTTCCTGTTTTGGTAGCCACCGCTCTTCCCGTTGCATTGCACTGGTCAATGATAATACATGAAGACCAGAAATATAGTATAACGTAATTCAGAATAACGGAAGATGGCTTGTATTTCAAAAAAGCTGAAGATGTTCTTTGAAAGTATAACTGAAGATGGCTTGTATTTCAAGCTTCTTCGGAGGAAGTCGAATAATTATATGAAAAATGACAGCCAACATCCAAAAAAGTCCAGAAGATGCAGCCTCCGAAGCTGAAATGTGAATCTGCGATAAAACCTTGCAATGACGGACAATAAAAACTAGTCTTCAACACCAATCATGAAATCAGCACAATGAACTCTTTTTCAGTAAGTTGCCCACACGAATCGTACAGGTCTGAGTATCATAAAACGGTTTTCATTGGGATCGCGAGATAAACAAAGAAGCTTTGGCGATACTCGAAGGAATCATCTTCAATATAATGAGAAGATTTTTGACAACTAAACTTGTGGGGATTGAAGCAGACTCTTTAATAACTAAAATAAGGCTAGTTATCAACATTGAAAATTTTCTGCCACAAAAGTTACCCCCCATATTAATTAAGTTACTTTATGCTTCCGGTGACACACCCATTCACGGGTAAAAGGCAATGGGTGCAACGCCTATCGTAAGCAACACGTCACCGTACTTCCGAAGGATTTCTTCAGTTTTTTCACTAGAACAAAGCAAAACGCCGACGAAGAGACGCAAAATGGCGAACGCCACTTCATGGAAACATAAAGCTCGGCGCTCCGCCTGTATTTCACGCATTAAACACCATAGATAAATCCGAAATTACGAGAGGCAATACCAAACGAACTAAGGAAATCCGAAATGCAAGACTCATCGACAGAGAAGGAGCAATAGAGAGCGAATAGAATCTAAGGAACTGTCAGTTGATCACACAGAGCGCGGTGATAGTGAATCCTGCGCCTTCAACGTACAGATCGGTTTCTCTCCTGAGAAGTAGGGTTTTTACAAAATTTTTGTAAGAACGACGGGTATTTATACGTAAGGTCGACATTTACTCATCGCAGCCTTGTAATCTGAACCGTCCATTTGAGAAAAGGGAAGGAACGATTAGACCCCCTGCATATTTATATTAATCTTTACCCCTGAAAATGGAAGCCATCAAGATACCATGGCAAGTTATCATGAGCGCTTTGACAGCCCACTTCAATTTGTTTAACACACTGAAATGTTGTAGAATTCGGATGAAGATTGCCATCTTGTTGTTAGAATACATAGGCATGGGAGTAGAGATCCAATTGTTTAAAATAGAGATCAAATCCATATCATCTTGTGGTAGTCATTGCCATAGAACAATTCTCCACTTCCGCGCCCGAGAAACATACCACATTTTGCTTCTTGCAATGTTATGTGATAAGATTCCTTTCAAGATATGTGTAGAAGATCGAGTTGGATTTCCTATCACTTTTATCACCTACAAAGCTAGATCTTTACAATGTCTCAACTCAAAGATTTACGTGTCATTTGTACCAGAGCCTTTCATCTTGAAGCTTGTTTGAGATATACCAGTACTCATTGAGCTCCCAATTAATCTAATAATTTTGGCCAATGCCTAAACTACAAAGATTCGTCATAAAGATGATATGTGGTGAGTGCCATTGAAATAGATTAGCTTGTCAATCAATTAACAATGATGATGAATATACTCTGTAAGAATGAATGTAGCATCAGATAAGCATAATGTTCACGATGAGAACAAGATTCCCACTGTTACTCTTGCGATACTAATGGGACAAATGATCTAGTTGACTTGCAACCTTGATATGAGGCATGAAAGCAATCTCAACCATCTCCTTCATGGCAAGTCTTGCTTCAACTTCAAATATATGTGCCTTTATTGCTTCAAAATATCTTGGGCTATTAACTCGTGGGCATCTAGCCAGAAGACTAGCACCCCTTCCACCTTATCCTCTCACTCCTACCACCGTGTATCCATCTATATCAATTGTTTATGTTCGCTCGTGCTCTCTCCAAGCATATAGATTGACCAAACCTACCTACTCCCTTACCTTCCTAGTTGTTCTTTATATTTATAACTTCCTCACTAAACTTTTATCCCTCATTTGCATAAAATTACAGTTGTTGAAAGTACAAGTTCATGTATAAAAAATTATACTCTACTTTTCAAATTTGGTCTTAAAAATTAAAATAGTGGCAAGGTGAGGTTGAATCCACAAGGAGGAAGGTAAATAGATTAAAATAAAGAAATGTAGAAATGATTGATGAAAAGGAGATGTACACAAAAAATGTGATGGACTGATCAAACATTTCCAAAATCCTTTTGAAGATTGAAAACCTTGATTGATGGTGGAAATGTAGTTAGGATTTAAAAATATGAAAATAGGGAAAAATTTGAAAAGAATCTATCAAACACATTGTAGCGATGCTCTCTATCGAACACATCTTTGGGAGCCCTACATTTTGCCTAAACTTGGTGTCTTGCTTCCATCATAGGGAATGAACATAAAAGAAAAGAATTTCACCAGAAAAGATGTTCTATAGATGAAGAATGATTGATTGGTGCCCTCTTTCCTTCTGACTTGTCAATGATAGAAGCACTCATGAAAATGTTAAATGCCTAAATTTTTTTGCCTTAGATTTATAATCAGCCACTATGAAGGCGTGGAGCATGGAATGAAGGTCATGACCACAAAATTTCAGCTCTAAACTTCATTGGGATTTCTGGATATCAATGTTTTAATTTGGAGAAGTCAAGACCGTTGATTTAGATCTCTCTTTCCTCATTAGCCAAACCACACACCAAAAAAAAAAAATTCTCTCTTTTATTCTCTCTCCTCTCTTCCTTGTCTTTCAATTTTTTACAGCATATGAGAGAGAAAATAGAGAGAATCTGGTTGCCAGAAATGTGTGGCGCAAGGGAGAGGAGGAGAAGAAGAAGAGAAGGAAGAATGGTGCAATCATGTAAGGTGAAGGAGAGATAGAATTATGAGAGGGAGATGCTAGAGAAGGAGGCTAGCCAATGAGGAGATGAAGATGAAATCAAAAGAAGGAGATGAGGAAACAACGTGTTGTGGATGGAAGAAATTTTTCTTCCATCCACATGATTCTCTCATTGATAACATGCATTTATAACTTAAATTCTTATCCTAATTAACTCATATTCATGCTTATTTTATGAGAATATGATGCATGTTATCATACTTTTTAGGAATTTTCTCCATTGGTATGTCATTTCACTAAAGTCGATATTTATGCATAAAATAGGGATAATTTCATGCTTAATAGATAATTAATCTTTTGTTAAGTTTAAATTAATAGAAGTTAATCTCTTTTATTGAATGATTTTGATTTTAGTATATGTTTTGAAGGATAATTTCAAGATGAATTTATGATTTAGAATATTTATTAAGAAATGAGTAATTTCTAATTCATCTTAATTTCTTCTTTAAAAATATAATTTAAATGACATGATTTGTGATCCAATGGAGAAAATTTGGGTTAAAAAGGAGTTGTATATTTAAAGTTATGAATTTATGAAGATTATGCCTTTTTCTTATTTTTATTTGATTTTTAAATGAATTTTTATTAAGTATTTTCTATAAAAAAATCGCAAAAAGGGGGGTACTTACTCGTAGGTGATGACGTGGTGAGCGGGGCCAGGTGGTGCGCTGACGTGGCGCGCGGGACCACCGCGTGGGTGCGACGCGGCGTTGAGGCCACATGGCAGAGCCGTGGGTGACCCACGCGAGGCGCAGGTGGCGCACAGGGCGCGGACACGTGGCAGGAGGCCACGCGTGTCCACGCAGGTCCACGCGGACGCCCGTGTGGGGCGCCACGTGGCAGTG